>CM076583.1:409801928-409965077 GCA_034641835.2 Pinus albicaulis | reverse complement strand
CCTGTTGAAGCCCCGAAAATCGGGTCTACAACAAGGGGGATACCCACCCGGTCCGGACCTTGGTTAGTAGCTCCTTTTCTGTTTGGTGTAGTGGGTCCGACTGGGGATAATGGGACCAGTTTCCCAATATGTGTGTGTGTGTTTGAGATTTGATATTTCTTTTCTAAAATTCCTAAGTAAAATGCTTTTAATCTATTTCTAATCTATTCATATGCAAACTGTATTCTAAGAAATATCTAACTCTAAAACTAACCTAGGATGTAAATCTTTCTATTTATGCGATCTAAAATGATTTCAGATAACAATCGATAATAAAGATCATTCAATTATTATTAGAAAATAATTCAATAAAGATAAACCATTTCATATAAAAATTTAGATGAAACAATTGTGAAAAACATATCGCATAATAAGCTATTCATACATCAAGCACAAATAAATAGTTATCACCGTACAAAAGTGCCAAATGATAACTCAAGCATTCAAGCATCAATATATAAATAATTGAACATAAGTATCACTTTTAACACAGAAACAGAAACAGTTAAGAGATAAAAGTACCATCTATAACTGATCCTACTCATGAGCTAGAAGCAATAATGATTTATGTCTTCCTAATCCAACATCCATTAAGAGTACAGAAATGCAACATCAGTAACAGATATTAGACACAGATATCAATAAATCTCATTCCATTCATTCATCAAAACCTCCTCTGAGGGTGCAGAAGTGCATGTTCTGAGGATAAGTTTTTGACAAATTTCAGGACCCTTCTCTAAATGCATGAGAAGGGTTTAAATACTACTAACAAAATCTAATTATAGTTTATTACAGAAATTTAGGATTCGGTTTAAATGACCATCCTTTTTCTAGGCAAAAATAAAGTAAAACTGAAGCTAAATCTAAAAGTGAAAACTATCAACTAACTACTTATGAATTTGATCTCTGAATTTGCAAGCATCCAGCATTGTTTTGAGAAGAAGTGGCTAGCCGACTTCAGATTTCAACTATCCCGAAAAGATAGAATCGGCAAGTGTAGGCGCAATCTTCTCAGCAGAAATAATGATGCAATTAAGAGTGCTGCATTGACTGTGTGGTTTTACTAGATATGTCTAGTAAGAATCCCAATTTAATCTTGTCAATCCTTGAATTGATTTTGCTTTTTCTTCCGCCTTTTGTTTCCATTCTTCTTGCAATTGTTGTGCCTGTGGAAGATATCCCGGAATAGTTTCTGAAATCAAATTAGCCTTGTGCAAATTCTCATTTACACAATCAGTAATATTGCCTGCTGCTGTAGCTGACTCCTCTGCCGTTTTCTCTGCTTCTCTGATCTGTGCATCCCAATTATTGAAAAGTATTTCTTTATGACTGTTATTGATAATTGGTGCACCAGCTCTTTTTTCTTCCTATGTATTTTGCCATGCCGAATAATTAGTAACTCTTTCATTAGTTAAATCATAATCATGTCGTAATTCTACGACATGATTAGTGATTTTATCACTTTCTAGACAAAAAGAGTTCCATTGCGAGATTTTCTGGCATAATACATCTTGTTGTTGCAGTAGTTGGCTGTTTAAAGAAATAGATTCTGAAATAAACTCTGGAAGTTTGGGATCATCTTTGTGCTCTTTTCGAATAATCTGTATTTCTTTCTCTTTATCGGCCAAACTTTTTTGATATTCGATTTGCATCTCTTGAAGCTCTTGCTGTAACTTTTCAAGTTTTACCTGTGCTTCACTGCTAGCATGAGCTTGTTGCAATTGTTGTTGCATAATTTGTATCTGATCTTCTTTTTCATTTAATAATAGTTGTACCTCAGATGCTTTGTCAATATTTGCGGAGGCATAAGCTCCTGTAATCTGAGATAGCTTGGTAAGATTCTCAGTAGGATCCGTAGTAGGATCTTTCCATAAGACATCTAATTGTTCTGCATTAGTAGAGATTGCGCTCTCTGACTTTATCTTTTTCCTTTGCTTCCTCACTACTGCTTTATACTGCGGGCTGTAGAATACATCCAGAGGAGGACTGTCCTCTATATTAAGTACAATTTCAGAGGAGGGAGTGATAGGTATATGCTCAGTTTCTATGACATTGCCACTTATTCCCGTGCTTAAGACTTTTGTTGTCTGTACAGGGGTTTTTGTATTCTGTCGTTCAACATTAAGCAATTCATTAAACATTTCCCATTCTTTATCTAATTGAATGTTGGTGGATGGTTGTTGTACAGTGGGAGGTGGAAGATTCAACTGTGGAGTGGTTGAAGTCTGTAGTTGTGAAAGCTCTTTTGACTGAGCTGTATCTTTCACTGAGCCTTCATCTTTATCAGAATTTTTAGAACGTTTAGAAGTTTCTTTGTCAGACTTTGATTTAGACCTGTCAGTATCTGAGCTACCATTGAGACTGACACTAGGAGTTGGTTCCCTTGCGAGTTCCAAGCGTAAATTATCCAAAGGGATAGTAGTCAATCTTATTTCTCTGTAGATTTTAAATTCCTGAAACACTTCTGGGGAAAACTGTGTTTGAGCTAAATGAAAAATTTCTTTGAATGAACATTTTTATTGAAACATAGCATCAAAAGGATCTTCTTCTCTAGAAAATACTCTCACCTTAACTGAAATGGTGAAATATTTGACAACATCATATGGATCAAATAGCCTTCTCTAAAACTTGAACAGTTGTAAGCATGTAATATTGCTTACCTCTTTGAATGCATGACCAACATCAAACAATGAAAATGCTCCACAGGCTACGGGAAATTGTGGCCAGATGGCCTTCTTCTTGTCCTTTAATTCCTTTGTCAAACCTCCTTCACCACAGGTTTGGTATGCAATTTCCCGAGATATAAGTTTATCCGGAACATACAAGGGTAAAACATGAGGAGAAGCAGAGCTTCCAAAAACCCTTACATAGGTAAACAAATCTTCTCCAAACCACCGTGTGACAGGGAGAATGTCGACTTTTGCTTCCAGAGAAAACCTTGGAGCATCCTTATTATACAATATTCTGTACAACGGCAACATTATGCCATGGCAAATCTTGTAAAAATGAGGAACAAATTTTGATTCCCACAGTTCCTTGTGATACACATGAATAGGCAAAGGATCATGAATTGCCCATTGCCACCCATTAAAGGGAATTTAGAAACAAAGCAGATAGAATCCATAACATAAGCAGGCAGATAAAAAGGAGGATAAATCCTTTGAGAGACAGTCCATTTAGACCGGTAATTGAAAATAGCAGTGGCTAAATTATCAGACAGTATTTTGGCCCAATCTACAATGGTAGCATTAACAATAACATTTAATAACGGAAGCCATTCAGGCAAGACCTTATTTATGTCAGGCTTTCCAAAAATCCTACATAACATAGCAGCAGCAAAACAATAGGGAGAGGTGAGTGAACCAGTACTGTACATACCGTGTTTGTCTTTCTTCAATGGTTCATCTCTTTTGGTCCATTCCTTTGTGCATTCCGCCAAATTTGCATTTTCCCTGGCAAATTTCTCCATAAATTGTTTGTTGTAAGTCGCTTGAGGCTCCAACAAGTGATACATAAGCCTAAAATCTTCTGTAGTGAATGACCCGACGAGCTCTTGATCTGGAGTTCTAAATTGCCTGTATGAAATATTGGTGCTATCCAGCACCCATTTTACCATATTTGTATACGGAAGAATTCTCGTTCTTGCTGCTATCCAGTGCAAAAATGAACAAGCCAATTCTGTAAGAGATGCTTCAGATGAATTACTTGAACCTGCAGTAGCCGAGACTTCCATTACCCTAGGATTTTCTTCTTCAAGCAGATTATGCATTCCCTCCCAGGTGGTGATACCGACATCCTTGTTGCAAGCAGTATCTGCATACAGGGAAGCCATCTCTTTGTTTTCAGAACTTGAAGTTTTCTCTTTCTTTCCCATAATACTCTGTGAATGCTTTGTATAGTCTTCTACTCCTTCGCGCCTGCGGTTTTACGAATTAAGTGAGAGTAATGACGTGAGAAAGGTGACGGGATAGTTTTAAACGCTGAAGGCGGATGAAATATATTATTTTAACATGGACCAACCTTTCAATCAAAACAAAATATTTTTTATCGATAATTGACAATCCATTCATTAATTCAATCATTAAAGCACATAACGGATATTGATTTATGAAAAGATTTTCTTTGGACAACGAGCTTTTAAGAATCTGCGACATTGCGATCTGCGATTTGCTGTGCAATATCGCAATATCACAATATCGCAGATCGCATTTTTCTCAGATTGCAATTATCGCAAATCGCAATATTCATGAATCACAGTCTCATAGCATCGCGAAATCGCAATATCGCAAAATCGCAATATCGCAACATATAATATATGAAAAGTATTTGTTAAACATCTTTACTGCAATATGCGGTTTACGATCAATATTTTAATGCATATATTTTTGGGATCGTGCTATCGCAATATCGTGAAATCGCAATTTAAAAGATTCTGCCTTACAAAGGATATCTACTTATTGCGATGGATGCGATATTTTCTTCAAAGAAAAGATTTTATTCTAATTTATCATAAACTTAAGTGTATTTAATGATTTCCTAAAGAATTTCCATAAGTTATGATAGTAAATTTTATTTGATAAAGGAAACAAGCACTAATTAATTTTTTGGATTTTTTGACTAAGGGTCCCCTCATATTTAGTATTATTACTAATACTTAAATAAAAAGGGGGGTTTTTGCTGGCCACAACAATTGGCGATTCACTTGGAAGAGCCAGTTATCTCTGCTTTTCTTTTGAATTTTCTAAACTTTTAAAAATAGAAAATTTTCCAGAAAATCAAACTTTATTATGAAAAGACAAAGGACATTATGCTTTAATCTATAAATGATATTTCATTTCTTCTATATTCAACTTTGATTATTCACTTCCTCAAGCAGGTCCTTGTATTTACATCAGTCATTACTTAGTTCATAAAGATAAAAACAAAGGCTTCTCTGTAAATCAACTTAAAATATGCTCATTTGTCGTAGGTAGAGCCACTGCTCCCAGCAAGCGTTTATAGCCTCGATAGGGTTACCTGTTACCCAGCAATGATCCTGTATCCTACTTAGAGAAATATACAATTTTCAAAGAGAAATCCATATTCACACTTCTTGCTTTTATTTTTCTTTTTCTTCTTAAAGAACAATGTCTTGGTTTGGTAGCCAATTTATGACAGTGCCATTCACTTGATTTATAACTTTGCTGAACAAGCTGGCTCATGATGAGACCCCTTACCTTTTGATTTATAACAATCTTGAGTCATTTCCCTGTTGTGGTATGCAGTATTGGCAAAGTCAACAAGCTATAATATCTATGATCATGATAAGTCGGCTCGTGATGAGACCTCTTACTCTTTAAGTTAAGTGCATTATTGGATAATTCCCTGAACGTTGTAATTTCCTAAGTGGGGAGAAAATCATTATTTCCTTAAGATAGCTCTGGACGACAATGGTAGAGTTTTTGGAAAGAATTTTTCTACAAAGAAACTTTGTTTTGTTATTGATACCTTTCATTGGACTGATATGAAACAATCTTTCACTAAAAGTTGCCTTTTATCAAAGTTTTCAAAGTTGAAACTAGTATCATTTCTAGGCTAAAGTTTTTAACTGTATCTTTGAATAACAATGATCAATATTCTAAAAATAATTCTATTTGTAAAAGTGAAGAAACAACATCTAAAAAAGAGAATTTGTATCTTTTTTGTGAATTCCAAATGTAACCATTAACAACTCGTTTTATTTATGACGATAAAGGAAACTAATATACAAAATAGAAGAATGATCTCCTAAGGAAAATATTTTTTGAGAATTTGTCCATTAACATGCAAAGACTCTCTTTTACCTGTTAAATCCTGTAACATAAAAGTAGATGGACCTATGGTTTTTTCAATTTGGAAAGGACCAAGCCACATCCGTTGAAATTTCGTATGTTTTCCTTTTTCCTCGTGAGCCTTGTCCCATTTTAAAACAAGATCTCCAACCTGAAAGTCTTTTCTGGTTATCATGTTTGAATCAAAGGAAGCTTTTACTAATGCTTGATGATGAGCATGAGTTATTTTGGCTTTTTCTCGTTGTTCTTCTAACTTAATTATTTCCATCCGTCTTAGTTGTATGGAAGAAGTTGGTGCTTCATCAATATATTGAACTAAGGCTAAAGAAGGAATTGCTAAATGAGTTGGAAGAACTACTTCTTTCCCATAAACTAAATTAAAGGGAGAAGTACCAATAGAAGCCTTCTGTGTTATTCAATCTGCCCATAAAGCATATGTTAAAGACTTATGCCAATTTTTATGATTTTGATCAATGGTTCGCTTAATGATTCTAATTAAGTTTTTATTTGTGGATTCAGCTAATCCATTTCCCTGTGGAGAATAATTGGCAGAGTATTTAAGTTTAAAACCTCTCTTGAGTGCAAATTCAGTCATAGCATTACCAGAAAAATACGATGCATTATCAAACATTAAAGCAGAAGGTAAACCAAACCTGGTAATTATGAACTGATCTATGAATTTGATGATATGTTCAGCATTAGCAATCTTGAGAGGGACTGCTTCTACCCATTTCGTAAAATAATCAGTTGCTGTAATAATATACCTATGTTGCTTAGAAGAGTGAGGAACGATCTCACCTATTATGTCCAATCCCCATTGATCAAAAGGTTGTTCAATGTTCACTGGTTGTAATGGAAATGATGGTTTCTTTTGTCTTCCAGCTGCAGTTTGACAAATTTGACATTTTATTACATAGCTATGTGAATCTTTGAATAATGTAGGCCAGTAATAGCCTGCACGAAGAATTTTATGTGCAGTAGCATCTCCATCATAATGTCCACCTGCTGGCCCATCGTGAAGTTCCTGCAAGACTTTTTCAGCTTCATATTTCTCCAGACATCTAAGAATAATAGAATCGTAATTCATTCTAAAAAGAATATCATTTACAAGCTGATATTGTTTAGCCTTCAACCTTAGAGCTCTTTTCTTGGTGTGATCAAGATTTGGAGGAGCATTTCCATTCTTTAGATAAAAAATGATATCAGCATATAATGATTCAACATCGTTTAGGCTTACCTCATACGTTTGTATCTCTTCAGATGATTTTTCAGAAATCTGTGATGCTCCAGCTAGTATTTTGCAAAAGCCTTGACCTCTTACAATATTTTCTGGTTTGATCTCAACATCATATTCTTGTAAGGCAGTAATCCAATTAGCTCTTTTCTCACCCACATCTTTTTGGACTAAAAGATTTCTTACCACTGGAAATGGTACTATGATTTTTGTATGGGTTTTAAGTAAAAAAGGTATGAAATACTTGATTTCTTTGAAAACAGCATAAGCTTGTTTCTCCACATCTGAGTAATTCAACTCAGCTCCCTGTAAATTTTAACTGAAGAAAGCAATTGGGGCTTCTACTTTGTCTTGATTTTCTTGAGTAAGTATTGCAGCGTAAGATTTATCAGAGGCAAATGTATACAAAATAAAAGGATCTGAAAATTTTGGAGTTGCTAAAGATGGAGCATTAATGATTTCTTGTTTGATCAGATTGAATGCCTCATATTCATCTTGGCTCCATTTGAATTTTGAATTCTTTTTTATCATTGCTTGTAAAGGAGATACTATTCTTGAAAAATCTGGTACAAATCTCTTTACAAAATTAATTTGGCTAAGGAAAGATTGCATAGCTTTCTTATTGTGAGGTAAAGATATTTCAGAAATATCCTTGATTCTATCAGGATCAATATGAATTCCAGATTTTGACACTATGAATCCAAGAAGTTTTCCTTCACTTAATGCAAAAAAAGATTTTTTTGGATTAAGTGAAATTCCATACCTTTGACAACGTTGGAAGATCTGCTTCAAATCTTTAAGATGATTGCTTCATTTTTTGGAATATACAGTTATATCATCCAAATAGATTACCACTGATTTGTTAACTAATCCCTTGAAAGCGATGTCCATGGCTCTTTGAAATGTGGCACCAGCATTGATTAGACAAAAAGGCATCTTCTGATATGCATAAGTGCCCCATTTGGTTCTAAATGTAGTTTTCAATTGATCATTAGGATGGACTAACACTTGATTGTAGCCATAGAAACCATCTAAGAAAGACATTAATTCTGATCCTGCAACTGCCTGTAATATTTGCTCCATTGGAGGCAAAGGAAAATTATCTTTTTGGAAAGCTTTATTAAGATTTCGAAAGTCAATGAAAATTCTAATATCTCCGTTCTTCTTTCTAACAGAAACCATATTGGAAACCCATTTATAATGTCGAACCGGAAAAATAATTTTGGCTTTCAATAACTTATTGAGTTCAGATTTGATCTGATTTTCTAGATTGGGATGGATTTTTCTCAGCTTTTGTTGAACAGGTTTTTCATCATTTATCATTGGAATGGTATGTTGGATAATAGAAGTGTCATAAGTTTTGAGTTCATCGTAGTTCCAAGCAAAGACACTTTTATATTGTTTCAAAAGACGAACATATGCTAATTTTTCTTCAGGAGCTAGACCAAGGCCTAGGTTGATATTCTGTGGTTTGGTATCAGTTCCTAGATTCACTAATTCATAATTCAAAGTTGAACTTTGTAATTTTGAATTGGTAGATATTTTAAATCGGTCTTTAAAATCATAAAGGTCTTCTAACTTGACTATTGACTTTGGAATAGCATTATTAGTGCTATCATGTTGTAATTGTTTGTCATGTTGGTCTTCATCAATTATCTGATTGGTATAAGATCCTTCAGATGTGAGGAAGCTTACAATATCAGGATCATCGTTGAAAATTATCCAATTGGTAACGTTATCAGGAATCAAAGGTCTAAAGATTAATTCAATTGAAAATCGATCAGGACTAAAGTCTTCTGCAGGAATAAGCTTAGAGGCTACATTGGCTAAGAGGTCTGCACTAGCATTCTGGATTCTAGGAATTGGTGAAATATTAAATGCTATAAAATGTTTAGTCAGATCTTGGACTAAAGATTGATAATGCTTTAAATGACCTGATAAACAGTGTATAGTATTGCGTACCTGTTTGATTACAATTTCTGAATCTCCGAAAAATTGTAGATATTTGATATCTAATCTGATTGCTTTATATAATCCTTGGATTAAAGCCTCGTATTCTGCGATGTTATTAGTGCATTCAAACTCAAGTCTACAAGTTAGCATAATTTTGTTTCCCTCTGGACTAACCAACACACATCCTGCTCCTACTCCTTCATTAGACTCAGAACCATCAAAAAATAATTTCCAAAATAAAGATTTATTTACAGGAGTATCTACAACATTAATACATTTAGAACTATCTGTCTGAGAAAAGTTTTCTATTTGAGATAAAACAAAATGTTCTAAATAAGGTGAAGTATGAGCATTAAAATTTCCTAAGAAAGAATCAACTGAGTAATTGCCAATGATATTGCTGTTGTCTGCAACTGGTTCATTCTCTCCTTCCAATTCTGTTACTATGTATTTCTGATGCTTTTCTCGTTCAACCTTTATCTGATTTGGTTTACCATTGTAAGGAAGCCACATGTGCGACCAATCAGTTGCAAAGTATCCATGAAGTTTTTCTGACCAATCTCTGCTAAGAATTAAGCCATAAAATTCTGGAATATCTGCAACTAAAATATAAATGACTTGACATACCTTTGGATTTGATGACAGTCGTATGGTAACCTGGTTTAATTCGCCAATCACTTCAACCTGCGATCGATCTAATTGCACTATGCGTGCAGCAGATTTTTGTGGTTGAATGTTTAATTTTGCACATACTGATTTTGGTAAAATATTAGATGAAGCTCCAGAATCCACTAAACAGTTATGCAAATTTTTATTGAAAACTTCATAAGTAAGAAGAAATGGAGGAGTATGATATCTCGATCTTCCTCCAATTAAAGCGATATTTTCAAGATCAACTTTACTAATCGAATTAGTTGGAGGTATTCCCATCTCATTGGAAGCTTGAGAAATTATAGGATCGGGCAAAGGTTTTTCTGGTATAGCATGTAATTCTTTCAAAAGTACCTTTTGCTAGTGCTTTAACTTGCTCAATTCATACAAAGTGATGTTAGCCCTAGTCTTCTTCATGTCTTCTATAATGTTATATTCCATTTCATCTGGAACAATCAGTGTTCTTGATAGAATTGATGAATCTGTTTGGACTGGGCCAGTTTGAATTGCTTTAGATGTCGTTTTCTTGGCTACAACTTTTTCCTTAGTCAATGGGCTTGCGCTCTTTGACTTAGGAGTAGTTTGAGGAGGATCAAGCTGATTTCTACTTCGAGTGCTAACCGGGGATGCTTCTTGATCTTCCTCATCCGGGAGGATGAAATCCCACATACATTGGACTTCTACAACTTCTTCTTCATCAGTTGTTTCTTCAGTAGCAGTTTCTTCTTCTTCTTCTTCTAATTCAGCATTTGTAATAGCATTTGGTGGCTTTGGATCATTTGAAGGGTTTCTTCTAAAAGGCTTAAAAAACTTTTTAGAAGATGTTTCTGCCACTTGTTTGTTAATGTCAACCATTTCGTTAGACATGGTTTTCAAAAATTTCTGCAATCCTTCTAAATCAAATTGATCTTTTGGTTGTTTTTTCTTAGTATCTTCTTTAAAAGTGACCTTCTTAGATTTTCGTTCTTCTATTTCATTTTTATTTTCTAAAGCAATGATTTGTTTCTATACTGCTATTGCTTCCTTCATATTGTCTGCTAAAGTTGTTTTGTTAGCCCTATCAACAAAGATTGTTATGTTTGATGGTAAAGCAGAAATGTACCATTCACTTCGCACTTCTTCGCTAGGCTTGGAAGCAGTAGGAATTTTGTTTAGCAATTTATTGAAACGTGAATTGAAATCCTTGACAAGTTCTTTTGAATCAGCTCTAAGATTAGATAAATCATTGATCAATGTTGCTGTAGACCTATCGTCACAAAATTTAGTTAAAAATTTATCTTAAAAGATATCCCAAGTAGTGATAGATCCAGATGGTAACGAGAAATACCATGATCCAGCTGCTCCTTGTAGGCTATAAGGAAAAAGTCAGACAACAACATCTTCATTAATAGCTCCATTGAGGTTTATGGACAGCATAAAGTTGTTGATATGTTCTTCTGCTAGCATGCCTGTTTCAGGATTAAACTTAGGCAGCCATTTTTCAGGATGGGCTGGTAATTGACTCAAGGGTGCAGGCATTAAGACCTCCCCTGGATTATTCCATGGCATTTGGGCCATCACTGAACTAATAACAGAGGAAAGTGCAGAAGATGATATTTGTGACTGAGAAGATGAAGATATTATGATTTGAGAAGGAGATGTGGAAGATTCAGTGGACTGATGGACAGTAATCTGGGGTGGAGGAGTGGGTGGTTGACTTCGCGATGAAGAGTTTGATATGGATGATGAAAGAGTCTCACTATCAGACCCTTTAGGTGATTTCCTAGCTCTTTTTCTTGTAGGTAGAGGAAATTTAGTTGGCTGAATGCCAAGCTTTTCACTCTGTAATCTAGTAAGGGGATGAGCAGGATTATATTGCGAAGTCACACTTCCTTGAGATTTATCAGACCTTTGAGGTGATATTGAAAATCGCTGAAGTTTATGAATCAAAGATTCAACTTCCGAAGGTTCAATAGCAGATTCGTCTGAAAAGTTAGGGTTTGTAGCAGTGTTTGTTCTTCTTTCGACTTCTAGTTCTAGATTTAAAATTTATGAGTGTGATGGAGAAGTCAGGGAAGATGGTGAGGGTGATTTACTCTCAGAATGGTATTTAGATTTAGATTCACTTGCCATTCATAGTTCGTGGCCCTCCTTCTAGCGCCAAATATGTTGAAGCCCCGAAAATCGGGTCTACAACAAGGGGGATACCCACCCGGTCTGGGCCTTGGTTAGCAACTCCTTTTCCGTTTGGTGTAGTGGGTCCGACTGGGGATAATGGGACCAATTTCCAAATATATGTGTGCGTGTTTGAGATTTGATATTTATTTTCTAAAATTCCTAAGTAAAAGGCTTTTAATCTATTTCTAATCTATTCATATGCAAACTGTATTCTAAGAAATATCTAACTCTAAAACTAACCCGGGATGTAAATCTTTCTATTTATGCGATCTAAAATGATTTCAGGTAACAATCGATAATAAACATCATTCAATTATTATTATAAAATAATTCAATAAAAATAAACCATTTCATATAAAAAGTTAGATGAAACAATTGTGAAAAACATATCGCATAATAAGCTATTCATACATCAAGCACAAATAAATAGTTATCACCGTACAAAAGTGTCAAATGATAACTCAAGCATTCAAGCATCAATATATAAATAACTGAACATAAGTATAACTTTTAACACAGAAACAGAAACAGTTAAGAGATAAAAGTACCATTTATAACTGATCCTACTCATGAGCTAGAAGCAATAATGATTTATCTCTTCCTAATCCAACATCCATTAAGAGTACAGAAATACAACATCAGTAACAGATATTAGACACAGATATCAATAAATCTCATTCCATTCATTCATCAAAACCTCCTCTGAGGGTGCAGAAGTGCATGTTCTGAGGATAAGTTTTTGACAAATTTCAGGACCCTTCTCTAAATGCATGAGAAAGGTTTAAATACTACTAACAAAATCTAATTATAGTTTATTACAAAAATTTAGGATTCAGTTTAAATGACCATCCTTTTTCTAGGCAAAAATAAATTAAAACTGAAACTAAATCTAAAATTGAAAACTATCAACTAACTACTTATGAATTTGATCTCTGAATTTGCAAGCATCCAGCATTGTTTTGAGAAGAGGTGGCTGGTCGAATTCAGATTTCAACTGTCCCGAAAAGACAGAATCGGCAAGTGTAGGCGCAATCTTCTCAGCAGAATTAATGATGCAATTAAGAGTGTTGCATTGACTGCGTGGTTTTACTAGATATGTCCAGTAAGAATCCCAATTTAATCTTGTCAATCCTTGAATTGATTTTTCTTTTTCTTCCGCCTTTTGTTTCCATTCTACTTGCAATTGATGTGCCTGTGGAAGATATCCTGGAATAGTTTCTGAAATCAAATTAGCCTTGTGCAAATTCTCATTTACACAATCATTAATATTGCCTACTTCTGTAGCTGACTCCTCTGCTGCTTTCTCTGCTTCTCTGATCTGTGCATCCCAATTATTGAAAAGTATTTCTTTATGACTGTTATTGATAATTGGTGCACCAGCTCTTTCTCCTTCCTCTGTCTTTTTCCATGCCAAATAATTAGTAACTCTTTCATTAGTTAAATCATAATCATGTCGTAATTCTACGACATGATTAGTGATTTTATCACTTTCTAGACAAAAAGAGTTCCATTGCGAGATTTTCTGGAATAATACATCTTGTTGTTGCAGTAGTTGGTTGTTTAAAGAAATAGATTCTGAAATAAACTCTGGAAGTTTGGGATTATCTTTGTGCTCTTCTCGGATAATCTGTATTTGTTTCTCTTTATCAGCCAAACTTTTTTGATATCCGATTTGCATCTCTTGAAGCTCTTGTTGTAACTTTTCAAGTTTTACCTGTGCTTCACTGCTAGCATGAGCTTGTTGCAATTGCTGTTGCAGAACTTGTATCTGATCTTCTTTTTCATTTAATAATAGTCGTACCTCAGATTCTTTGTTAATAGTTGTGGAGGCATAAGCTCCTGTAATCTGAGATAGCTTGGTAATATTGTCAGTAGGATCCGTAGTAGGATCTTTCCATAAGACATCTAATTGTTCTGCATTAGTAGAGATTGCGCTCTCTAACTTTCTCTTTTTCCTTTGCTTCCTCACTACTGCTTTATACTGCGGGCTGTAGAATACATCCAGAGGAGGAATGTCCTCTATATTAAGTACAATTTCAGAGGAGGGAGTGATAGGTATATGCTCAGTTTCTGTGACATTTCCACTTATTCCCGTGCTTAAAACTTTTGTTGTCTGTACATGGGTTTTTGTATTCTGTCGTTCAAAATTAAGCAATTCATTAAACGTTTCCCATTATTTATATAATTGAATGCTGGTGGATGGTTGCTGTACAGTGGGAGGTGGAAGATTCAACTGTGGAGTGGTTGAAGTCTGTAGTTGTGAAAGCTCTTTTGACTGAGCTGTATCTTTCACTGAGCCTTCATCTTTATCAGACTTTTGAGAAAGTTCAGAAGTTTCTTTATCATACTTTGATTTAGACCTGTCAGTATCTGAGCTACCATTGAGACTGACACTAGGAGTTGGTTCCCTTGCGGGTTCCAAGCGTATATTATCCAAAGGGATAGTAGTCAATCTTCTTTCTCTGTAGATTTTAAATTCCTGAAACACTTCTGGGGAAAACTGTGTTTGAGCTAAATGCAAAATTTCTTTGAATGAACATTTTTCTTGAAACATATCATCAAAAGGATCTTCTTCTCCAGAAAATACTATCACCTTAACTGCAGTGGTGAAATCTTTGACAACATCATATGGATCAAATAGCCTTCTCGAAAACTTGAACAGTTGTAAGCATGTAATATTGCTTACCTCTTTGAATGCATGACCAACATCAAACAATGAAAATGCTCCACAGGCTATGGGAAATTGTGGCCAGATGGCCTTCTTCTTGTCCTTTAATTCCTTTTTCAAACCTCCTTCACCACAGGTTTGGTATGAAATTTCCTGAGCTATAAGTTTATCCTGAACATACAAGGGTAAAACATGAGGATAAGCAGAGCTTCCAAAAACCATTACATAGGTAAACAACTCTTCTCCAAACCACCGTGCGACAGGGAGAATGTCGACTTCTGCTTCTGGAGAAAACCTTGGAGCATCCTTATTATATAATATTCTGTACAACGACAACATTATGCCATGGAAAATATTGTAAAAATGAGGAACAAATTTTGATTCCCACAGTTCTTTGTGATACACATGAATAGGCAAAGGATCATGAATTGTCCATTGCCAACCCATTAAAGGGAATTTAGAAACAAAGCAGATAGAATCCATAACATAGGCAGACAGATAAAAAGGAGGATAAATCCTCTGAGAGACAGTCTATTTAGACCGGTAATTGAAAATAGCAGTGGCTAAATTATCAGACAGTATTTTGGCCCAATCTACAATGGTAGTGTTAACAGCAGCATTTAATAACGGAAGCCATTCAGGCAAGACCTTATTTATGTCAGGCTTTCCAAAAAGCCTACATAACATAGCAGCAGCAAAACAATAGGGAGAGGTGAGTGAACCAATACTGTACATACCGTGTTTGTCTTTCTTCAATGGTTCATCTCTTTTGGTCCATTCCTTTGTGCATTCCGCCAAATTTTCATTTTCCCTAGAAAATTTCTCCATAAATTGTTCGTTGTAAGTCGCCTGAGGCTCTGGCAAGTGATACATAAGCCTCAAATCTTCTGTAGTGAATGACCCGATGATCTCTTGATATGGAGTTCTAAATTTCCTGTCTGAAATATTGGTGCTATCCAGCACCCATTTTACCATATCTGTATACAGAAGAATTCTCGGTCTTGCTGCTATCCGGTGCAAAAATGAACAAGCCAATTCTGTAAGAGATGCTTCAGATGAATTACTTGAACCTGCAATAGTCGCGACTTCCATTACCCTGGGATTTTCTTCTTCGAGCAGATTATGCATTCCCTCCCAGGTGGTGATACCGACATCCTTGTTGCAAGCAGTATCTGCATACAGGGAAGCCATCTCTTTGTTTTAAGAACTTGGAGTTTTCTCTTTCTTTCCCATAATACTCTTTGAATGCTTTGTATAGTCTTCTGCTCCTTCGTGCCTGTGGTTTTACGAATTAAGTGAGAGTAATGACGTGAGAAAGGTGACGGGATAGTTTTAAATGCTGAAGGTGGATGAAATATATTATTTTAACATGAAACAACCTTTCAATCAAAACAAAATCCTTTTTATCGATAATTGACAATCCATTCATTAATTCAATCATTAAAGCGCATAACAGATATTGATTTATGAAAAGATTTTCTTTGGACAACGAGCTTTTAAGAATCTGTGACATTGCAATCTACGATTTGCTGTGCAATATCGCAATATCGCAATATCACAAATCACAGTTTTCTCAGATCGCAATTATCGCAAATCGCAATATTCACGAATCACAGTCTCATAGCATCGCGAAATCGCAATATCGCAAAATCGCAATATCACAACATATAATATATGAAAAGTATTTGTTAAACATCTTTTCTGCGATATGCGGTTTGCGATCAATATTTTAATGCATAGTTTTTTGGGATCGCGCTATCGCAATATCGCGAAATCACAATTTAAAAGATTCTTCCTTACAAAGGATGTCTAATTATTGCGATGGATGCGATATTTTCTTCAAAGAAGAGATTTTATTCTAATTTATCATAAACTTAAGTGTATTTAATGTTTTCCTAAGGAATTTCCATAAGTTATGATAGTAAATTTTATTTGAGAAAGGAAACAAGCACTAATTAAGTTTTTGGATTTTTTGACTAAGGGTCCCCTCATATTTAGTATTATTACTAATACTTAAATAAAAAGGGGGGTTGTTGCTGGCCACAACAATTCCACTGAGGAATATTTGAACCTTAGTATTCTCATCCTTAATATATGGCACATACCTCGAAAAATCTAGAAACCTAGTCATGTACTTTTCATTTTTCATATATACCATCTTCATCTCATAGAACTCCTTAGCCTTTCCATCATAATATATTTCATACAAGTACTTATTTCTGAAGAGTCTTTTGAAATCATGCCAACTCAACTCCTCTGTCCTAGTGCCTCTGAAATGCTCCACATATTCCCACCATATATATGAATTTCACTTGAGAATGAAAATATTTATCTTAGCTTTCATATTCTTTGTGTAATCATACAATTCGAATAACTTCTTCATCCCAGGTATCCATGCTTCTGCATCTTCCAGCTTCTTCATCTCTCCATCAAAGGTAGGAGGCTTGGCTTTATTGAACTCATATGGAAGGTACCCCCTCTCACTCCTCCTATAAGGATGATAGCGATGATGACCGTGATGTCTATCTGGACCAGAAATAGAATAGAACCCATAACCACTACCTCTCCTATCAAGTGGATCCAACCATTTTCCACCTCTGACCATGTCATCATTTTCCAACATGTGCCCTGATCAAGACCTTCTACCATATGCCCCAATAGTACTTTCCTCCTGTCAATAACTAATTCTTGGTTTTCCTTGTCTCTGCAAATATGATAAACTTTGAAGGATAACTACATTGACCTCGACTTGCTTTTCAAGATCTTTGGCAAGCCTTTCCTGCTACTCAATTGCCTTGTCATTATTTTCCTTGTAACTTTTGATTTTTTCCTTCAGAATTCTGAAGGTATCTGCTATGTCAGGAAAGTACTCTTCTCCTTTCCGCTCAATTAATCTATATGGAGATTCACATGAAAACATACCATGTTAGATAAGCTAAATATAAACATAATCAAACATACCTTACTGTGTCTCGGGGGAGGTTATCTCATCTACATAAATCAATCCAGATTAGCATGATATACATGTATATACACATAATGACACCAAAATATCAACCTATCGACATAATCTCAATCATCACGCATGATAACTCAAACTGTAACATCGACTATATACATAACAACTATATCCACTGGGACACATGCATACGAATTACATGCATGCATGAAAATAGTATCGCACCCATCCTGTCCAAGTGTCTACACCTGTAAGATCTGATACCAAGTGATATGACAAATTACCAACACAAAGCTTTGATAGAAATTGGCAATTCCCAAAATGCTGCAAAGCTCTGTTAAAGTGGTCGGGGTTGGAAAATCCGGAATGACTTGGATATTGGGTGGATCCACATGCACACATTATTCATCAATGATGTAACCCAGATATTGTACCTGGTTTATGCCAAAGGTGCATTTATCAAAGAAAATACCTCAAGGAAAAACATTTCATACAACACAAGCCACATTCATCACACATTTGAACGCTGAAATAGAAGAAGATCACAAAAAATATTTGACAGACAAGCTAGAAATTGGGGAGTCCATTAAGCTGGATTTAACATATGCTATCATTCTTTTGTTTGGTGGAGAGGAGCGCCGATGAAGGAATGAGATGATAAGGAATTTATATAACAAACTTGTAAAATTAGAGTTGGAGTACAAAAACCCTCCTTGACAAAGTCAACCAACTCCTAATATAAATTTTAACCCCTAATATAGGAGGTCACCCTTGCAGCTCTTGCAAAGGGAAAAAAAAGATCAACATGATCATATTAAACCTCATTTGTATTAAATAGAACATGATACCGAGGTTATAGTTGAAGAAACTATAGAAGTTCAATAAAATCAGTTCTCTTCTCTCTCGGATGGAGATAATGAAATAGATTCACATGAAGGAGAATGGGATGATATGAATGTCCCACTAGATGATGATGAGATAGATAGTTATTGCAAAAAAAATGTTAACTTCATGCAAGCTTAGTTGCATAAGAAATATGATCTGAGGTCATCTAGGAGAAGGACTAGTGGGAAATATCATAATGAAGAAACTCTTCATCCAAGTTCCCCTAAGCCAACATATAAAGGGAAGAAACCACTCAACTATGTTTCAAAAACCAAGAAATAATCCTCCAATCCTATTTCCAATGACCTTGGAGCCTCCAAAAAAGAGAAATTTCTCCCACCAATAAATCCAATATGCATTGAGAACAAATATCCTATCGATTCTGTTAAAATTGATAGGAATCCCTTTGCCTTCAATTTTCAAAAAGAGTTTGACAAAGTCAAGATAGTTGTGCTTTTGACTGAATTATTGAAACAACCCAGTTATAAATCCCAAGTGTCTCAATTTATGATTTCATGCACCATTTCTCCCTTGCAAGACAACCTTAACCTGCAGGAAGAGAGGCCCATGGTTGTATTTGGACCCCACATGGAGGAGCATGACTCTTTCACTGCCCCATTTTATGCCACCTTGGTGATTCATGACCTGCTACTACATAATTGTATGATTGACTCAAGAGCATCTTGTAACTTAATGTCATTATCTGTGATGGAACAGTTGGGACTACAGATAACAAAACCATACAAATATATATATGCCTTTGATTCCAAAAGAGTAAAGTGCCTTGGTATGATCAAGGATCTAGTGGTCAATTTGGCTCAAATCCCAGTGAAAAACGTAGTAATGGATACTGTAGTTGCTAACATCCTTGCGAGATTTGACATGCTTTTTTCCAAGTCATGGGGAATGAAAATTGGGGGGTCCATTAAGTTGCATTTAAAATATGCTACCATTCTTGTGTTTGGTGTAGATGAGTGTCGATTATACAGGGAATATAGATTCGTGAAGACATTACAAAGGAATATTGTTCAAATAATGCTCCTGTGTATAGTAAAGAAAAGGATTATTCTTGTCTACTACTTGAAGAAGATGACCAAATTATAAGAGACACCCAGGTGGAATTTTCAGCTCAGTTGAGTAAAAAATCATCAGGCCATGACAAGGTATGGAAATTATATTTTGATGGTTCCTATTCTGCGGAAGGAAATGGGGAAGGCATGTTATTGGTATCTCTAGAAGGTAGTTTGGTCCCTCTATCTTTCAAGTTGGAGTTTTAGGTCACCAAAAATGTTGTTGAATATGATGCTTTGTTGTTAGGGATACAAACTACTAAAAATATTAACATTGGGTGCTTAATTGTGTTTGTGGATTCAGAGTTGGTGGTGAAGAAAATAAAAAATTAATGTCAAATGAAGCATCCAAGATTGAAGTCCTATAGAAGTGAAGTATGGGATTTGATAGAAAATTTCTTTTTAGCCTTTAACATTCAATTTCTTCCTAGGGAGCATAATAGGATGACTAAATCCTTGGAAATATCTACTAGAAATTTCAACCCCCCCCCCAAAAAAAATTCCTTCCTTAGATATGAAGTCGAGGTCAGGTACATGCCTTCAATACCAGATAATGTGAAGCACTCGCAGGTGTTTCAAGACGAGGAGCATATCAAACTCTTCATGGAGGTCGTTGGGGAATTTTCAAACTTGGTGATTGATTAGGCGGATGAAAAGATAATAGATGAACCACATACCGATTGGGAGGAATCTATTGTTGCTCACAAAATCCTACAAGGGAAATACCATCCCTAGAGGGTTGGTTCCATTGGAAAGGATTTTCAACTCAAATGATGTGGTTCTTAAGCCAAATGAACAAGAGCTTGAGGAAGAGGTGGAGGATTGTAATATTGGCACAAAATAAGACCCCAGAGTCATCAAGGTAGCTAAAGGAGTCCCAAGGGAATACAAAAAAATGTATCTTCACCTTTTCAGGGAGTACATGAATTTTTTTTCTTGGTCATATGATGATTTGAAAACTTTTGACACTAGTGTCATACAACACAAAATTCCTCTAAAACAAGAGTGAATCCATATAAGCAGAAGCTTAGGCAAATTAATCCTCTATTACTCCCATCAATTGAAAATGAGGCAAAGAAATTGTTACAGGCTAAGATAATTTTTCCTTTCAGGTACTCACAGTTGGGTAGAAAATTTAGTCTGAGTGAGGAGGAAGAATTGGGAGATAATGCTATGTGTATATTTCAGAAATTTGAACAATGCCTCACTGAAAGATAACTATCCTCTGCCTAAAATGGATTACATTTTGCAGAAAGTGGTAGGTTCTGCCCGAATGTCCATGATCGATGGTTTCTATGGATACAACCTAGTCACTGTACACCTTGAGGATCAGAAGAAAACAACTTTTACTACACCATGGGGAACATTTATGTATGTCAGAATGTCGTTTTTCCTCATAAATATTGGAGCTACTTTTCAAAGAGTGATGGATATATCATTTGTTGGAGAGTGGGATAAATTCGTAGTAATCTATCTGGAAGACATAACTATTTTCTCTAAATCATATGAAGAACACCTCAAGCACTTGCAACTCACATTCGCAAAATGTAGAAGGTTGGTTTGTCCTTAAACCCAAAAAATTCACAATTTTCTTTAAGTGAAGGGAAGCTATTGGACCACATTGTGGAAAATTAAAGAGTAAATATTGATCCCAAAAGGGTGGAGGTTATTTATAATATTACATTACCAAGGAATATAAAATAAATTCAGGTTTTATTTGGAAGAATAATTCTTTTAAGAAGATTTATACCAAACTATGCTAAAATTTTTAAAGAAATCACAGAAGTTTTGAAGAAGGACAGGGAAGTCAAGTGGACTATAGAAGCCTATGAGTCATTTTGTAGAATTAAAAAATATTTTGCAGAAGCGATAGTCTTAGCTAGTCCATATTATTAGAGGTAATTCCTCATTTTCTATTTTTCCTCTCCTAACATGGTCGTAGTATTTTACTGTAGAATAATAATGAAGGACATGAACAACCAATTGCATTTTTCAGCCAAGTGTTACGAGATGCACAACTGAAGTACAATATCTAGAGAAACAGACCTATGTCTTGGTAAAAGTTCTGAAGGCCTTTTGAATTTACGTCCTACAGTCAAATATAATAGCTTATGTTCCTACAACTGCTGTGAAATACATTCTCGTCCATGGTGACTGTGAAGGTAAGAGAGGCAAGTGCATTGCAAATATTCAAGAATCTGATATGGATATCAAACCAACTAAGTTTATAAAGGGGAAAATTTTAGCTAAAATATTGTCCGAGGCTAACTGCCAAGCCTTGGGCATAAATATATTAGCAAATAAGGATGAAGGAGAGGAACAAGACAATATCGATACACCAACACAAAAAATCTAGATGAAATACCTAGTCTCACAATGGTATAAGTATCTTATCCATTATTTAATTTTTCTAAAGTGGCCACTGAATTTTGACAAAGTTAAATATAGGGCCTTGAGGCTACAAGCTCAAAAGTTTGTTATCTCAAATGGCCAGTTGTACTGGAAAGACCCAGTGGGGATTTTTATTTTATGTTTGGTATAAGAGGAGATTCCCAATGTGATTGATGAATTCCATAACTGTGTATGTGGGGGACATTACAGTTGGAGAGCCAAAACCCATAAAATCCTCAAAGTTGGTTTCTATTGGCCAAAATTATTCATTGAGGTTCATACATATGTTAGGTCCTGCAAAAAATGTCATATTTTTGCAAAGAAGCAGAAGTTAGCACCTCTCCCCTTGATCCTTATTTTTGTGGAGGAACCATTCATATAATGGGGGTTATACTTGATAGGAGAAATTCATCCACCATCCAACGGTCAGCACAAATGGATACTTATAGTCACTGATTATTCCATGAAATGGGTGGAAGCCATCCTGACCTGAAATGAAACTGATTCTGATGGCATCAAGCATCCCCTATACCTTACAGAGGCTCGATACCACAAAAAATGCACTCACCTTTCTGATGGTTCCTGCCAAAAAACCCTTTTTTAACTTCAATACTTCCACAACCTGATCTTTGATTGGATGTTGTCCTATTGAATCCTTAGTTAAATTGAGAGGGGGGGGGGGTGAATCAGTTTAACACATACTTAATCTTTTTAAATTTTTCATCAACTTATTTACAGCTTAATTTTACAACCAGCCTTAATATGTGAATAGTCTTAATATGTTGCAGCAAATATTAAATTAATGTGACATCAAACTGATTATGACAGCAGCAAATGTTAAGAAGATTTGGTAGATCATATCAACATATAGGAAACACACATAGAGACAACAGATATAAGTGGAAACCCATAAAGGGAGAAAACCACATCTTATAATTGTTGTGATGCAAAGGCAAGCTCCAACTCCCTCTCACCATTGATTTCCTGTAGGCTCCAACCCACAGGAGGCTCCTACCTAAATTCTGCAAGCTACAACTTTCAAGGAAGCTCCAACTCCCATTAATTTTCTGTAGGCACCAACCTACAGGAGACTCCAACCTCAGTCAGCTACAACTGACATTTTATCAAACTACAACTTGATGTGGAAGCACCAACTCCCATCTATTTTCTACAGGCACCAACCTACAGGAGGCTCCAACCTCTGTAAGCTACAACTGACATTTATCAAGCTACAACTAGATAGGGAAGCTCCAACTTCCTTACTCTTTCAAAAGAAATGGTTGCTGATTTACCTCAGATATCAGCTCTATTCTGTAGTATCTGTTTCTGCTCCTCTCTTCCTTATCTTCTCTGCCTCAATTTTCCATACTCTGCATTCTCTATACTCACTCTCTCTTTTGCATATCAAGATGATATTATTTATATAGATTTTCTTTTGACTGTCTGTATTCCTCAGAGAATTCGAAATGGATAGTCATACCTCTTAGTCTTCTGCCTTCTCATTTATTTTCCAGATCACTCAGAAATATATAACTGTGTATACTAAATTTAATATTACAGTGGGATATTTATTCTTCCGGAGACTTGCCAATGCATCACAACAATATAAATAAATTAAAAACATTTACATTCAATTACAATGAAAACTCCAGCTCACTCATTCAGCCTCTTGGTTCACTGCGCTTGTCTTTTCTGCAACTGTTTTTGTCTTTTCTGTGACTGTGTTTGGCCCTTTCAGCTATGATTGATTTCCTGCTTACTGTCACAGTGTAACTACCATACATATGTAACTGCACTTTTCATATATCACAATTTAACTCTCGGCATGATAAGAATTGTTTTATCATATAGACTGTTGTATTATATAACTTATGTAACTTCTGGCGATATAATACTAAGAGATCATTTTAATACACAGAATGCCTTTACAGGCCCACTCTTCGAGCTTGTATTATCCTCCGATGCGATGCGATCACTCCTCGACTACTTCCGATTGCGATCAAATGCCGATGCAATGAATTACCTTTCAAATATTTCTGATTGCGATTAATCGCAATCGCAACTTCCATTGAAATTTTCCGATGCTCTGATGCTCTGATTCTGATGATTCACTGCTATGCAAAAACTCGAACATATATCAATCATGGTTTATAAACCCATCGGGTCTGCACTTTCATCGCAATTGCAATATTTTGTTTATATGTTCCACTGCCAAATTTCTCCGATGCGATTGGATGAGGGTCCCATGCTCTACTAATCACCCTCATCATTTCTCCATATAACAATAAAGTCTGAGCTTATATAGGACATTCACAATGCCTTTGCATACATTGACTCGGCGTTCACTAGTCAACCTTGTACATTCAATCTTACAACTCGACCCTGGTTCAATCCAAACTCAACGCTTGGCATGTACATATATTAACCCATATATCATACAATTCATATTGCAGCAGCTTTGCATATTCAACCATTATATGTGCCTCGGTAAAACTCGCAACCGTAGTTTAAACAGTCCCAATCAATATAAATTAGAACTGGGCCCTGCACTAACGACCCTTCCACATCCAACGGTGGACAGCACGTCGCACTACTTCAGATGATCCGATGTCCTTAATCCAATCTTGCATGACTTAGATGCATGGGCTTTTAACTCTCGATGAGAGTGGTATCTCCAAACCGCTTAAGGCCACGTGTCAGCCTATGGCATTGATCGCGTTCGAATTGGGAATACAGCTTATCGTACAAAAGTGGTGCAATGAAAACCATCTGGTGTTCCAAACCCACTGTCACTGTTCATACCTCATGGTTCTGTTCAGTTGCGCTCGAGGTTCTGTTCCTTCCTTCTTTTGCTCACAATCCCAATATGTCTTCTTAACTTCGTTTTCATACGGTTCTTTGGTTATTCTCTGTCGTTCCTTCTCATGTGTTATCCCTTGCTTTATCAACACTTCAACATGGTGCTTGCGCTATCATAACGCACAGCTCCATTCACGCATAGGTTTATCACCAATCCTCTAAGCTCGATTCATGATTCCTTAACGCAGGGCCTTATCTCTTATTTCTTCAGCACTTCAATATATGAAGCCTATTTCATTATTACGTTAATTCAACGTTGATCATTTCACTGTTTGATAATGGCTCTGCCTCTGCCTCCACTGCTCAACTGTTTCTTTACCTCTGTACATATCCTATCACTGTATTTCTGCTACTCTGCCAAATTTTCACTCCTGTCACTGTATTTTCTATTTCATTTCAACAGTCTTCTTCCGTTTGTCTCCTTTGCCATCTATGTTGTCTCCTTTGCACTGCCTGCTTCTCTTTTTGTTGCCCTGTCTCTGTAAATATACTCTCCCTCTGTTCTTCTCTACTGTCTTCTCCTTTGCCTCTGTTGTTGTCCTTTGCCATCAATGACAACATTTCCAACAGTCTCCCTCTTTGGCATTGATGGCAATACACTTCCTCTATTTTCCTTTTAGGACCCTTCCTTCTATTGCTAGCTCTTCCTCCCCTTTTGACATCAATGGCAAGTGGTTGCTTGTTTTTAGTGTGCTTTTAACTCTCGCCCATGTTGCACTGATATTGAGGACCTGTTTCATGCTTTCTTTGCTAACGGATCTCCCCCTGGAATGATATTTTCGTTTATGTTCTCCCCCTGAAACTATGCTTTCTCTTCATATCAGAGAGTAGTATCTACAGATACTACACCTAGTCTATCTCTAAAATACTCAAATGGTCCTCTAGCAAGTGGTTTGGTAAATATATCTGATGTCTGTTCTTTTTTTGGCACATACTCCAGCTTTACTACATTCTGAGCTAATTTTTCTCGGAGAAAATGATACTTGATTGGGATATGTTTAGTTTTTGAATGAAGCACAGTATTTTTTGATATGCTTATAGCACTTGTATTATCAAATTTGATAGAGATAGGTTCATCAATGCTTACCTTCATGTCTTGGAGGGTTTGCTTCATCCATATGACTTGTGTACAGCATGCTGCTACTACTATGTATTCTGCTTCTGCTATAGATAGAGAAATAGATGTTTGTTTATTGCTTAGCCATGCCACCAGACTTTCTCCTAGATAAAATGCACCTCCACTTGTGCTTTTCCTATCATCCACACAACTGGCCCAATCTGCATCTGTGTATGCTGTCAAAGTGAAGCTTTTTCTTTTTGGATACCAAAGTCCATACTATGCAGTTCCTTGTAGATATATGAATATTCTTTTGACTGCTAGAAGGTGATTTTGTTTAGGTGCTGCTTGATATCTAGCCACTAGTCCCATTGCTAGAATGATGCCTGGTCTTGATGCTATCAGGTACAACAGACTTCCTATCATGGATCTGTAGAGTCTTTGATATGTATCAGCAGATCCATCATCATCACATAGCTTGCATCCCATGATCATGGGAGTTGACACAGGTTTTCAGTCCTCCATTTTGAACTTTTGCAACATTTCTTTTAAGTATTTTTCTTGTGAGATGAATGTACCTGTGTTCTTTTGCTGAATTTGAAGTCCTAAGTAGAAACTGAGTTCTCCAATCATAGACATCTCAAACTCTGATCTCATCTCTTTAGCAAATCTCAAGAATAGTATTTGAAACATTTCCTTTTTTTTATTCATTTGTCTACTCCACCTCTCTTAAAACCCTGTTTTTGCAAATATTTATCCAGTCTTGAGTACCAAGCACGAGGAGCCTGATTCAGTCCATATAGGGCCTTCTTCAGTCTGCACACATAGTCTTCTTTGTTTGTCAATGAGAAGCCTTCTGGTTGTTCCATGTATACTTCTTCTTCCAAGTCTCCATTCAGGAATGCAAATTTTACATCCATTTGATATACTTTGAAGTTTTGGTAGCAAGAAAATGCCAGAAACATTCTGATAGCTTCCATTCTGGCTACAGGGGAAAATGTTTCATCGTAATCAAGTCCTTCAATTTGTGAGTATCCCTTTTTTGCAGACAAGTCCGGCTTTATTCCCCGATTACCGTCCTTGCTCATTCATTTTATCTTGAATACCCTTTTTATCGTTTTTCTTTTTCTGCTGGGTCTAGTGACTAATTCCCAGGTATTGTTCTTCTCAATTTGGTCCAATTCTTCACGCTTTACATTCACCCAATACTTGTCCTTTGGCCGGGGTTTCTTCAAACTTCTTTGGCTCTATTTTGTGATAACATGGCTATGCATACCCTTCTCGTCCGTTTAGTTATCGCCTTCTTGTCCTGACCCCCTACTCTTTCGTCTCCAATGATCTGATCTTCGGTGGGATGGTCTTTCCGAGGTATCTCGAGGGGGCTTTCAAGCCCGGGCCGAACATCTTCCGTTGTCTTTTGCCGGTTTCATCATCATCTTGGTTTTCTTCTTCATGATTGTCTGAAGGACTGCTGCAGTTTGTACTTCTTGTCTTGTTTGGAAGTTCTTCATCAAATATTATGTCAATGCTTTCCACAATTTTTCGAAGAGTATTTTTGTAGCACCTGTACCCTTTACTCTTGGATGCATATCCTAGAAATATCCCTTCATCTTCTCTTGCATCAAATTTACCCAGATTTTCATTATTATTCTTTATGTAACTATTGCTTCCAAAGATTCTAAAGTGCTTAATTGAAGCTGGTTTACCATGCCAAAGTTCATAGGGAGTCTTGTCACTGCTTGGCCTTAAATGAGATTTGTTTAGGATATGCATGACTGTGTGTACTTCTTCTGCCCAAAAGGTTTGAGGAATATTACTTTCTTGCATCATAGCTCTGGCAATTTGTTGTACATACCTATTTTTTCTCTCTGCTACTCCATTCTGTTGAGGTGTCCCTACAATAGTAAATTGTTTCTTTATCCCATGTTCATTGCATAGGTCTGTAAAGTCATAATCTGTGAATTCACCTCCTCTATCTAATCTGATGCATTTTAGCTTGCATCTTGTTTGATTTTCTGCTAATGCTTTGAATATATTGAATTTCTCCATTGCTTCCAATTTATTCTTGAGAAATGCAACCCATGTCATTCTAGAGAAATCATCTATCATTAGCATGAAGTAGGATTCTCCACTTGGAGTTTTAGTTCTTGCAGGTCCACACATATCCATGTGCACAAGCTAGAGTGGTATTCTAGTTGATAGTTCTTCTTTGGTATTAAAGGATGTGCGGGTATGTTTGCCCAATTGACAAGATTTTCATATGGTATTTTAAGGCCTTTTTATTTCTGGCATATCTCTGACCGCTTTCTCCTTGCTTAGTCTGATAATATGATCGAAGCTGATATGTCCCAATCTGCTATGCCATAACCATGACTCCTCAAGTTTGCTAAGATGGCATGCTTCATCTTCCTCTTTTACTATGTAAACATTACTCTCTGTTCGAATACCTTTGAGCAGAGTCTTACCTGTGCTGCTTGATCTGACTTCACAGTCTTGTGCCCTAAAAAGAACTTCACATCCTTTATCACATATTTGACTAACACTCAACAATTTTTATTTCAACCCATCTTCAAATAGTACATCTTGGGCCTTTCCTCTGCCATTATCTAGGCTGATTGAGCCTTTTCCTTTGATTTTTCCTGATTTATCATTGCCAAAAGTAACATTGCCAGATTTATTTTCATCAAAAGTTATAAACTTGCTTCTGTTTCCAGTCATATGTTTTGAGCAACCACTATCCAAATACCACTGGATTTTCAAGTCTTGAGCAGTTAGATCCAGGTCACATTTATTCACCTTCCTTTTCCACTAGAAGCATCCTTTTGTTTGGTATCTTTTTTGAGATGATGAACCACATCTTCTGAGAGGAAATTTGGAAGGCATATGTCCAATTTTATTGCATACACAACATTTGATCATGATTTTTGCAGAATTGTGAGTATGAGTAAAATTTCCTTGATTCATAAACCTCCTTGAGGTGTTGAGCATCAATATTTGTCCATATTTTCTACACTCAATGATTTTATGGCCAAATTCCTTACAATAAAAACAGTAACCATAGAAACAATTTGGGCATTCTTTGGTTGTGAGGTTGTCTTCATCATTTGTTTTCTGAGGCGCTTTCACCTGTTGCATCTTTTACTGTTTGAATTACTCCTCCTTGTATGACAAGATGCAGCAATGTGTCCCACTATGGAAAACATAATGTGTAGCATTTTTCATAGGAGGAAGAATTCTTTGATGGCTTCCAAATGACATACTCGTGGCATATGACCTTTTTCTCGTTGTCTTAGTATTTATTGCATTATTTGTTACTAGTGCTCTTTCCAATCTCTTTCTTCCTCATTACCTGCTTTTGTAGGAATCTGCTGAGGCCGCTTACATCAACCTTTTCTACTTTTACAAAAATAATATTTTTGTTTTACTCTTCGTTTTTACTTGATTCTCCTTCATAGCCTAGTGTCCAATTTTTATAAGAGGAGATTCGAGCATGTAGTATTTCATTCAATCTACTGTGCGCTTACAGTTTTGAGAGAAATTTGTAGATACTTTCCTCTGAGCATTTTCTACTTTCTTCCTCAGACATACAACTTCTTCTTCCAGCTTCTCTTGTTCTCGAGTTTTATCCTTGATTTGCTGAAGTAATATGTCTTTTATCTTCTTGGCTTCTTCAAGCTCTACCTTCAGCTGCATGAGGGCTTCTAAATTCTTCTCTTCTCTTACATACTTGAGGAGAATGTCCTTTTTTTTTCTGCACTTCAGTTTGAGTCTGTCAATCTCCTCCAGAGCACTTCTTAGCTCCCCCTCAAGGTCGACTTCACCTTCTTCTTCTACATCTTCTAGTAGGAGTCCCTCAAGTTCTTCTATGGCCATCAATAAAAATTCTGAGGTTCCTTCTTCACTTGAGGGTTCATCTGAGTCTTCAAATTCACTGCTGTCTTGTTGAGCATAGAAGAATTTTCTTCTGAACTTCTTTCCTTTCTGCCAATTTTTTGATGTATTTTTCTCTGATTCTTGAGCCTGATTCCTTAATTTTGTGTGAGGACACTTAGCAGCATAGTGTCCAACTCTTCCACAGTTAAAAAATTTGAAGGGAAGTTTACCTTTGTATTTACCTGAGCCTCTATCCAGTTTCTTGACAAATTTGGCCTCTTCTTCATTAGAGCAAGAGCATATGTCTTCCTTTTCTTCTTTCTTCTTTTATGTTTTAAAGGCTGCCTCCCTCGTACTTGGCTTCTTCTATGGGAGTCTCTTCTCATATGCTGTTATATTTCCAAGTAGCTGGTTCATGGTCAAGGTTTCCCAATCAGTTGTTTCTTCTATTGCAGACACCTTGGGGTTAAAACTAGGTGGAAGAGATCTTAGAATCTTTTGTACAATTACACTTTCTGGTATGGTTTTTGTTAGACTCGGTCCTGTCAGTCCCTTGTCAGAATCAAATTCTCCAAGGTTCATTTCTCGTCATTTGCAGTCACTGCTGTTACTTTGGTCCAGAAAAGAGTCATTTTTATTCTTGAGCCCAGGGTTTTTGTCTTCAGAAGTGCTTCAATAACATGTGCAGGCCAGAGGAAGGTTCAATAAGTTTCTTATTTCAAGAGTTCTCATCATTAATAATGCTGAAGGACATTTCTTCTTCAAAACAGAGTTTTGAAGAAGAAATCATTAAGTTTGTTTAAGACACGATTGATAAGGTGTTCCAAATTTTACAATTCTTCAGGCAGCCCTCGTCATCTTGTCAGTTTTCAGTAGCTCCTATCCCTGCAAAAAAATCAACAGAAAAGCCATCAATCAAGCTCAGAAAATCAAAAAGGGAATTTGAAAGGCAGAGTTTGTATTAATGTGAAAAAGTGTCGAGCCAAGACAAGCCACCATCCCTGCAAAAGATAACAAAGAAAACTCTTTAGAAAACAAGTTTGCAGAATTCCTACTTTTCATGTTTATTGTGAGTGGTGAACTATGTGGTAACATGATAATTATGTAGCTCTCAATACATAATTCAAAAAGAGTTTGAATTTAAATTTGAAGCAAAGGTCGAATTGCAGATTAGAAGGGCGAAATCTTGTTTTCAAAACTGAAGACCGGAGGTGTAAGAGGCGCGCTACTCACACAGGAGGCACGCTACTCATATAAAGCGCGCTACACATATAGCCTCCCCAGCCTGTGTTAAATACCAAGGACTCTACGCACTTGCAGCGCGCTACCCATACAGTCTCAGAGCCAAAAAATTTTGCCTTTGCGTCCGATTTCATGCCCAAACGCCTTAATCGGCTTGCAAGTAGGTTCTCCACCATTGTTAAGTGATTTTTGAACAGGATTGTGGTGTTTTTAAAGTGGGGAAATTAGTGTGTTTGATGTGGACAGAGGTGAAACCCTATGTTCATAGCAAATTCATTTCTTAGGGTTTTGAATACATGTTGATTGTCTTGTGAAGGATTTCCCAGCTTGTATTGTTGATATATATACCTATGCATCTATTGTCAAAGTGTCACGGCCCTCACGCTCTCAGTTTTCCATCTCACCACTGCTGTCACTATGACTGTCATCCTCATTTTAGCAATGCTCCTTATTCATGTTTTCACATAGTCTCATGATTCACTTGTCCATATCCCCATTGACATTATCGGAACACTGTTATCATTGCTATGGTTTCACTATGGTCATTGTCACTGTTTCCTATTCTCCATTGACAAAACACAGTCTCATACTCATTTTCCCCTTTGACAAATTTTAGCCAGCATTACAAAGGCTACACACTACATTACACTTTTTACTCATTTGTCAAATTCCCTTGTGATCAAAGCAGTGACTGTTTTTATGCCAATCCACTTAACAGAGCTATTACCACTGTGGTTTGTTTTTCTATGATGCTTTGATACATATGTAACATGTTTGGGTTTTGAGCATACATTGAAACTTTTGACTTCACTACACCTATATCAACATACATATTGCAGACATCTTGTTTTCAGAGCCATGTGAGAGACAGATTCAATTTATGAGCAGGAGTATGACAGTGATTCCACAGCAGAGGGTAATGTGCCACGGAGGTCTCACAAAGGTGGCAAAGGTGGTAAGCATCTCAGGGAGGAGCCTACTTCTTTGGCTCAATTGCAGGCTTGCCCGCTTGCAATGGATTGTTTTCAGCATCAGTCATGTTTCCAATACTGTGAGATGATCTCACAAACCCAACATCATCGTGAACTAGCTCGTCTATTTGTTCTACATTTACATGATGGCCGTGTAAACCTCGCCGGAGTAGATTTCATTCTGTCACCAGTGACTATTGCTCAGGCCACCGGCATACCAAATATAGGAGAGGAGTGGAACAAACGTCAGCAGTTAGAGAAATTCCACTATGAGCCATACATCAAACCTGGGTATATGAGGCACCTGAGCAGGGTTTTTCCTTTCAGATTCCTGAAGGATGAGTTTGCACCACTGATGAAACTCATCATTTGGTATTTCAGTTGCGAGGGCAGATTCTCGCGTCTCTATGCGTACCATGTTCGTTTGTTGATGCATTTCACGAGGGTACGTATGATGAACATTCCGTAATTCATGTATCGCAACATAGAGAGGATGATGATTTTTGTACAGAAGAAGACCCCAGCACAGCAGCATAGAAGTATATATCATTACGCGCTGATCAAGATCGTAGTGGTACATCAGTTGACACAGCAGGGCATCACTTGGGAGGATTTCATCTCTCGTGACTTATTTACAGCGCCACAACCGCTTCCCGAGGTAGTTCAGGATGAGGGAGAGCCTTCACACCAGCCTGACATTCCTGAGATCGAGCATATCAGTGCTCCATTGTATGTGACATACCAGCGAGGCCACGGGGCCTTATTTGCAGCTACACGACGAGTACTATCTCCACCCGGGGTGGAAGGGGTCTCGTTGACTCCATCAGCAGAGCGAGTATTATCTCCACATGATGTGGAAGGGGTCTCGCCTTCTTCTTCGGCACAGGTACAGATTCAGGACAGGGGCAAGAGGCCCATGCATGATGAGGGCCCATCAGGAGGCCGGGACACTGATTTCACGATCATTGATGTTGATGCGAGCTCTCCTAGCTCGAAGCTGAAAGAGATCATCCAGGAGCAAAAGGCCGAGAATGACACGCTGAAAGAGAAATTGCAGAGGGCTCAGTGGGTGATAAACTACCTGGAGCAGCGTAACAAACAGCTAGAGGATGAGCACACACTTTATGAGTTGCGGCGAATCCGTGAGGATCGACAATTGGCCCGGAAGAGACCTGGTGATATGACACCGACTGATCGAGATTCTTGCCTCACGCATGTTAACATTCATCTGGAGAAATTTTTGGCAAAGGCCAATAGAGACAAAGACATGCTTCATCACATGAAAGGTCATTATTGGGCCCGCATGCATGTCTGCAAAGCAAAAATGAAGATTCTGAAAAGGAGATTGAGTGAAGCACTAAAACGGCGGAAAAGGCCTGATCCACTCCGGATTTTGGCCGAGGCTTCGTTGGCTGGGCATGATACATGATGGAGGGTCTTCGCTCCGAATTTGAGCAAATTCAGAGAAATTTTTGTCATTTTGAAATATTTTGGTCTCAAAACAGATTTTTCAGCTATACGAGTAGCGCGTCGATGCGCTCACTTATGATTGAGACACTTGCTGGAGGAAAACTTTATATTTCTAGGTTTTTCATGGTAATTTATGCATGCTCCAGTATTTCCGAAGCATTTCATCAAGTTATGGATGATCAAAAGGCCCAAAAACACCATGAAAACCACCTTGCTGCCACCTTTTGCACCAGCAGGAAGTACTTCTGGGCGAATGAAGTTTTGGAGGGGCAAATGAGCTCCAAATTGGGAAATTCCACTTGGGTTGGATAGCCAACATCTAGGGCTTTCCAACGAGCTATCATGAGCTCAATTTTGATGCCAAGAAGTGCCCCAAAAACAGGCTGAAATACGCGCTACTCGTATGGCTCAGGCGCGCTACGCATATGGATTTTTGGTCAAATTTTCACCTTCCAGCTCAGAATTTCGGTCAGTTGAACCAGTTTTGCTTGTGGATGAAATTTTTGAGTTATCATGATGTAAATTGATGGTTGGCATGTAACTTTGACTCACTTTTACCTATTCTAGATGATTCACTCCTAAAAAAGTAAAAATCAGATGTAAGAATCAGTTTCCTCCCTTTTAGAGGCAAGTTGTTTAGATGCCTATATTCTAGCTCCTTGTTTAGAATTAGTTGGAACTGCTCCTAGAAGGAGGAATTCGACCCCTAGAGGTGTGGGAAGGGGTTAGGAGGTCTATATGATATAATTTTTGAGACATTCTACAGGTTGGACTCTTGGGAAGATTTTGGCACACTATTGTATATATTTTTCATATTTTGGCTAAGGAAAGATCAGAGGTTTTGCAGCACCTGTTGGGATTCTTGTGGCTTTCAGTTCTTGATGGTGTTTTCTCTCAATTTATTGTAATTTCTTTCATGTTTAATGTATTCCATTCCCTTCTTATGCTTCTGAAACTAAATGAATGAGTAAATGAGGTTGAATCCATTGTTTCAGTGCTTTGCCTTTAAATTTGTTTAGTTTTACATGTTTTCGCCTGTTTGGAGAGGATCCATGTTCTCCCTTGCCCTCTTCAGCTCCTTTTCATTCTGATCCATCCATACACTTAAATCAAAAGCATCAAGACTACTTCCTACCTCGCCCCAACTCGAATTCTGCAAAGATCTGGCCTTATCCCTGGACCCAAAATTGTTTTTCCCATTTTTTCAACAAAAACCCAAAAAATCAAAATCAAACTTTCCTATCTCTTTACTAGCCTAAAATCAGTATTCGTTATAAGTCATCTCAGCCCCTTTGAAGACCTTTTGCCGAGATAGACCTGGAGAGAGCCCTCTCCTGTCCTCGTAGGGCTAGCTACGAGGCTGAGCGTGGTTTGATGTAGCCTTGAGTTTTACCTTATTTCAGCCTAAGGTAGATTTGAGCGCTAACATAGTGGCGACCATACTGGGGAAGAAATTTGCTTATTACTGTCATTTGCTATAGACGGAGTCTGAAGTCATGCCAGGTAGCCTTCGAACTGCTCTTTCTCTGCGAGTGCATAGTAGATAAAAGCTGCTTCAGTCGATCTCCGGTTTAGCTTGTGAATGTGCCCCTTGATTTGCGAATTCCCCCAGTACGTGTATCAAATTCAGATCTGATGGTTGATGGTGAACAATGGTCAGAAATCGCAAGGCTGAAATCATTCACCTAGCGACTTCATTCACTGAACAAATCCAGAAATCAATGCTTCATGGTGACTTCACTACAGGGAGATCAGTAGCTGTGAGATTTTCAAGATGGACCGAATCACGAGAAGATATGCTCCCATGAGCCGAGATCACATTCTAGGTTTTCCGAATAAGATGCCCAAGGTAGATTGGTTAAGGAGTCTGCCTACGTTTAACGATGATGGTAAGAAATATGCTGCTTTACATCTGGTTAGATTTCACATGCATATTCGCAAGTTGAAGGTGTATTTTCCTGAAGATTGCTTGATGAAGATATTCCTGGCCACTTTGAAAGGTGAAGCCCAATCTTGGTATGAAAATTTTCCGCTAGCCTGTATTTACTGTTTAAAGGATTTTCATGCCTTGTTCATTGAAAGATATCAAGCATCTTATTCATCATTAAATTTAGTTCATGACTGTTGCAAACATGCTCCTACTTTTATTGAAAGCCTTGAGAAATATTATGAAGATGATAATTTCATGGATGATGAGATCATGGAAGCTCTGTACGAGAATCCATTTCAGCAAAATGAAGAGAACCTAGAGGATACCCATCAAGATGATCAGGAAATTTTGCAGCAGAATCAAGATCAGCAGGTAGAAGATGGCCATATGGCTAAAAATGATGAAAGAGAAAGTATAGTTTCAGATCTGCCCACAGAAGAAGACAACATGCAGGGAATTCAAGATTACATTTCAAAGTGTGATGCAGTCAAATCAGCTATTTCAGAACTACATTCAGATTGTGATGACCAAGCATATCTTGTGCTGAAGCCCATCAAAGAGAACTCTGCTGTTGAAATCATCTGGAATGCAGGAGACACAGTAATGGATCCAAATGTTCTCAGTCATACTGTCAGTCCATCATTAGAACACAGCCTTCATGAAGAAGCAATCCAGTCAGTTCATGAAAAACAAAATGAGATCTTTGTGCAAGTAAGTGATAAATCTCCTTTCAATAACTCAGTAATAAATGATAGTTTGAATGCCCTGTCATATGAAGATAATTACTGTTTAAGCAGAAGAAAACAAAAAGCATTGTCTCCTTTGTCTGAAGATGAGATAGATCTGCTTTTGAAAGGTCTTGTTACAGCCCAAGCTATAGCAGATTTGCAGTGCACACATAGTCAGGAAAGTATTGGTGAAACTTCTTTCTCTTTTGAAAAAGATGGCTGTCTTGTAATCAGTTTTGTAGATCAGCAAACAGATAAATTTTTCTTTCACAAAGATGATAAGGCTGTCATGTTTGATAATCTTGAAGATTGTTTTTTGTTTAAGAATGACCTAAATCATGAAGTTGAGGAATATATGCCAGAATTTCTCATGGTCAAGGAACCTACAGCTAACACTCAGATGGCAGATACCTCTCTGTGCATTTCTATCCCTCAGAAATCAATTGTCCTTTCAGATCATAATGGAGTGAATACTTGTATTTTTGCAGCTGGATCTCCAGATAAGCCAGTGCTTCAGGATTTTCAAGACCCCTTCAGCATTCTTCTGCAAGCATTAGAAAAGATAAATATTGCCTGGTTCATTATCATAAGCTTTGGTTTCAGTGGTTATTTTGAGTTGCCTACAGGTTCATCATTCTGCCTGCTCAAGGAGAGTAAGAGCAAAAATTTGGGGTGTAGCCATCTACTGGATTGGTTACATTGGAAGGCACACTACACATGATTGTACATATCACATCAGTATGCAGGTGGTTGCCATCATGATTTTAAAGCTTGATGGACTGCTGCCCTTTTTCAAAAAGCTTTTGTTTTAATTCAGTCATTTCAGTTTGCATTGAAGTCAGTTTGAGTCGATTTTCCAGTTATTAAGTTCAGTCATCAATATTTAGTCTGTTTGTCAAAATAATGGATTCCATCGCCCAATGGATGGAGGCACTGTCTGCTCTTCCAAAAATCTACTGTTCTTGGCACCTCCAAGAGGCGGCAGCTGCCATCCCCATTGGAGCCAATGTTAGACTCAGTCTTATCAGTCCTCTGTCATTTCTCGTCATTCATAGTCTTGATGGCAAAGAGTCTTTAAAATTTTTAGGTCTAGGGTTTTGTTGACTTAGCCGCATGAAAGGTTCAGTTTCCATTGCTAAATTTCATAGTCAAAAAGGCTTGAGAGTGTTTCTTCTTCAAAACCCTATTTTGAAGAAGAAATCAGAAAATGTGTTTTTGTAATAAATATGTTCTACAGCTCTTCAATGGCAGCCCTGTTTCGGCTTTAGCAGCTCCTATCCCTGCAAAAGAACAAACAGTCATCAGCAGAAAGAGTCAAAACAAAATCAAGAGTTATGTCAAAGTTGCAAGCATCGCAAAGTGGGTTTCAAGCTCAGAAATCAAAGAGGAACTTAAAAAGCAGCGTTTATTTTAAAAGGTGAAAGTGCCAAAGTTCTACATCATTGGAAGAAAAATTTGCCAAATGAAATCAAGATTCTTTTTGTATATGAAATATTTTTTATGTTTAAATACTTCATTTGCAAATAAGTCATCAAAGAAGCCAAAGTGAAACGTGGAGGAGCAAAATTTGAGTTTAAATTGGGTTGAGAAATGTTGCGCGCTACGCGTAGAGAAGGCGCGCTACGCACAAGGGGCGCGCTACGCGTTGGGCCTCACCAGCCTGTGTAAATTTAGAAGCGCGCTACGCATATGCAGCGCGCTACGCACTGGGAGTGCGCGCGATGCACAGAACTTCTGAACCCAAATTTCACTAAATCTTCATCGAATTTTCCATTTTGTTTGCTCCAAATGGGACTGTCTCTGAGGGTTTTGACAAAGATCGAAAACTTCGAGCAAAATGTGGAGATGGACGTAGATATAATGGCTAATGCTGCAAAGATACGCAGAGCAAAATTTTCAAAGCTTCTATTGATACGCCAGAATCTGCAATTGTTAGTTTGAAGAGGAGCGTTCATAGGAAACACCAAATGTTATGGAAATAAATGCGATATATGTGTGCATTTGGCCGAGTCAGTGCATTGGAGCCAGACTCTCTTCTACTTCGGCTTTGTTATTTTGAATAGTACTAAATTTTATGTGGAGTTCTGGCCAAGTGGAATTATAAATCCCAGCTATTTCTTATAGTGATACCGCGAAAGGCACTAACGCGTTTGGTTTAATGTACAGTTGATACGATATGGAAGAAGTGATTGGTGTTGTAGTGGGCGCAGAGGTCACATGCAGAGGATTTTTCATCCTGGGGTTGGAATGCTGCCTTGGAGTGGTGATACTATGTCAAGAATGCAGAATGGTTTTGAGTTCACTCTTCCACCAAACAAAACCATATTTGACATCAATGTTGATAAGTTTGAGGAGAAACGCTGGTGTCACCCTGGGGCAACTAGAACAACATCGATTCAACTATGCAAAGCAAGATCTGTGTTTATGAAAGTGGGCGATCGGAGCAGAATTATGATCCGGACCTCCCTCCAGAGTTGGCAGCAGCTGCAGGCCGGATTAAAGTATCGGGAGAAAATATACAACATAGGCAAGATACTGGATCATTGGCTGGAACAGTTTTCCCGAGGACGACCACAATTTCCAACTGGCAGAGCTATACAGGTTGAAAGTGGCGTTGGTGATCGGCTTCCTTAATTAGATGTTAGGCGGCCACGCCTTCGTGATTCTGATGCAGTTATACAGATTGTATTGCATGATGCTACAGAAGATGATTCTGCTGCTCCTGTAATTGCACCTGAAACTGTTGATAACAGAAGCCCTGAAATTGTTGATGACACAAGTCGAAGAGAGGAAAGGCGAGTCATGAAAGTGAAGGGGATCAGAAAAATTTGATGTGGGTTATTCTTTGCAGGAGATACAAGCTGCAGGTAAATGGGAAAGAGGAACTCCTCGTGTTAGAACCTGCACTGGTGGAAAATTTGTTCCACGAAATGTTGATGATGGAAGTGGAATTTTACCTTTACCTCCAAGACCTCCAGTTCTGTATCAAGTTTCTACTGTTGACCCTGGCATGTACCCAACTGAAACCTCTTGGCCTGCCACCTACTTTCAGGGGACCTCAGCTATTGGTGTTATACAAAAAGTCATGTGCCTGTTGAAGATGAGTGCAGCAATGGGAGTATCGGGGAAAACTGACTTTAATAGACAGTTTTCAAAAGGGACGTGCATTGAAAGATGTAAGAAGAAAGCGGCATCCTGTAATATGTTCGATGAGAGAACAAGATCATAAAAAATGTGGTTCCATATGAAATCAAAATCCTATAGAGGACAAACATCAGAAATTTGCAAAGTGCCAGCAACTCTCAAACTTTGACAGAAATCCAGGTGGCAGTCCAGAATGGTTTGGAAGTGTTATAATGGCTGTGCTGGTTACAGTTGTGATATTGGTAGACCAGTAAATGTACACATGAAACTTTGGTTCCAGGAGTTTGACATTTGTTGGTGACTCGTTGAATAGAAACATGTGGAGAATCTTGTTAAGCAAATGGATATGTATGCGCTGATATTGGAGAAGATATTGCGCTATTTTTATTAAAGATTAGTTCTTATTCAAAAGGCAAAATTCAAAAGCTATTTTTATTTAAAATTAGTTTTTATTTGAATGGTGAAAGTCAAAGCTAAATTTAGAGAGAAGATATCCACAACAGCAGAGCGGTAAGATTGGGGGGCCTATTTTTGTTTTCAGTTGTGATTCGGAAGGGTCTTCAGCTACAGTTTCCGCCCTTTCATTTGTCATCAACAAACAAAGTGTAACGCTGCTCCATTTTAGAGCAGAATTTTCCTATTTTCAGGATTTTAGGTGAAACTGCTCCCTATTTTCATTGATTTGTTTTGCCCATCTCTAAGTTTATTTATACATTGAAAATCATTTTGTAAAAAAAAGAAAAGAGTTCTGGGAGAGGTGTGTGGAGGAGATAACAGAGAGATTCATTGTACAGCTTTGACAGAGGAATAATTGAATGGTCAGCTCTGATTTATAAGATTCCTGTGGCTTGAAGTTTAGCATAATGTATTTTCTCTATGTTTCATATGTATCTTGTAATGTTTTCCATTTCATTCATAAATCGTTTTCAGTTTGAATGCTTGAGAGTAAGAAAGGTAGAACTCAGTCATTTCTCTGCCTTGAGGAAGTGTTCAGACTTTGTGTGGCTTTCTTCTGTCTGAAAGGGATTCATTGTTTAATGCCCTTTTCAGCTATCTTAAACAGTCTTTCCACGCCAGTTAATTTCAATTTAATTGTTAAACTTCACTCCTATCTTGCCTTATGGAATAATCTGTACCTTCGATTAAATCTCTGCTCTTGCTGTCTTTGCCCCATATAGCCCAGAAAACCCAATCATTTATTAAAAACCTCATCCATATCTATTTACTAGCCTAAAATCTGTTCCCCTTTTTAAGTCATCTCGCACCCTATTGTTCATTTTATCGAGATCGACTGGAGAGAGCCCTCTCCTGTCCTCGTAGGGCTAGCTACGAGGCTGAGCTTGGTTTGATGTTGCCTCGAGTTTTGCCTTCTTCAGCCTGAGGAAGATTTGAGCGCTAACATAGTGGCAGTCCGGAATGGTTTGGAAGTGTTATAATGGCTATGCTGGTTACAACTGTGATATTGGTAGACCAGTAGATGTACACATGAAACTTTGGTTCCAGGAGTTTGACATTTGTTGGTGACTCGTTGAATAGAAACATGTGGAGAATCTTGTTAAGCAAATGGATATGTATGCGCTGATATTGGAGAAGATATTGCGCTATTTTTATTAAAGATTAGTTCTTATTCAAAAGGAAAAATTCAAAAGCTATTTTTATTTAAAATTAGTTTTTATTTGAATGGTGAAAGTCAAAGCTAAATTTAGAGAGAAGATATCCACAACAGCAGAGCGGTAAGATTGGGGGGCCTATTTTTGTTTTCAGTTGTGATTCAGAAGGGTCTTCAGCTATAGTTTCCGCCCTTTCATTTGTCATCAACAAACAAAGTGTAACGCTGCTCCATTTTAGAGCAGACTTTTCCTATTTTCAGGATTCTAGGTGAAACTGCTCCCTATTTTCATCGATTTGTTTTCCCCATCTCTAAGTTTATTTATACATTGAAAATCATTTTGTAAAAAAAATAAAAGAGTTCTGGGAAAAGCTGTGGGAGGAAATAACCCAGCACTATCATTGTACAGTTTGATAGAGGAGTAATTAAGTGGTGCAGCTCTATTTCATCAGATTCTTGTGGCGTAAAGTTTAGCATATGTTTCTTCTACTGTTTCATATGTAATCTCGTAATGTTTTTTCATTTCATTCATAATCAGTTTACTGGATGCTTTTGCAGTAAGATAGGTGGAATCCAATTTATTTGCTCTGCCTTGAAGGAGCGTCAGTATTTGTGTAATTTTCTTCTGTTGGAAAGGACTCATTGTTTAATGCCCTTTTCAACTTTCTTAAACAGTCTCTACATTCCATTTAATATCAATTTAATTGTTAAACTTCACTCCTACCTCGCCTTATGGAATAATCTATGCCTTTGATTAAATATTTGCTCTTGCTGTCCTTAGTCCCACACAGCCCAGAAACCCATCATTTATCAAAAACCCCTTTCTTATTTGTTTACTAGCCTAAAATCAGTTCCCATTCCAGAGTCATCTCGCACCCTATTGCTCATTTTATTGAGATCGACTGGAGAGAGCCCTCTCCCGTCCTCGTAGGGCTAGCTACTAGGCTGAGCTTGGTTTGATGTTGCCTCGAGTTTTTCCTTCCTCAGCCTGAGGCAGATTTGAGCGCTAACAGTTTCTTCAAGAGCTTTCATATTTTTAACAATTTCTGCAACTCTTAAGAAGAAGCTGCCAACATCTTCATCATCATTCATTTTTAAATTTTCAAACTGGACTCTATATACTTGAAGTTTGGCAGTCATTATCTTTTTATTTCCCTCATGGATATTCTCTAGAGTGTCCCACATATCTTTAGTAGTCTTACTATGCATTATTTTGATAAATTCAGCCTCGCAAAGTCCACTTAAGATTGCATTCATGGCCTTTGCATTTGCTACAAGTTCTTATTTAGCTTCTCTTTCTAGGTCAGTTGCCTTTGGGGCATGTCCAAATTCTACAGCAGCCCATACCTCTATTCCTAGAGACATTATGTATGCTCTCATTCTGATTTTCCAGAAGGCATAATTAGCACCAGTGAAGAAAGGGGCTTCATTGGTTGATCTTCCTTCTTGACTAGCCATCCTGGGGGCCTAGGATCTCCTTTCAGTGGTTAAACTGGTACAAAAGGAACATGGCTCTGATACCAATTGTTGAATCCTTAGTTAAATTGAGAGGGGGGGGGGGGTGAATTAGTTTAACACATACTTAAGCTTTTTAAATTTTTCATCAACTTATTTACAGCTTAATTTTATAACCAGCCTTAATATGTGAATAGTCTTAATATGTTGCAACAAATATTAAATTAATGTGACATCAAACTGATTATGAGTGTAGAAAATGTTAAGTAGATTTGGTAGATCATATAAACATATAGGCAACACACATAGAGACAACAGATATAAGTGGAAACCCATAAAGGGAGAAAACCACATCTTATTATTTTTGTGATGCAAAGGCAAGCTCCTACCTCAATTCTGCAAGCTACAACTTTCAAGGAAGCTCCAACTCCCATCAATTTTCTATAGGCACCAACCTACAGGAGGCTCCAACCTCAGTCAGCTACAACTAACATTTTATCAAGCTACAACTTGATGTGGAAGCACCAACTCCCATCTATTTTCTGCAGGCACCAACCTACAGGAGGCTCCAACCTCAGTCCGCTACAACTGACATTTATCAAGCTACAACTTGATAGGGAAGCTCCAACTTCCTTACTCTTTCAAAAGAAATGGTTGCTGATTTACCTCAGATATCAGTCTGTTCTGTAGCATTCTTTTTGCTCCTCTCTTCCTTATCTTCTCTGCCTCAATTTTACATACTTTTCATTCTCTATACTCACTCTCTCTTTTGCATATCAAGATGATATTATTTATATAGATTTTCTTGTGACTATCTGTATTCCTCAGAGAATTCGAAATGGATAGTCATACCTCTTAGTCTTCTGCCTTCTCATTTCTTTTCTAGCTCAATCAGAAAGATATAATTGTGTGTACTAAATTTAATATTACAGTGCGATATTTATTCTCTTCCAGATACTTGCCAATGCATCACAACAATATAAATAAATTAAAAAAAAATTACATTCAATTACAATGAAAACTCTAGCTCACTCATTCAGCCTCTTGATTCACTGCGCTTGTCTTTTTTGTGATTGTGTTTGTCTTTTCTGTGACTGTGTTTGTCTTTTCTGTGACTGTGTTTGGCCCTTTCAGCTTTGATTGATTTCCTGCTTACTGTTGCAGTGTAACTGCCATACATATGTAACTGCGCTTTTCATATATCACAATTTAACTCTCGGCATGATAAGAATTGTTTTTATCATATAGGCTGTCGTATTATATAACTTATGTAACTTCCGGCGATATAATACTAAGAGATCATTTTAATACACATAATGCCTTTATGGGCCCACTCGCCGAACTTGTATTATTCTCCGATGCGATGCGATCACTCCTCGACTACTTCCGATTGCGATAAAATGCCGATGCAATGAATCACCTTTCAAATATTTCCGATTGTGATTAATCGCAATCGCGACTTCCATTGAAATGTTACGATGTTTCGATGCTCCGATGATCCGATTCCGATGATTCAATGCTATGCAGAAACTCGAACATATATCAATCATGATTTATAAACCCATCGAGTCCGCACTTTCATCGCAATTGCAATCTTTTTTTTATATGTTCCGCTACCAAATTTCTCCGATGCTATTGGATGAGGGTCCCATGCTCTACTAATCACCCTCGTCAGTTCTCTATATAACAATAAAGTCCGAGCTTATATAGGACATTCACAATACCTTTGCATACATTGACTCGGCGTTCACTAGTCAACCTTGTACATTCAATCTTACAACTCAACCCTGGTTCAATCCAAACTCAACGCTTGGCATATACATATATTAACCCATATATCCTACAATTCATATTGTGGCAGCTTCGCATATTCAACCATTATATGTGCCTCGGTAAAACTCGCAACCATAGTTTGAACAGTCCCAATCAATATAAATTAGAACTGGGCCCCGCACTAATAACCCTTCCACATCCAACGGCGGACAGCACGTCGCACTGCTTTAGATGATCTGACGTCCTCAATTGAATCTCACGTGACTTAGATGCATGGGCTTTTAACTCGCGATGAGAGTGGTATCTCCAAACCGCTTAAGGCCACGTGTCAGCCTATGGCATTGATCACGTTCGAATTGGGAATACAGCTTATCATACAAAAGTGATGCGATGAAAACCGTCAGGTGTTCCAAACCCACTGTCACTGTTCATACCTTGTGGTTCCGTTCAATTGCGCTCGAGGTTCCGTTCCTTCCTTATTTTTTTCACGATCCCAATATGTCTTCTTCACTTCGTTTTCATACGGTTCTTCGATTATTCTTTGTCGCTCCTTCTCATGTGTTATCCCTTGCTTTGTCAACACTTGAACATGGCGCTTCCGCTATCATAACACACAGCTCCATTCACGCATAGGATTATCACCAGTCCTCTGCGCTCGATTCATGATTCCTTAACGCAGGGCCTTATCTCTTATTTCTTCAACACTTCAATATATGAAGCCTATTTCATTATTACGTTAATTCAACGTTGATCATTTCACTATTTTATAACGGCTCTGCCTCTGCCTCCACTGCTCGACTGTTTCTCTACCTCTGTACATATCTTGTCACTATATTTTTGCTTCTCTGCCAAATTTTCACTCTTGTCACTGTATTTTCCGTTTCATTTCAACAGTCTTCTTCCGTTTGTCTCCTTTTCCATCTATGTTGTCTCCTTTGCGCTGCCTGCTTCTCCTTTTGTTGCCCTGTCTCTGTAAATATACTCTCCCTCTGTTCTTCTCTGTTGTCTTCTCCTTTGCCTCTGCTGCTGTCCTTTGCCATCAATGACAACATTTCCAACATTTCCATCACACTCACACGACTTCATATGCGCTCGATGCCCTCTCTCAAAGACAACATCGGAAAATATCGCAGGAACAACACAATTTTGGCTCCACGCTTTACATTGTGAATTTCATCTCCACAAATCTGCAACTGCAGCGCTCTCCAAAATCTCTACAAACAATTCTATGAACAACACTTTCTAGAAGCTCTTCAAATAGCTCTTGGTCTTTGCAGCTTCTCTAAACATATGCAGCGCTCCCACTGAACAATTAAACTAAATTCTCTACGCATCAACCACCCCAGTCAATTCTTCTTGCAACAATTAATCCAAGCTCTCATTTACAAGTCTCAACTTTTCTCAACGGGGCTGCTCAGGATTCGTGCTCCAACTCACTATTTCCTCATGCAACTTGCTAAGTCACGAACCTACACATTGAGTACATGTTGGATCACTGCAAACATTCCAGCATTTATGCACTGCTCTCGTCAACACATTCAAAACTTGCTCTCACACACCGAAATCATTACAACAATCTATCACACGCTCAATCTCTACCATTGCACTTTCTCTACCCAAATGATAGCGCTACAAGCCATAGACATAAAACTTAACAAATAAACAAACACATAATACTAAAAATAAAATTCATATCAAACTCTTCCAGTAATTAATTAATAAACAAAATATTTACAGAGAATCTTGTCCTCATGCCTAGCCTCTCCTCACACTCTCACTCACACTCACCCACATATTCTTCCCATATGCAGGCTTACATTTATAGGAACAATTACATAGTTATGGATCATTCTAGATCCATGATCTTTTCCATAGATCTCTCAACTAGTTCCTAAAATCTCTTAATGATCCCTTGAGGATCTCAACAACAATCCTAAAAATCCTCTAAATCCACTTTTAACTCAACTAAATTTCTATTCTAGGATCTCCTAATCCCTAAGATCTTTATGAGATCTTCATAAGGCTAATATCTCTCATATTCTCAACTATGTGAGAATATTTACATTAAAAATCACTTATTTATCACTCAAATAATTTTCAAATATACAAAATTCCTATCAATAAATTAAATTCCTTATGAAACATTAAACCCCCTAATTAAACCAAAATACAATGATTTTTGAGTAGGATGCTCCTACATCAGACTCCCAAAGTTGAAAACATTCATGACCTCCTGATCATGTGATTTCATAGGTTGATGAAAACCTCCAGGGTCCCAAACCTTAGTTTGTGGTTGTCCAAATGCTCTGCACCTTTGTTGTTGTTGCATGTCTGCTATCTTCTGGTTCTTTTTACTTTCTTCAATCAACTTCAAATTTTAATTGATCATCCCTTCTACTGCCAGTTTTCTCCATTTGGACTTTTCCATCATCAAATTCCTTTGTTTATCAATCAAAGAATCAATTTTTGTTGTTCCCTGATCTTCTTCTGCAATTTCCACTATTGTTGCCTCTTATCTTCAAATTTACTTTCAAGAAGTAAATTGTTTGTCATATTTCTGACTGCATACTCATCCATATTTTTCTTCTCTGTCAGCCAATACATCATAAACTTGGCAACTAACACATATCTCTATCCCAATCAAAGCTTGAGACACTCCATTTCTTACTACATTCACACTCTCATACTTCGGTTCTTTCAGCAAATACTCCAGCAACTCAATTTCTCTTTGACACGTTACAAGTAATTATTCAAAGATGTTGTTTATAGTCTTCAATATGTTATTCTTATTTCTTAACATCTTTCAGTAGATTTAATTCCTCTTCATTCAGTCCTATCACAGTCTTCTCTTTGTCCTGAGACAAATCTACCTCTCCTCCTTCTTCAACACACTTTTCATTACTGTATTTCTGTAAGCCCTCTTCAAGAGCTATTATTGCCCCGTCTTCTGCATTAGCATTCTCCTACAATTTTTCTTCATCAATAACATTAGTCAAATTTATTGGCATACCTCTCTGAGACAATGTTCCTTTACTCTTCATCAAAATAAGATTATGATCTTCCATCTCCATGACAGCTTCAGATGACCATCTTCTCCCATTAAGTGACTCATCAATAAACTCTTTCTGTTGCAACCATTCAAAGCCTTCCTCATTTGAGAGGCTTTCTTCATCATATTTTAATTCAATATCTTCATCCATCTTGAATACATCTTCAAAAGGTTTCTTATCTCCTGCAATACCTGCAATTATACACAAATTATCAGTTTTAAAAACATAACACCTTGCGGTCTCACTTGATGCTTCAGCCATCAGGTTTTCGTGCTGCTCTGAATCCTTCATATGACTCAGAAGATTCTCAGTATATTTCTCCTTTGTATCTTCATTACTTTCAAAAAAAATGGGCCATGTTCTGGTATACATACCAAAAATTCCTACTCATACTCATTTACTCTGAGTAACTATTCCTTCAATTGAGCATTCAATCTATGCTCCCACTTCACTTGCAATCTATGCCATTTGACTTTGATTTTAATAATCCAACCATACCTTCGGTATTAATTATTCCTCTATAACATCTCCATCAATAACTCAAGATGGAATGTTATCTCAGCTTTCTTTCTGTCAATCTCCTCTTGACTTATTCTCATGCCATTTGACTTGGCATCTTCCTTCTCCTTTCTGTGGCTTCTCCCTGAAGCTCTGCAATGACTATCAACAGTCATCATTTTCTCCTCTGTGAACTTCATCTGTTCACTTGTGGACTGCACCTAAGCCTCCCTTTTCAGCAAGTCTCCATACCTGCCTTTGATATCTCATCAAACTTTTCTCCTTAAGCTTGATCTATGGTTCTCTTCCTCTAAAACCATTCTTCTTAGAAAATATCTTGCTCCTCTTTCCTTATGCATCTTCCACTTCCTTTTAGAACACCCTTGTCCTCTCTGTCCAACCTTTAGCTGGAACTTTTAGGTTCTTCACCACTTTCCTTCAGAGTATCCACTTACTCTGCCTTCAATAACACTATTGGTTCTTCTCCTTACAGATCCTCTTATTGTTCTTTTGTTGAGATATTCCTTCTTTGTCTACAACCTATAACCTTCAAATACATCTTTAAAACCATATTTATCACAAAAATATACCTGCAAGATATTTTCATGATCTTGTCTCTCTCTTCTTCAAAATTTGAATAGGTCACCTTCTCTTTGATTCAGTTTTCATATATTATGTTCTCCTTGATTCAGGTTCTACAGGTCTAAATTTTCTCTGCCAATAAACTTACACACCATTTAAACTTTGCGTTTAATTTTATTACCTTACTTTCACATATTTCCAATGCGCCTTATGATGATGTGCTTGTAAAATTCCTTCTCGAAATTGTGAAACTTTTTTTTCTTGTCTTAAATGCTATACGTTTGAAATCAAATTTACTCTCATGAATTATTTTCATGATGTACAAACAATAATTTAAAATTTGTAACACACAACAACACAACAATGTAGACTCCAAATTCTTCTATGCTTTCTGCAAACAATACTTCAATGCCTTCTACGTTGACAACTCCAACATCTTTTACAAACTTTCTCTTCAAGTAAGGATCCTGCATGCATTTATTTCATGCGTGAAAAAGGTTGCTCATACCTATTCTCTCCATACAACATTATTCTCTAAACGACGGTGTCTCTCTTTGCATTGAAGTAGACATCCATATACAACAAGCAAACTACTACAATATGAAAAATATGTGGTAATGGTAGCTTATGAAGAAAATACTGACTGTCAACTTTCTTTTAATAGATGTCAAAGGATGTTGATATGATGCCACGTTTTTTTTCCACTAGCGATTCACATACATCAAATGCACTCATCCATCAAATATAATTTACCGAGAGAGCTTACTTTGATTTTTCTGGTTGGATTTGGAAAAGGAAGGAACAATGAATGCGAGAAACTTAATAGCACAGTAGAGGCACTGCAACCAAAGATTCAACCTCATCATCCACACCATTTACAAATTTAGTTCACATGGAAGGATCAGTAATAGCAAATGAGTCAATTGCTTCACTTGTAATTCAGCGATCTTTGTCTTTGTGAGCCTGATGCAGAATAATCTCTGCAAAAAAATTCTTCAGAATCCATGCAAATTACAGCTCATGCCAATGCACTTGCGTGTGGCCTCTTTCTGCCATTTTGCTGCCTCTAATGTTGTTGTCAAAAGTCTAGTTTCAGGTGTCCCCAAATTTAAATATGGACAGAAAAATTCGATATTAATCCCATAATACTCTCATAGAAGAGAATTACTCTCATACCAACAAATTCATATTAGCAACCAAGATCTTCAATGGGATAAACTATAAATAGAAAATAAGAAGCTTCCTTACCTTGTGCTTATTTTATGGAGGTAATATTCACAACGATCTGCCAATACTGCACTACATCCTTCCATCATCGTTGCACTAAAGTCTATTAAATATTATGGTTTCCAACGTTGTCCCTGAGGGCCTTCAACATCACAACATCATCCTTAGATTCACCATCAGTTCGTTGGGCGACACCATCCCAAAAATCTTAAAGCGAGTACTCCATTTAAAGAAGTGGAATTGGAGATATTTATTATTTGTCAAGGGTGAATGCAAGGTGGTATAATTAGAGATGGGCGGCTTCTACGCCCTTGATTTCGATTGCATCCTCTGCGATAACTGTGGAGAGAGCTCCATATCTTCCCTGAAGGCAGCAAAAGTCAAATGGCCTGAGCTTTTCACTGGAGTCGAACTCGAGAGCGAAGGTTAGATTCTTGATAATATGTGCATAGTTCAACCAGTAGTTGAAACAGTATATGAGAATTTATTGCTTGTACGTCTATTATTGGAATTGAAGAAACCCACGATCCAAAATCCTTCGGTTGTACCTGGATTAAATGTAGAAATATTACTAGAGCTGGTCAAAGCTAAAGTTTTCATACCAAAAATGATGGCATCAAGCATCCCCTATACCTTATAGAGACTCGATACCATAAAAAATGCACTCACCTTTCTGATGGTTCTTGCAAAAAAACCCCTTCTTAACTTTGATACTTCCACAGCCCGATCTATGATTGGACGATGTCCGCCACACTCACACGACTTCATATGCGCTCAACATCCTCTTTCAAAGACAACATCGACAAATATGTCAGGAACAATAGAATGCTCGCTCCGCGCTTTACAGTGTGATTTTCCTCTCCACATATCTATAACTGCAACACTCTCCAGCATCTCTATGAACAATTCTACGAACAACACTTTCTGAAAGCTCTTCAAATAGCTCTCGATCTTTGCAGTTTCTATAAACAGATGCAGCGCTGCCAGTGAAAAATTAAACTAACTCCTCTACGCATCAACCATGCTAGTCAATTCTTCTTGCAACAATTAATCCACGCTCTCATTCACAAGTCTCAACCTTTCTCAACGGTGCTACAACGCGGCTCCAAGATTCGTGCTCCAACTCACCGTTTCCTCACGCAACTTGCTGAGTCACGAACCTACACATCGAGTTCACATTGGATCATTGCAAACATTCTAGAATTTATGCACTGCTTCTGTCAACACATTCAAAACTTTCTCTCACACACCATATTCATTACAACAATCTATCACACACTCATTCTCTACCATTGCACTCTCTCTACCCAAACGATAACGCTATAGGCCATAGGCCTAAAACTTAACAAATAAACAAACACATAATACTGAAAATCAAATGCATATCAATCTCTTCCAGTAATTAATTAATAAACAAAATATTTACAGAGAATCTTGGCCTCATGCTTGGTCTCTCCCCAAACTCTCACTCACACTCGCCCACATATTCTTCCCATATGCAGGCTTACATTTATAGGAACAATTACATAGTTATGGATCATTATAGATCCCTGATCTTCTCCATAAATATCTCAAATAGTTCCTAAAATATCTGAATGATACCTTGAGGATCTCAACAACAATCCTAAAAATCATCTAAATCCACTTTTAACTCAACTAAATCTCTATTCTAAGATCTCCTAATCCCTAAGATCTTTATGAGATCTTCATAAGGCTAATATCTCTCATATTCTCAATTATCTGAGAATATTTACATTAAAAATCTCACACACATATTTCTCACTCAAATCATTTAAAAATATGAAAAATTCCTATTAATAAATTAAATTCCTTATGAAACATGAAACCCCCTAAGTCAACCAAAATACAATGATTTTTTAGTAGGATGCTCCTGCATCAGATTCAGTGGTCATTAAGTTTATGGAGGAGAACATCCTTGCTAGATTTGGTTGTCCAAGGAAGATTATCACTGACATGGCTAAGGTATTTAAGTCAGCCAAGTTTCTTAGTTTCTACCAAAATTACAACATCATCATGGGAAACTCCACCACCTACTATCTGTAGGTAAATGGATTGGTTTAATATTCAAATAAAACTCGAGTGAGGATTTTCAAAAAGACCATATTATAAAATCAGAAAAATTGGGACTCACAACTCAAATTTTATTTTTGGGCCAATAGATTTACTATCAAGAGGTCAACTGGGAAGTCTCCTTTTGAGTTGATATATAGAAAGGCTACAATTTTCCCTATCCAAATAGCAATGCCAATAGCTAAAATTCTACAAGATTTCGAGGAGGATCCAAATTCTCTGACTAGGAGAATAAATCAGCTGATAGAATTGCAAGAAACTAGAGGGGAGGTAACTCATAATTTGATTAAATACTAGGAAAAGATGAAGGCTTTTTTTTAAAAAAGGGCAAGGGAAAAATCCTTACAAGTAGGTGATTTGGTGCTCAGATGGGACATTAGGAGGGAGGAGAAAGAAAAGCATGAGAAGTTTGATACCTTGTGGTTTGGACCTTTCAATATATCTGAAGCAAAAGGAAACAACACATTCTTACTAGAAAACTTAGATGGTGAGGTGCTTGAACTGCTTATAAATGGGAAGTTTCTCAAGCGCTATTTTCAGCATTAGAAAGGTCCATTTTCACCCACTGTATATATCAGTGAGCCATTGTACATCCCAGTAATGTTTTAAGTCCTTACTCCTTTTTTGTTTTTCTTCTTATGCACTTGAATAAAATGACTCCATGCCCAATAGATAGAAGCACTAATCTACAGGTTCTCAGTGCATTACTTGCAATACATTATCCCCAATTGGAGTTGATGTTTTCACCTGGAATATCATTTTTGTATTTTTATCGAATGGTCCTATTTTTCATCCATGGTTCAGAGAAGGGCAAGTGCATTCTTGGTTGACTAAAGGGAGAGAAAAAATCCAAAAGCTCAAATCCAAGAACCAAAATCCAAAATTCGAAAGAAAAATCCAAAAGGGAGAGCCAACATTCAGAGACTAAAATTAAAAGGTAAAGCCGAAATCTCGGGAGCCGATCATCAAAACGTTGGATATCAGCAAGGGCTGGAGTAGGTAGCATATCAGAACCCGATATTGGAAGGGGAATATGGAATATCAGAGCAAGCTAATATCATAGCCGAGTGATTTCGTAACTTTGGATATCGGAAACTTGAAACTCTTTATCAATTGAATTCTTTTATAAATGTCGAGGCCGTGAGGAGAAGGGATTTATAAAGGAAAAAATTCATAAAACCAAGGACCCCAAGGACCCTTTCTCTCTCCTCCAATAGGACACATGGCATTAGATGATTGGCCCTTAGAAGTCGATGAGGCAGATGACATCAACATGACGTGGCAATATGCAGGACATGTGGCAATCCGTTTTAAGATTTTTGGGTGGGCTAATTGGGAAAATTAATGTGAAACATGTCACCAATAAGGAGGCACCTCGTGAAGACGATGACATCAACATGACATCATCTCGAAGGTTAGGATTTCAGAAGTTGGAGTTTTTGTAACTCCTATCTAATTTTTTTGGGGGAAGTTCTGACCTGATGCGTGGGGACCCAAAGGACCAAGGGCACAGAGTAAGGCCTAGAAACAAGAGTGTTATGAAGCTTATTATAGATTGAGGTTCTCATGGCTCTGTTGTAAATGCATTTTGGAAGAGTTACGAGGTCTGGTGCTTCCGATGTGATTGGAATTTGGTTGTGGAAACCCAAAGAACCAAGGGGCGAGAGAAAATATACTAAGTGGTAGGCCCTCAGTAGGATTATAAAGGCCCTAACAACTAAGCTCTAAGTCATCAGTCACTGCACCTGGTCCCTTGGAGGAAATGTGACAAGGAGATAAGAAAAAGGGTCCAAGGGCCAATCGGGATTTCGTAATATCACAAGCTCTTGATAATAAAAATTTATGATAAATAGGGCTCCGATGTCCCTAATACATTGGAGTACGAAGTCGTCGATCACAACATATGGTCCCATGGTGGATAAACAAAAAAGAGGCTAAATAGAAAGGGGATGAAGACATCAAAATCTTGCTCGTTCATAAAATTTATTTTAATAAAGGTTACGGAGTGTGAAAGCTCTAATATAGTGGCATAAGGTGTATGTGAATGGATGGTTCAACAGCTATTAAATTCATTCAGTGATTGACCATTGAAAATAACCCTCCACGCCACCACACCAAATCACGACCAACTCCAAAAAAGGGACAATCCAAGAAGTTAGAGGGAGAAAATGATAGGTGAACTAGCAGGTAACTGTGGGAGGAATATCATGGCAGAGGCGTGGCTAGATCATCAACCCATCATGGACCCTAATAATGGAGCCTGATTCCACCTAAGGAGATAAGAGGAATAAAAAATGGAGATATTGTGTTGTGTCAATCATGACACCTCTTGTTTTTCATGTTTTGTAAATATTGCATTTTCAAGAAAAGAATCAAGTCTTTTAGGTAATCATTAGGACAATTAGGTCATTCGCATGCTCAAACAGCTGGGAAGTTCAGATAGTTGTACCATTAGAAGATATTTTGTAATTGTTTCTTATTTTGGTTATCCTTATAAAAGGGGAGGAAAAATTCATTAGAGATGTTCCAAATTATGTTTTCAGTGGAGGTTCCAAGTTTTGGTTCTATTTTTTTGTTCCATAGGTTGTATTGATTTTTCATATTTCACAATTTTAGGCATGTATCATATATTTCATTCTTGAATATTAATGAAGAAGTTTCTGGTGATTCCAAACATGGGAATATGTAGTATGTTTTTTCCCTTTGTATGTCACTTCATGTTTTTTTTTCTTCTTCAGAAAGTGTGTAATTTGTAGTTGTTGGATTCACTTTTAAATCATAGATTTTCTTATGTTATGCTGTAGTAGACGGTACCTTTGATATTGTAGATTTATCTATATTATGGAATAGCAGATGATACCATTGAGATTGTAGATTTACCTATGTTATGATATAGAAGAAAGTTCCTGTGAGATATTGGGTTGAAAGCGTTAAAATACGATCCATAAATTTTGCACTTCATTTCCTTTATCTTTCCATGATTTTACTGGGATTTATTCTCTAGTATTCTATGTTTCTCCATCCTTTTGCACTAGGTTCCTTTCTTATATTTCTCCTTTCCATATTTATTGCAACGACCAATCAAGTTGCATTTTTTGTGTGTACGCCACCAAAACTAAAAATTTATTTTTGGGAATGATATATTTTTTTATGTGTCTGTTGAATGTGCCTCTAAGAAAGGTAATTGAACTATGTTTAAATCATTTTACATTTATCTCTTGAGCAACACTGAATCATCTTCAAGAGATACTAAGATGTCCTAGGCACTGACCTCTCCTCAACCCATGGGTTGTCTCTACCTGAGCTACAACATCATTTAACCCAAGACACATTCATCACACATTTGAACACTGAAATAGAACAAGATCTCAAAAAAACAATTCACAGAAAAATCTAATAATCTACTTATTTTTCATTACAAATATGTTAACTAGTCTTCTTTTCTAACAGGTGCAACGAACACTTGTGGTTGCAAATGCATACTCTACATCGTTTGAACATGTGTGTGCAATTCACAATTTACCAATGTCATCATCTACAATGATAGAAGATATGTCAATATTTTCCATTTCTACATTGTATCAATTGCATTATAAGAACTCTTGATAACAACACGTTGCAATGTTTCCTTAGAAACACACTAGTTCTAAAGCAGTTATTTCCTGCATTACCTCAAATTTCTTACCAAGAATATCTGCAGAAAAAATAACAACAATTTATATATTACGCAATCTCCAAATTCATCATCATTTCACTCTAAATGACAACAATGAGATTTTGGATGCTGACAACAAGAACAAGCAAAACAAAGGCAACCAGAGCTTCAACTACCAACTTTGTCTTGTCTCCTTAAGTATCATCCTCATTCTTTTACCTTTAGTTTTTAGTCATATAACAAAATTCCTCGGTTTTTTTGTTTATGAAAACATAATAATCATTTTGTATTATTTTGCATCTTGCAAGGCTAGCCAAATTTCATAGGCTATAATCTATAATATCACGGATCTTAAGCGCCAATGTTGAAAGGAAAATGAATATGATAATGAACAGTTCCATTTTTTTGTTTATAACTTGATCAAGAATACAAATTCTTTCCTTGTTACTATGTCAATCAGAAGGATTTACTCTTTGTGGATAGTGATATTACTATAACAATATTTTTACCTTTTCAATTGCATATATGTTTTGAAAATCATTACTCTCAAGTGGGTATCTATATAAAAGAGTTGTCTGGAAATTTTTGTTTTCGGTTATGCTTTAATTTGGCTTTCTATTAATAAAAATGGTCTCCTACATCCTTACAGGTAGAAGTGTCAACCATAAATTATAATTTTTCACATATCTACACAACCTTCACACCATTAAGTAGAATAAGAGAACTCGGTTAAATATATTTCTTTGAGTCAAAGAATTCTCATTGAACTTCATATGTTATCAAGTTTTATTTGAAGCATCTGCAATGCAAGGTTCTTCTATATTCTGTAAAAAAAAAAAAAAAGGCTTTTATCTATCGCCATAATATTGTTAGCATAAAGAACATATCATATTTAATTCCTTTTTGAAATACAGGGCTCTTGGAAAAATGTTTAGGATAGCCAAATTATATTGATGTGACCTACCTCAAAACTTAGCTTAAAAGATAGGATGTCTATGCAAGAAATGCCTTCATTTTCTATTAAACATGAATAGTAAAAGGTCATGCCTTTGTTGCTTCTAACGCATTGCTCACTTCTTATTTCCATTTTCCATATTCTGGCATCTTTTTTCTCAAAGTGACCTCAAGTTATGGAATTTGGATGTTGTCTCCACATGCTTTAGATTAGTTTCACATTCTTGCTTTCTGCATTCTATTTTTTCAGTAGCTGCTTCAGTGTTACCACTCTGTATTGACATCATTGTACTTAACAGTCCCTTTGACCTACTTTACGGGTCACTTGTTGGGTGTCAATCAATGTTCTAACAAGTAAAAATTATCAATCTCGACTAGCCTTTTTTCCAATCAGTGTTTACTATACAAATGCTACAAATTTTTTTGAGTAGGAGTATCAAAGTAAACCTCAAATTGGGGAATGCGTCATGCTCATCACTTTTCATTGATTGTTGTCATTTTGTTATTCACCCATGCCCCGGGATGTCAATATTTTTATTAATGCCTTCCTCACAGGTATCCACATTAGCTTGTGAAGGGTCCAAGAAACTTATTATCAAGTAAATCATAACTTTTTCCTTCATGTACTTCATAATATTTGAATTAAGAAACATCAATTGGTGAATGGCACATATTGATTGTTATACTAAACTTGCATTGACTTTCCCCTATCATTCTATTTATGTGAGACTTGATAAATCTACTATATGGTTTCTCAATGTGGAAAGTTTAATATGATTTGAAACTTATATAAATTTCCATAAAATTTATTATCATAAGAAAAGAATAATATATTCTTGAACATCAATATATTAATAGCATTGACTTTTGTCAACTTTTCTTGTATTTACCTACAAAATAGACTTGAGCAAGGGAAAACTGGGGAAATTTCATTTGGAATCATATTTCCAGTTATCATCGAGGTTTCTTTTTCCTTCTTTTGAAATGCCTTTAAAATTTAGCTGCATTCCTTTTAAATTTAGCCACATTAGATATGGAACATGGTCATGTCTATGTAGATGGCTTGATATCCTTTTTGGTTTTGGGCTAGTCCATGTCACCCTACTTAAAGTTTGTAACAGAGATATGGGTTTCTAAATTGAGTTTTCAAGTTAGTGGTGTCACTCGATTCTTTCATTTGTTTTAATACAATATTAAATTTATTATTATATTTTTTCCAATTTTTTTTATTATTTTTGAAAAGATAAGAAACTCATCTCTTCATCATTATTTTTTTATTTTTAAATTTTAAAATATATTTGTAATATTTATCTTTAGAATATTTAAATGTCTTTTTGTAAAAATAGAATTTCATGAGAGGTTATCTATATATATGTATGGTAACATTATTTTTTCATTTTTTCAATACCTTCTCTTTGTAATAAAGTATAGGCTTTTTTTGGTTTAGGAATATTATTTTAGGATTTTGATTTTAAGGTCAATATAATTTAAGCCCAAGGTTATTAGCAGTATTGTATGGCTATTAAAAAACACATTGTCCGTATTTAAACTAAGTAAGAATAGCTACAATATAATCCTTATTTGAATGTGCAAATTAATTCATTCCTTTCAAAATTCAATAATTAAATTAAGAAGCAACCAAGACTAATTATATATTCTTATATATTCTTATTAGATATAAAATTTATAAAACAAACCCACAAAATAACATTTTAATTAAACTCACCCAACTGAACTTAATTTAAGCACACTATACATTCAGCTCATAAAACTTGAACTGAACTAATATAAGCACTCCATAATATCAATAATTACGGCATCTGGAAACTAATAAATACAATTTCAATACAATGCGTATCATCCTTATCTCTCCATTGTGAGCTCTGGACTTGGAGAACTCAACCTGAAATATGTTTCAGATGGATCTATTATTCCCATCTTCAATGGGGTTTAGGTTTAGAGTGGTATTTTTCATTTCCTTCGAGGCCTCCACGAAGCACTTGCACAGCATATGTGCATCGACATAATCTTTGTGTGCATGAACTTGCAGCACGACATAACTCACAATGAAGACTCCGAGCACCTGCATTAACAAATACCAGAAAGAGACATGCAGAGAGTGCTTTTAATTATCCATGAAAATTAACAGCGGTGGGAGGAGTTGAAGAGGCCTGCTTACTCACCTGAGGTTGACCTGATACAAAGAAGGTAAAGCTGTTAACTGGATTTCCGGCCATTGCTATCTTCTCCATTGGGCCAATCATATTTGACATGGCAATCGTTGTATTGGCAAACATATTGTATACACATCTAGAAAGCGCCTGTATCAACCTGAGAATTAGGATCACAAAAATATGTATAGATGGAGTTACCTCCGAGGAAAGATCACAAAAACCATATAGTTTTATCAAAAAAAAATCAGTAACAATTTGCATAATTGTGTATAATTTTTTTTTTTTTAAAGTGAAAATCACATTTAAGTAAATTTTGTTGGAGTCAATGTGATTTATGAAAACAAGATGATGAATATTCACAAGTAAATATAATTTTCACCAAAAACTTTTCAACCAACCAAATCATTACTAAATTTTAAACAAAAATTATTAAAAAAAATATAAAAAAAAAGTCGAAGTATTTAAATTTTCTTAGCCAAACCAATAAACATACCTGTCGTCCAAGTGGTGCTTTCATCATTGCTACCCTTCTACCCAATCGGAAATTGATATATGTTCCCAGAGACATTTTATTTCTGTCTATGATACGCTTTGTCCTTTTCAGAAACTCCAGAGGGTTCCCCAGCTTTCCCATCATAGGTACCAGCAAAGTTAAAAAACCAACGCGATTTCCCCATGGTACTTGACCTTCTGGTTTCAACATCTCTTCTATAGTCTACACAGTTATTACCGTTATGGGATGTGTGCACTCATTTTTAAACCAGATAATGTATTGCTATTCTTAATTGGATAATAAATTTAAATAAATGTTTTTTAATTAATTATATCATTATGATTTAGTTGAAGTTTCCAATTATCTAATATGATTTATTGTCAGAACTAAATTCTAATAATGTAATTAATCTAAAAAAATATTTATTTAAATTATAAATCACAAATATTTTAAATCTAAATAATAAATTTTGAAATATTTAAAAAAAAAACAAATTATTTAGCTTTAATCAATTCATTTTGAAAATAGTTCAATATATAAAAATAGTTTTAGTTTAATGCAGAACCTGTATTCCAGCCAATGGTCTCATATTCATCATACATAGTGCTGTGAGTCTTGAATTCCTCATTTGTTTTATTACAGCGTCCTTGGGTTGCTCCAGTCTCTTTTCATAAGCATCTTGTAAACTATGCTTTTCACCTGAATCCAAGGGGCAATTCATGAATGGTTAAATGTTGTTTTTTATAAATACAATTTATATGGATTAGAAATCAAATATGGTAGATAACTAATTGAATTATATAAATAAATGGTTAATAAATATTTATAAATTTATAACAAAATCGAAGCCCAAAAACATCATTTACTTCGATCAAAATTTCTAATAACTAAAATAATTACAAAATCATGATTTTTGAAAATACAAAGTAATTTTATTTATATTCTATTTGTAAGTTAAAAAAAACAACGTTCAAAATCTAAAACTTTCTTTCCAATATAAATACCTTACGAAAATATATTTCATTTTTGTGAAGTTGACAATCCAATTCAAATCTTCAATACCATTCATGGATGGGAAAGCGAAAGTAACTATGATGATGAAGACATCAAACAGTACGACGCAACCTTGACCAAGGAAATACAAGAGGAAGGGTATCTTTGTTCCATCAATATGTTAACACTTATTGAAAACTTAAATGTGTCTTGGCAAAGGCCATGACAATTATGCAATAAACTGAAGGAAACCCAGCAGTGGTGTCAGAATTGCAGCAGATTAAACAGGAATCCGAGAAATTGCCATGTCTCAGTATCATGTTGGGGCAAAAATTGAGAGGATTGAACGTATACTTCAAGGAATGCAGCAAGTAGAGATGTCGGGTTCCACTGCAAAAGACCCGGGTCCAATTGACTCTTTTGATGGGTGATATTTACTTTTAATAGTTTTAAATGATTTTTGGGGCAAGCTTTAATGGGGAAAAGACAAAACAAGGCAGCAAGTGCCAAAGGAAAGCAGCCTGTCCAATCTGAATCAGTCCCTAAGAAAAGGGGCCGGAAAACAAATCTGGAACATCTAGAAACGCTAGCAGTCAATTATGTCATTGGTAATTCCTCTGAAGTTAAAAATGATATTCGTGGATGGGAAAAGGAAATTCAGCTGGAACCAGAAGACAATGAGACAGAGGCTGAGATTCTGGATTTTATTACAGATCCAGGCCATACCCGAGGCAGGCTTACACTGTTCAATCAGACAGTACATACTTACTGGATTGTAAAATGTTTGCTAGCAAAAGCAATATATAGTAATCACCCAATTCAAGCAAAGACTGAAGCACTGCAGCCAGACCTGCGTACTCAGGCACAGCTTTTGGAAATTCAGGACCAACAGCAGCATATAAAGATCACCCAATACCAAACTGCAGATAGAGTCAGCAGGCTAGATGACAAAGTAGGGCGCATGGAAAAACTCCTCCAGAAGATTCTTCAGCGCCTCAATCAAGTAGACATGCCAAGAACAACTGTTCAAGCCCCAGCCCCGGTCTCTTCTTCTGAGGGATAGCAGTATTATCTTGTTAAACTTGCTGGTTTTTGTTGTTACTTATGAACTTTTATAGTATGTTATGTTTGTATATATTAAAATAGTCCAAAAGATAGCGCAAGAAAACTATAGACGTAAGAGACAATTTCAGTACTGGGATGCACATCATGCTTTTCGATAGCCAACAGACCTGGTTTCCCTCAGGGCAGGTTGAGGCCAAAGAATGACTTTCTAATTTTTGTAACCTGTCTTTTATAAATAGAAATGGCAAGGTCCCACCTAATTTACAAAAAAAAAAATAGTTGTTGTTTAAACTGTAGCTTTTATGGACATAGTAAAGTAGTTATAGCGGCAAGTAGAAGGAAAAAATAATTCCAATACTGGATGGCTTTTAATTCGTGGCCAACAAACCTGGTTCCTTCCGACAAGTTGAGGCTATTACATGCATCAGTATTTGTATAGCAACTTGCTTTTTGATAAATAGAAAACAGAAAGGCTCTACCAAATTCAAAAAAAAAGAAAAAAATAAAAAACTTATAAAAATAAAAAAGCAACTAGATTAGCCTATAAAATTACTGATTTACTAGTAATTAAAAAATAAATAACAGACAATAAGAATAAATACACTGAATACAGTATTTAAAATCAACCATGGCCAGCTTGGTTAGCATACCCACTGCTAGGCGAATCTGCAAATAGCGTTGAATGCCGTAGAAAATTATTCCTGTTATCACATCATTTACCGTCTGCAATGCAAGTAAAAGCTCTGTAAGTATACATATTAATTACAGTTAAGGCAATATGAATTAGTGCTCAAGCATATTGTGATCACATACTCCTCCTACAGAATTTTTAATTTGTTTGATATCCTCCAGCTGAAACGTTGCAGAAGAAATAGCAGCGGGCATGTGTTCGACTCCCCGAGGTCCTCGAATAGGCAGGTGGCTATCATCAAGCCAACCTATCAATCTCAGTGCAGTGCTTGTCAAATCAACCAATGAGTACCACAGTAGCAGTATCATATACCATAGTTTCTGAAAAAAGTTAACTACTGCAATACCGGGCCTACTGGGTTTAACACGACGCTTGTGCGCAGTTGGGAAGGTGGGTGGGAGCTCAGGATTGTCAACTCTTCTGGCAATAGAAAACAGCGTCGCCATGAAAGAAACCCCGTCCCCCAGGGAATGATGGACCTTAATAACCATGGTGGCTCTGGCTCTGCTCGTTTTGTAATTCAAAAAATGGATTTCCCACATAGGGCGTGATGGATCGATGGGAGCGAGGGACAATTTAGAGATGTAGTCATCAACCCAGGGGTCGTACGACTCTTGGTCAGGGGGCAACTCTGCAATAAATGTGATGTCATCAGTGTTCACTTTTGTTTTCTTCCATCGCCATGATCCTCGATAATCTTTCATCTGCAAAACAAACTTCTAAGTTATGTAAAAAACAAACTTTCTTCTGCAAAACAAACTTCTAAGTTAAGTAAAAAACAAACTTCTAAGTAATGCAAAAAAACAAACTTCGAAGTAAAGTAAAAAACAAACTTCCTTCTACAAAAACAAACTTCTAAGTTATGTAAAAAACAAAGTAGCATATTTTGTGGTGAGGATGAACTATATTAGATAGTTTGAAAAGTGAAGTACATTAGATGATTCGAAATTTGGACCAAATCAATGTGATTAATTAGAAAAATATTTATCTACAAAAGTCTTAGATCTAACAATATATTGTTTTTTTAAATTGCTAAATATTAATAAAGGTTTTTATGTTACTCTTTATTCAATTTTTATTAAAGAAAATTTCTATGTTATCTTCTATTCATTTTTTATTCATCTTTAAAATTCCACTTCAAATGTCAAACATTCCACTTATCTTTCTAAGTTTTAATTCAAATATCAAACACTCCACTCATCTTTCTGCATTCTGAGTGAAAGCTTCACTGATTTTAGGTTTTACTTCAAATGTCAAACATTTCATTGATATTCTACAAATTTTCCAAAAACAAAAATATATGAATGAAAATAGCAATATAACATATTGTTATTATATGTTAAATTTAAGACTTTTGTGATCCATAATATCAATAAATATCTTTTCGAACAATCACATCACTAAAATTATTCCCCAAGACATTTATTTATATTGTAGTTATATCAAAAAAGAAAAAAAAGAGTAAAAAAAAAATTTATAGATACTGAAAAATGACAGGTAAAGAAAAATCACCATTATGCATGAGTACAGCGGGTTCGTCGACATGATCGCCTCAGCAACCTCATTCATGTACTTGGGGATGTCTGTAACGGACTCCTGTAATTCAAAGATGCCGTGTACAAACAAAGAAAAGAGCCGGCTCTTGAAACACTGGCTTACTGGGCTTACTGGTTGTTCTTCCTCTTCTATTTCTTGGCCGCCTTTGGGCACATTCATTTGCAACATGTGGTCCATGATCTGAAAATTTATCAGAATGACAGGATGGAGCTGCTGATCAAATTAGAAATTTTCTTCTGTGGCCACCTCTATATACATTGCCAAGTACTGTCTCTGTATACCTGTAGTTGCTGGCAGGTTGCCAAGTACCATCACACTACCATTTATTGTAACGTGGGGAAAGTGAAAAGAGTATTGAGTTAAAACCTGCCCACAATATGCCACCTATACATTACCAGTTACAGCTAAGTGCAGGGAGCTGCTCATCAAATTAGAAATTTTCCTTCTGTGGCAACCTCTATCTACATTGAGTACTGTCTCTGTATCCCTGTAGTTGCTGGCAGGTTGCCAGGTACCATCACGCTACCATTTATTGTAAAGTGGGGATAGTGAAAAGAGTTGTTGAGTTAAACCTACTCACAATATGCCACCTATACATTACCATTTATAGTTAAGCGGGGAAAATAAAAAGGGTGACTTAAAACCTACAAAAAGTATCGATTCTGATCATGCAAGTCACTGGGTTATCCATAAGCTAAACTCTCCGATTGAAAGTAGCTGGAAACATAAATGTCATCGTCACCCTACTCAGACCATTACTACCAAAAAAGTCTGGCATCTATCGCTTCCTCCAGAGTGAAATTGCATCTATCGCTTTTTCCATACCGGAAATTTGATATAATTTTTGGGAAATTTAGATTATAGTTGTTTATTTTAAATGTTTAAGAGATTTTTAATGATGTTAAATCTATTTCAAACTCAAACACTCTGCGATAATTTTTTTTTTTTTTAAATTACAAATTTCAAAAAAAAACACACACCAAACTAATTTGTAACCTCCTTAAACAACTCCCATACAATGTTAATCAAATTTAAGTATCTTAACCACCATGACTCTGCAAAATACCCACTCCAGTCAAGGCTAAACCTCAGTTTGAATGACCATTGAAACTAGCTTTTAAAATAATTAGCAAACTTCCATTAATCACTCTTCTCTACCGTGTGAATATTTAAAAAAAAAAAATTAAAATTATATATAGTTAAAGCAAAAATACAATGATGGGACCTGGAGCAATACTTTAAGTTTTTTCATTATAAAATGTCGTAAAATTTTAATTAGATATAGATTTTTGTAAATTTTAATCATCACAGTTATATTTTAGTAAATAATTTAATTAATTAAATTATTTTTAATATATATATATATAATATTTTTATTTTTGATAAAAATAAATGTAACACTTAGTTTAATTACTTTTTTATTTTATTTTTTGCAAATTATATTTGATTTTTAAGTGAAAAAATAGAGTAAGGAATGTCTCAACTTGGTTAATGAACCTGAGTTTAAATAAATAATTCCAACATTAGAGAGTAGTTGGGAAAAAACAATTATTGACAGTCATGTTCTCCTCTGAGAATAAAAAGGAATTCTAAAAGAGGAAAAGGGTTATGTGCAAAGTCCCCCGATCAGGGTGCATGTCAGATCACAATCGGAATAAAGGGCCAGCTGGTTCTCACTGTACTCTCAGTTTTAATCCCACATTCTTTTCTTTTATGAGTTGTCAGAACCCCCGTCATGATTTAAACTTCCCACCTCCAAAAGGAATGATGGTTCATGTCACCTGTCAAGCATGCATTTACTACGTGAGGCGGTGTAAAATTTGGTATTGCTGCCTATTTCTCCTTTCTAAAGGTAACTTTCGACCCAATTCACTTATTCTTCTCCTGTTCCTGCTGCTCTGTTTGCTCTGCGTAGTGGAAAGCTCTGGTCAGCAACCTCACCATTGGTGCAAACCCCTCTAGTATGTAATGGCTCTTTACCTGAGTTCCATTCGTTATGAATTCTGCCTCTATGCTCAGAACACGAACAATGGTTTCTCTGTTGATATTCCTGTTACCTATCCTATGCAAGTTTATGACATCATTGTAGCATTAGATATCATTCCTCGTTTTCGAAGTCCTGATAGAGATTCTGATATTAAGCATTGGGTTCAAAGATTCTCTGAAAACTATCATTCTGGGCTTCTTCTATTTCTGAATTCATCTTTAAGGTATACTTGTATTTTCAGTGTCACTGCTAATCTCAGAAAGTCCCATAGTCTAAGCTCTCAGCCTACTAGTAATTGCTTTGTCTTTAATCCCTGGGGTTCTGAATCTTTACGGTTTGAATATAGTCAGTCTCAGACCTTTATTTCGAGTTATGCATCTGGTCCCTCCAGAGTGAATGTAATCACACTGCTCGGCCTTCAAATTCTGCGTATCCAGGAGGTCATCCTATGTTCTTCTCTTCAGTGTCTCTGCAATATTCGTTTTCACGCCCTCTGTGATTCTGTGTCTCCAGATTTCATGGCTAGAACTAAACCAGGTCAGAGTGCTGCCAGACCTACTCCTTCTCATAAAAGAGGCCACAAGTCAAATATCGAAACTCTGGAAAACATAGCTAATACCTATGAATCAACTACCCCTGAAGATATCAAAGTCACTATTGCTGAATGGGAACAGGACTCAGAGGAAGAAGATACATAAATTAGTGAGCAACAGGAAAGATGGAATTCATCCTTGACCCCGGCAACACTAGGGGCAAAGTCTTCTTATTTCAAAAAATAGTAAAAACATATTGGAAATTCAATTGTGTGTTGGCAAGAGCAATGGAGAGCCTACAGAAGAAAGAGATTAAATCCTATTCTTCAGTCTTACTTGAACTTCAAGCAATGAAACAAGAAATGCGAGAGATTTCGAAGACCCAACATCAACAAAATGCTCGTGTTGGAAACATAGAACAACAGCTCCGTCTGTCTCAACAAGCAAAGCTTTCTGGATCACCTGTCAAGGATCCAGTCTCAGATATTTAATCTCATGGATACTTAGTATCAAGTTTTCTTTTTAAATTTTGAATGACTCTAGATACTTTATATATTTTCAGTTTATTATGCAGTTTCTATGGACATATTCGTGTAAAGTTAGCAGCTACTAAGTGTAAAAAACAATACCAATTCTGGTTAGCATTTAACTTTTTGAGGTGGCTAACAGACTTGGTTTCCTGTGGGCAGGTTGAGGCTGTGGGCAGGTTGAGGCACTCAATTTTTGATGTAATTTTTTTTTATGCAACTTGCCCTTACAATAGAAAATGGCTAGGCACTACAGAATTTACAAAAAAAAGGGTTATGTGCAAAGTGAAAGGAAGGGAACAACACGTAGCTGTGAGAATAGCTGGTCCAAAGCTAGTTGATAACCAGTGGAACTCTGCAACTCGGATTAGAGGAAAAGGCTGGACAAGAGTCTTGAGGTCTAACTCCAGAAAACTTGCTGCTAACTTCCACTCTGGTGAGGAGCACGGGGGGAGTTGAGGACGTGATCCCGTCACTCATGGTTGGGTGGCTTTAGCACAATATTTTAATTATCTTTTTTTAGTTTAGTGGAAAAAGACATGGTGTTGTTGGTAGATGAATGGTGGATAGTTAGTGACTCTCTAACCCAAAAAACTTTAGTGTATGAATAAGAACCAGAAAACACCCTTAAATCTAATTGCCACTAAGGCCTTTATCTTTATGTATGAATTGTGTAACAAAAAGAATATATATATATATATACACCATCCTGTCTACTGTGTACCCAACCAACAAGGTTGTGGGAAAGAAACAAGACCCTAAGCAAAAGACGATTATGATAGTCCAAATCTAAATCAAACATATTTGATAATAATACAAAATTATAGTAACATAATCTTACAGAATAAAGAAATGCAGAATTGAACTGAAAATGAAAACCATAGGGTATATTTGAATTAAACTCTAATCTGAAGGGACCGGTAGGGTTTTACATCCTCCGACTCTTGGCAAGTCAACCTATGGAAAAAGCTGTAAAAGGAAGGATGTGTATATAAAGAAAAAATGATGCAAGACATATGCTATAACAAATTCCAACATAGCGTACAAAACCAACCATGAGTAACCCATTTGGCAACACGTTTGTAATTTCACATAGAATTCACTTATATTATAGCAACAATAACATCGAATCGACCTTACGCATTGAAGTTCAGAGAGCCTTAACTTCCTTCAGAATACATAATACTAAGACAATAATTTATATGCAGAGTCCTCTTTAAAAACACAAAGAGCTCTTGGCATATGGTCTACTGAATGCCCAGAGAAAAATCCTGTTATATGAGGAATGAAAACCCTCTTTCAAATGTACAGTATTTAAAAAATGAACAATAGATAAATGAGACTTTAACACAATACAATATAACCCGATGACAAGTTCTGTAAGCACTGGTAGGCCAATAGTACTATGTCATTAAAAAGGTGTAAGCTCTTGTTGAACGAGAACCTTAGGGTTATCAACCCCTATCTGTTCCATACACCAAAACTAAAGACCAAACTAGAGCATCTACAGATCAACCCTTGAGTAACTAGCAAGAGGGTGATACTAATCATTGACCTCTTAACATCCACCTTCAACGAGAGAAATTTTATAGTACCTGGCCAAACTAGGGTTTTTATAACTTGGCGAAGCCTTAAAGGTTGAATCCAAGCTAAAATCTAAGCGTAGGGAGGGGGGGGGTTACCTGCACAATGAAAAGTAACCAAATTAGTAATGTTGAAAGCAAATAATGGAAAATAATATCGCAATGAAATGCATCTTAAAGAAAACCTTTCCTAGTAGATAAGAGCAAGCCCTCCATCCGCAACTTCTCCTGTAGAAGAACATAAGGAAAATGAAATTAAGTAACCACAATGCAATAAGTCGGTTGCCAAAGGTTTTCAAGACAATAAAACTGTGAGACTGTGTTTTTTTACCTTAGAATTGAAGGGGTTCAAAGTAAAGTTGTGTGCAATCAAGGAGGCAGATGATCCAGGAGGATCTTGCTTTAGTGTAGATCGAGAGTGAGGTCCGGTCAACTCTAGTTTCTCCGTTGAGAAGCTAGTTTAGTCATCAATTCATTAGGTCCTCCAGTGTTCTGGATGAGAGTTACTTCTACATGGTAGAAATTTCATGGTGTTTGTGTATTATCATGGTTAAGATATGGTTCGAACTTGGTGTGTGTTGTAATCCTAAACTAAGGTTTAATCCTAAGACTTATCACTTAAGCCTAAGTGGCTAAACCTATGCAATGAACCTTGAAAAGTATTAAAACCATTCTACAAATGGTTTCATACCTTATATTAAAACTATGATATAAAACTTTGTAAACAACCCACAACAATCAACCGCGCGGGGTAAACTGTAGCGAAAACACGTCAGGGAATCCATGTGAACAGGTACCAGCAACTGTTGGATGATGTATTGACTGCAACCATTGGGACCACAACAGCTGTTACGAGGCCGCATGTGAACAAACCTAACCATCAGTGCGAAGCCGTCAGGCCAGACTACAAGGTAGAAGCAGAGGGTTATACTGCAGCGGTCACATGCAATTTGTCAACTCACTCTGCGTCGGTTGTTGACCGCTAGGGGTTAAATATAGCCTAAGGTCTTAATTTGGGTTTTGGATGCGCTATGTTAAGTTGTTAATTAAACCACCTTGCACCTAATCCACTAGGTATTAAACCACAATTTCACCGAGACTCATTTCACTTTAATGCTAAACAACCATGCCAAATTTGACCTCAAGAAGTTCGAAGATGAACCTATTTAACTTAGCCTTTTCACATGATGGAGGGGGAAAATGTGATTTTGTATACAGTTTTTTAGGGTAGAGGTTGTTTTGTTTTCAACATTGCCTGGCCATCTGAAGGCGGAATCGAGAACCGAGATAAGCGTTGGAAACCTAGGAAAGATAGCTTTCTATTTTCAATCACCACAAGTGCTTGCGAGCATGATCAATCTAGTGTTTTTCTATGTAAATACTTCCTCAGATCAATCCTAATAAAACAGACGCCCATCTTGACAGCGAACCCAGAGACGTAGTCCACCAGGGATGAACTCCGTAATCAATGTTTGTTGTCTCTTATCTCCATTCTCTGTTGTAATTTCATGTTTAATATGCTTTTTAAGTTCTAGTTTAAGTCGTTAAATCATTTGCTTTCCTTCAGTCTTCCACATTAAGAGAACGAGTTAGTAATTAATTCATTGTTGGTAAATAATGAGTTCTACTTCAGCATTAGATCAGATCTATTTCAGATCAACAGACTAGATTGGGTTCACACCGATTGACCGTAGGAACAATAGGCACAGATGCTTGGAAGCTGGCAACAACAATGGAGTCATGCCACCCAATAAAGGAGAAGTTGCAGAGCGGAAGACCGCTAAAAGACAAAATCCAAATGACAAACGTCAAATGGATTGGGTTAGGTTTGATAAACTAACCACCTTGCGATCCATCTCGGCAGTTCGATATAAAAATACCAACGATGGATAGCAACCCAAATTTCAATCAACCAACCATACAAAGCCATCGTTAAGACCACCAAGTACGAGAAGCCTTAATGTGAGGTTAAATGCCAAATTTAATGTTTGGTAGCTGGATTGAGCCAGATGGATAAGAGTTCTAGCTGTATAGCATCATATAAAATCCGTGATCATATTCCATAGGTTAGACACTTGTACGCAGGATATATTGTAATTTTTCCAATAATATATTATAATATGAATTGATAGGATTGTAATCAAAATAGGTTGACTATTGTATAGGTTAAATATATTTTCAAAATATAAATCCAAGGTACTGCGGTAGAATTTGGTTAAGGTAGGAATTTTTATATGATTAATTGGTGTGATGTTAACTCAGATACACCCTACTATGGTAAAAGAGCGAATTTCATTTCCTATTACCTCTTTCCAACGAAAAGGACGAGTTTTCAAGTGGACTAGTGATTGCCAAACCAGTTTTGAATGGTTAAAGCATATGTTAACTACTACCCCTGTATTGAAGGTAGCTGACCCAAAGAAAGAGTTTTAAGTCTGCACCGATTCATGTCGGGAAGGGGTGGGGGCAGTGTTTTCACAAGATGGAAAAGTAATTGCATATGAGTCCAGGAATCTGAAGGAACTTGAGCAACGATATTATGCTTATGATTTGGAGCTGACTGCGGTATTCCACACGCTCAAATTATGGAGGCACTACCTATTAGGGAAATATTTCTGCTGAAAATGGACCACTACAACCTGACTAGCTATGTTAAGGAGTTTGACATGAATGCTCTCAAGGCAAGGTGCAACACATTCCTGAGTGAATTCGAATTTGAAATTCAACATGTGAAAGGTAAATAAAACCGTGTTGATGATGCCTTAAGTATAAAAATACTTGGTATTTATGAGCTCTACTTTAACTAGGTGGAATTAAAATTTCAGGAGCAAGTGAAAGAGGCAGTGCAAAAATATCCTCAATACTAGTTTTTGTGGCAGCGAGCGCAACAGGCAGAAAACCATGGAAAATAGTTAGATTATAAGATCAATAATGAACAAATACTGGTTTTCCGAGGGAAAATATATATTCTTAATCAAATTAGGTAGAAGGAGCTGATTTTGGATGAGTATCATCAAAGCTCTTATGCCAGACACCCTGGTTACCAGAAAATTCTAACATCAATAAGAAAATACTACTTTTAGCCCGGGATGCGTAAAAAGGTTTTTTAATACTTGACTAAGTATTTGGAATGTCAACGGGTCAAGGTGGAACATCAGCACCCTGCGGGTTTACTACAACTTACACCTATCTCGAAGTGGAAATGGGAAGTCATTTCACTCGATTTTAATACAGTCTTACCAAGGACTAAGAAACACAATGACTCCATTATGGTGGTTGTGGATAGGCTCAGCAAGGTAGCTCACTTCATACCGATCCAGTCAAATTAAAAAAAGGTACAAATCGCTGATATTTTTATGAGGGAAGTGTTTAGATTACATGGTATCCCGAAAACAGTTAGCTCAGACTGGGATGTGAAGTTCACCTCAGCTTTCTGGAAGGCACTCTTCACCGGTCTGGACACACAAATTCAGTTCAGTACCGCCTATCATCCCAAAATAGATGGGCAAACTGAGTGGGTGAATCAAATATTAGAAGACATTTTACATATGCATGTAATGCAACAGCCCACGAAGTGGGAATATTATCTACATTTAGTAGAGTTTTCTTACAATAATGGGTACCAAGAGTCTCTAAGAACGAGTCCCTTTGAGGCATTATACATAAGCCAATTTCGGACATCCATAAATTGGAGTAGCCCTGACACTAAGTTAATGCTTAGGTCAGAGATGTTGGAATAAATGGAACATGAAGTGAGAAAGATCCGACAAAATTTAAAAGATGCCCAAGACAAGAAAAAATTTTATGTGGATCGAAAAAGGGCTTACCGAGAGTTCGGAGTGGGATATCACATGTATGTTATAATTAGACCCAAGAAAATCACCCTGAGGTGGACTAGCTATGCTAAACTTGCTCCTCAATTCTGTGTGCCTTTCCAAATTTTCGAAAGATTAAGGCTGGTGGCTTATCGATTGGCTTTACCCAGTCATATATGGGTGAGAAATGTGTTTCGTGTATCTGTATTGAAACGATATGTGCACGATCCCAAGAATGTAATACATGGGCAAAACATTAAAATGAGATGTGTTCTTATTTAATTAATTAAATTTTTCGTTGTTTGCAGGTCGAACCATTACTACCAAAAAATTCTAATAGCATCTATCACTTCCTCCATAATGGAAATTGCATCTATCACATCTATCGCTTTTTCCAAGCAGAAATTTCAGTATATTTTTTTTGTTTGGTTTAAAATTTGATATAAATTTGGGGAAATTTGGATTATAGTTATCTATTTTAAATGTTTAAGAGATTCTTAATTATGTTAAATCTATTTCACCATAAAAATAGGTCAAACACAAACAGTTCAAACACTCATGTGATAATTTAAAAAAAAAAAAAAAAATCACAATTTCCCCCAAAAAAAAAAAAAAAAAAAAACAAAAAAACAAAAAAACAACATTCCAAACTAATTTTTAACCTCCTTAAATAACTCCCTACAATGTTAATCACATTTAAGTCTCTTAACATCCATGACTCTGCAAAATACCCACTCCAGTCAAGGCTCAGTTTAAATGACCATTGAAACTAGTTTTTAACAAACTTCCATTAATCACTCTTCTCTACCGTGTTAATATATATTTTTTTAAATTAAAATTATATATATAGTCAAAGAAAAAATAAAATGATGGGATTTGGAGCAATACTTTTAAGTTTTTTCATTATAAAATGTTGTAAAAGTTTAATTAGATATAGATTTCTGTAAATTTTAATCATCACAGTTATATTTTAGTAAATAATTTAATTAATTAAATTATTTTTAAATTATATATATATATAATTTAATTATTATATTTTTTTTTATAAAAATAAATGTAACACCTAGTTTAATTATCTTATTTTTATTTTGAATTTTTGCAAAATTATATTTGATTTTTTAATTAAGAAAATAGAGTAAAATGTTAGAACTTGTTTAATGAACCTAAGTTTAAATTGTATGAACAAAGAATTACATTTAGAATTTTTATGATTGGTTAGTAAATAATTCCAACATTCCAAAGTAGTTGGGAAAAAACAATTATTGACAGTTACCTTCTCCTCTGAAAATGAAAAGGAAATCTCACAAAGGAAAAGGGGTTCTGTGCAAACTGAAAGGAAGAGAACAATATGTAGCTAAGAGAATAGCTGGTCCAAAGCTGGTTGATAACCAGTGGAACTCTACAACCCGGATTGGAGGAAAAGGCTAGACAAGAGTCTTGAGGTCTAAATCCAGAAAACTTACTACTAACTTCCACTGTGAGGAGCATGGGGGGAGTTGAGGACGTGATCCTCTCACTTATGGTTGGGTGGCTTTAGCACAATATTTTAATTATCTTGTTTTAGTTCAGTGGAAAAAGACATGGTGTTGTTGGTAGATGAATGGTGGATAGTTAGTGACTGTCTAACCCAGAAAAGTTCAGTGTATGAATAAGAACCAGAAAACACCCTTAAATATAATTACCACCGAGGCCTTTATCTTTATGTATGAGTTGTGTAACAAAAAGAATATATATATATATATATATACACACACACCATCCTGTCTACTGTGTACCCAACCAACAAGGTTGTGGGAAAGAAACAATACCCTAAGCAAAAGACGATTATGATAGTCCAAATCTAAATCAAACGTATTTGATAATAATACAAAATTATAGTAACATAATCTTACATAATAAAGAAATGAAGAATTGATCTAAAAACTAAAACCATAGGGTATCTTTGAATTAATGCATTGTTGTGAATTAGCCTGTGCGAGCATATACCAAAATTTTAGTATATCGCACCAAAACAAGACCAATAGGCCGATAGGTTTAAACCCTAATCTGAAGGGACCGGTAGGGTTTTACGTCCTCCGACTCTTGGCAAATCAACATGTGGAAAAAACTATAGAAGGAAGGATGTGTATATAAAGAAAAAATGATGCAAGACATGTGCTATAACAAATTCCAACATAGCGTACAAAACCAACCATGAGTAACCCATTCGGCAACACATTTGCGATTTCACATAGAATTCACTTATATTATAGCAACAATAACATCGAATCAACCTTGTGCATTGAAGTTCAAAGAGCCTTAACTTCCTTCATAATACATAATACTAAGACAATAATTTATATGTAGAGTCCACTTTAAAAACAAAAAGAGCTCTTGGCATATGGTCTACTGAATGCCTAGAGAACAACCCTATTATATGAGGAATGAAAACCCTCTTTCAAATGTACAGTATTTAACAAATGAACAATAGATAAAATATACTTTAACACAATACAGTAGAACCCAACGATAAGTTCTGTAAGCACTGGTAGGCCAATATTTCTATGCCATTAAAAAGGCGTAAGCTCTTGTTGAACGAGAACCTTAGGGTTATTAACCCCTATCTATTCCATACACCAAAACTAAAGACCAAACTAGAGCATCTACAGTTCAACCCCTGAGTAACCAGTAAGAGGGTGATACTAGCCATTGACCTCTTAACATCCACCTTCAATGAGAGAAATTTTACAGTACCTGGCCAGAACAGGGTTGTTATAACTCGGCGAAGCCATAAAGGCCGAATCCAAGCTAAAAGCTAAGCTTAGGGAGGGGGGGGGGGTTACCTGCACAATGAAAAGTAACCAAATTAGTAATGCCGAAAGCAAATAATGGAAAATAATATCGCAATGAAATGCATCTTAAAGAAAACCTTACCTAACAGAGAAGAGAAAGCCCTCCATCTGCAACTTCTCCTATAGCAGAACAAAAGGAAAACAAAATTAAGTAACCACAATGAAATAAGTCAGTTGCCAAAGGTTTTTAAGACAATAAAACTGTGAGACTGTGTTTGTTACCTGATAATTGAAGGGGTTCAAAGTAAAGTTGTGTGCATTCAAGGAGGCGGATGATCCAGGAGGATCTTGCTTCAGTGCAGACCGAGAGTGAGGTCGAGTAAGCTCTAGTTTTTCCATTGAAAAGCCAGTTTAGTCATCATTTCGTTAGGTCCTCCAGTGTTCTGGATGAGAGTTACTTCTTCATGGTAGAAATTTCATGGTGTTTGTGTATCATCATGGTTAAGATATGGTTCGAACTTGGTGTGTGGTATAATCCTAAACTAAGGTTTAATCCTCAGACCTATCAGTTAAGCCTAAGTGGCTAAACTTATGTAATGAACCTTGAAAAGTATTAAAACCATGCTACAAATGGTTTCAGACCTTATATTAAAACTATGATATAAAACTTTGTAAAACAACCCACAACAATTAACCGTGCGGGGTAAACCGTAGCGGAACTGAATCAGGGAATCCATGTGAATAGGCAGCAACAACCGTCGGATGATGGATTGACCGCAACCACCGAGACCACAACAGTTGTTATGAGACCGCATGTGAACAGACTGAACCATCAGTGCGAAGCCGACAGGCGAGACCGCAAGGTGGAATCAGAGGGTTATACCACAGCAGTCACATGCAATTTGTCAGCTCACTCCACGCCGGTTGCTGACCGCTAGGGGTTAAATATAGCCTAAGGTCTTAATTTGGGTTTTGGATGCGCTATGTTAAGTTGTTAATTAAACCACCTTGCACCTAATCCACTAGGTGTTAAACCACAATTTCACCAAGACTCATTTCACTTTAATGCTAACAACCATGCTAAATTTGATTGAGCAAGAAGTTTGAATATGAACCTATTTAACTTAGCCTTTTCACACGATGGAGGGGAACAATGTGATTTTGTATTCAGTTTCTGAGGGATAGAGGCTATTTTGTTTTCAGCATTGCTTGGCCATCCGAAGGCGGAATCGGGAACTGAGACAAGCATTGGAAACCTAGGAAAGATAGCTTTCTATTTTCAGTGACCATAAGTGCTTGCGAGCACGATCAGTATGGATTTTTTTCTATGTAAATACTTCCTCATATCAATCCTAATAAAACAGACGCCCATCTTGAAAGTGGACCCGGAGACAGTACACCAGGGACGAACTCCGTAATCAATGTTTGTTGTCTCTTATCTCTATTCTTTGTTGTAATTTCATGTTTAATATGCTTTTTAAGTTCTGGTTTAAGTCGTTAACTCATTTGTTTTCCTTCATTCTTCCACATTAAGAGATCGAGTTAACAATCAATTCACAGTTGGAAAATAATCAGTTCTACTTCAGTATTAGATCAGATCTATTTCAGATCAATGGACTAGATTTGGTTCGCACCAACTGACCACAGGAATAGTAGGCGCAGATGCCTGGAAGCCGACAATAACAAGGGATTCATGCCACCCCATAGAGGAGAAGTTGCAAAGCGAAAGACCGCTGAAAGACAAACTCCAAATGACAAATGTCGAAGGGATTGGGAGTAGGTTTGATAAACTAACCACCTCAAAAGAGAGGAATAACCTGTTTCTGAGTTTTTTTTTTTTTTTTTTAATAACCCAACATTTCGGACTTCCTAAGTGAGTCCATCATCAGGGGTAGACACCAAGTATTCTTTGAAAAGTTGGGAGGATTAGGGCAAATGAGTAGATGTATAAATAGTGAATTATGAGGAGATTATTAAGGTCGGTTTGGTTGAACGATGATTTTAATTTTAATTGTAATATAATTTAATTATAATTTAAAATTATTTGAAATTGTGTATTATAATAAATGGATTTATGTATAGTTAATGGAGTTATGTATAGTTATGTATGGAGTTATGTATAGTTAATGGAGTTATGTATAACTCCATTAATTATAATACACAATTTCAAATAATTTTAAATTACAATTAAATTATATTACAATTTAAATTAAAATCATCATTCAACCAAACTGACCTTAATAATCTCCTCATAATTCACTATTTATACATCTACTCATTTTCCCTAATCCTCCCAACTTTTCAAAGAATATTTGGCGTCTACCCCTAATGATGGACTCACTTAGGAAGTCCGAAACGTTGGGTTATTAAAAAAAAAAAAACTTAGAAACAAGTTATTCCTCTATTTTGAAATCGATTTCACCTGTATGGATTCTCTTTTCAAAAACTAACCACCTTGAGATCCATCTGGGCGTTTCGATATAAAGATAGCAATGATAGATAACAACCCAAATTTCAATCAACCAACTAGATAGAGCCATTGTTAAGACCACCAAGTACGATAACCCTTAATGTGAGATTAAATGCCAAATTTAGTGTTTGGTAGCTGGATTGAGCCGAATGGATAAGAGTTCTAGTTGTATAGCATCATATTAAATCCATGGTCATATTCCATAGGTTAGACACTTGTATGCAGGATATATTGTAATTTTTCTAATAATATATTATAATATGAATTGATAGGATTGTAATAAAAATGGGTTGACTATTTTATAGGTTAAATATATTTTCAAAATATAAATCCAAGATACCGTGGTAGGATTTGGTTAAGGTAGGAATTTTTATATGATTAATTGTAGTGATGTTAACTCAGATATACCTTGCTATGGTAAAAGAGCGAATTTCATTTCCTATTATCTCTTTCCAACGAAAAGGACGAATTTTCAAGTGGACCAATATTTGCCAAACCAATTTTGAACGGTTAAAGCATATGTTAACTACTACCCCTATATTGAAGGTTGCTGACCCAAACAAAGAGTTTGAAGTCTGCACTGATGCATGTCATGAAGGGGTGGGGGCAGTGTTTCACAAGATAGAAAAGTAATTGCATATGAGTCCAGGAATCGGAAGGAACATGAGCAGCGATATTATGCTTATGATTTCACTACAAGGAAAAGACCCTCTAGCGGAGGTTATAAAGGAGGTTTTTAGTGTTATAAAATTGGCCAAAATTGTCAAAAAAACATATGCTACCACATTCGTTTCTGGTAACGGAGGTATTGGCAGAGATTTTAACAAAAATTCAACATAACTAAAAAAAATGGGTGGCCGGAGGTTATTACGGATGTTTTTTCATCGGTGCTCTTATCAGGTTTTAACACACCGGTGTGTATCGGTAGACAGCGCACCGGGGTAGTTGAAGGAGAATGCACCGGGCCATTAAGTAAAACAACAACACCGGGCCTGGTGTTGGTGATACAACGCACTGGGCCGTTCTAATTGGTCTTGGGATTTGAGTGGTGCCCATAGGTCGTATAAGCACACCGGTGCGTGTATCTTTATGAGGCACCAGTGCTCCGTATCACAGAAAGGAATCGATATTTATAATTGGTATCGGTATTCGTGTGGTGCACATGGCATCTACAAATGCACCAAGTGCTTATAGATACATAAACGTCCTGGTGTGTAGTATCACACAAACGCACCGATATTTATAACTGGAATCGGTATTAGTGCGGTGCCCATAGACTCATAAATGCACCAGTGCATATAGACACATAAACACACCGGTTTTCATTTTTTTTTTTTTAGAAACATCCACCTCTGATAGTCCAATTATTGTGATTGTTTTAAATTCATTATTCATCAAAAGTTGACACATCTTATAAAAATATTCATATTAATTACATTTTTATTAATGCATTTGAATGTGTTGTTTGGATTAATTTGTTATATCATATCAGAATTATTGTGGTTTTTTTAAATTCATTATTCATCAAAAGTCAACACATATATATAATCTTATAACAATATTCATATGAATTAAATTTTTATTAGTGCATTTGAGAACGACAATGGAGAACGCAATAGCGACAATGGAGAACACAATAGAATAAATTAAAACATATTTTATGATTATATATATATATATATATATATATATATATAAGACGGCCTTTATCATACAAAATGGGACAATTATTCGTATCCCTTTGTCTTTCAATTGGGACACTATGTCCATTACATTAAACAAAATGTCTGATTTCACAGACATATTTCAAAAAATAAAACGCCTTGCTTTGATATCCAAATTACATGGTGATCATCATTCTTCGTTTGAACTACTTTCACTGCTAAAGCTACTTCCATGACTTGGGTTATTTTCAGGAATGTTGTGTTCACGGCATTGATTGTTTTCTTCTTCTTCACTTTCCATCTACAAACATAAAAATAAACTAAAATGAGTGTATATACATTGGTGAGAATAATGAAAATTCCAATATTAAATAATATACATCAATGTAAATCGAAAAGAAAAATGACGTACCATAGCAACAATTGACTCATAAACTATACACGTTCTTTCAAAACCATGTACCATGCCATCTTTCAAAATTTCATTTGTTGGCGCAGTTCCATACTTTGTTTCCTGCAAGTTTTATACCCCATAACAAATCATATATTTAATATAAAATATGTTTTTGTTCTATTAATTATAGACGGAGCTAAGTAAAACAAGATCGATAGATGCTTACAAATTCCACAATTAAATTATGATATGCCAACATATACTCACAACCCATATTTAACCCAATTTCAATCAATTCGTCTAATGGTTCTTCTTTGTATGTTAGCACCTATTTGAAGACATTCAATGATGATTTTTGTAAAACAACTTAAAAAATACAAAAATGAAATCTAGTTAAGTTGTTATAAGGAAGTAACAATTACTCACAAACTCAGAGATCAACCATTTTCTTCCTTGTCGTCCTGTTTTATGTGCTGAATGGGTTCCATTTTCTTTTCTTTTCTGCAAGAAAATTCTTGAAAATTAATATTTAATGCTAAATTGTTTATTTATTGTACCTAATGATCGAAAAATTCAATGATTACATATTACATTTGAAGTACGTTGTTGTATTCGTTCCATTAGATCCCTCAAAATTTTGTAAAAGTTTTTCCCACTTTCGTTAACTTCCAGCACCACTCCAGATGAGCCAAGGAGCAATTCATTTTCATTTGCATGTTCTATTTTTTTTCTTAGAACAACATTCCATTTCTGAGTTGTTGGTCCATGTAGAACATTAAATAGATGTGAATTAGTAGACTGTTTGACACATGTTATCTAATAATTTTAAGTATATTATTAATGATAATTAAAAAAAGAAACTCATATTGGATTGATAGTATTGTTTCATTCACCTAATTCATCTTTTTGCAATTTTTCCATTAAAATTTTACGCTCTTCTGGTCGTAGATCAGAAATAATCATATCGAGCTTCGTCATTTTGTGGCTCTGCATGATACAAAATAAACAATACATATTAGTTAAAGTTACATATAGTTCAAAAATAATATTTTTTATAAAGAATTTACAAAGAACTTGCCTTTTTTGCTTTTATTGATGTGTTAACAATATTTTTGTTACTTGATATCTTGTTAGTCATTTCTTTATCAATATGAAACCTGTAGCATATCATTAATTAATATATTTATAAATAAATTCTCAACTTTTCAGGTAGAAAATAAATCTCGAGACACCGGTGCGCCTTTCATGAAATCTGCACCACCGCCGGTGCGTGGATATATTAACAACGCACCGCAAAACAGTATAATACACCGTACGGTGCATTCAGTATTATAAACGCACCGTAAAAACAATGTAATAGACCTAACGGTGCATGGGGTATTATAAACGCACTGCAAAAACGACGTAATACACCGTACGGTGCTTTCCTAGTTAAAGAGAGCACTGATGCCCTATTTCAGATTTGGCCCACGAATTTAAAAAAAAAAAAAAAAAAAATTCAATTTTTTACGACACAAAACTTGCGCGGTGCATTGTAATAATACAGAGCACCGGTGTGGTGGTGTACACAGGGCGCACCGATAAAGAAAAATCCATTTTTTCAAAAATTCACGCAATGGTCGAATGGATTGGGATCCAACTATGCAAGTCGTCCCGTGGGTTGGATGTCAATCTAAAATGAAAAACCCTAATTCTGAAATCACAAAAGAAAGGGAAAAAACAAAAAAATGAAGGGTTTAGGGTAAAAATGGATAAAACTGTAGGAAAAAATAAAAAACTACAGAAAAAAAGTAAAAAAAAGAATTAAATTTAATCATGAAATCGTTTGAAATTCTATGATAAAGGGCTTGAATCACCAGAGTTTTGGTTTCTGATTGTTTGAATACTTCTGTTCGAATGTATTTCGCCATCCAGAGTGCCCTCGTGCTCTCTTGCTCTAGGCCTGTCTCCTGCAAAAATCTGAGTAATTTTTTTTAGCAAAAATAGTGAAATAATGAAAAGTGTTTAGTATTTAAAGAATTATTTTATCAAATTAGATTTTCGAAAATATTTTGCTGCCCATTTTTCAAATTGACGCTTTTTTTTTAACTTAAACAAAATAGAGTAGTGTTTTTTTTATTTGTGTTTATTCGTTTCCGGTGCGTGGAAATGTGATGCACTGATGCATTGTTTTAATACGACGCACCAGGGTCTGTTAGGATGATAAACGCACCGTACTTTTGAAATTTTTTTTTTTTTTGGTATGTAAGATCATAATAAAATAATGATAATTATAATTTACATGAATTTATTTTCATTATTTTCTAAACTTTATATATGTAAGATCGTAATAAAATAATAATAATTATAAAGTACATGAATTTATTTTCATTATTTTCTAAACTTTATGTTACAAAAATTCGTATTATTCTAGATTTGTTATTTTACAATTATTTGAAAATTTACAAATTTAAATATTTTAATAAAATCATTTCACATTAATACAATTAAAATTTTCACATTAATAGAATTAAAATTTTACACATTAAAATTTTACATACAATTACATTAATTAAAATTAAAATTACAATTAGAATTAAAATTACAATTACAATTTTACATTAATTTCACATACATGAATTACGATTAGAATTACAATTAAAATTTTACATATAATTACATTTACAATTACAATTACAATTTTACAAATATTTTAGAGACAAGTCAATTAAAATGACAGTTACAAATAAAACTACATTTACAATTTTACATAGAATTACATTTACAATTACAATTACAATTACAATTTTACAATTTTTCATATATACAATTACAATCATTTCAGAATAAATTAAATATTACAATTACAATTACAATTTTACATTAATAAATATTTTACATACAATTACACTTAAAATTACAATTAGTACAAATAAAAATACAATTTTACAGTTTTACATAGAATTTAAATTTAAATTACAATTACATTCATGACATAATATTTAATAAATATCATGGTAATTTAATAATATTAAATTAATTAATAAACATCATCACGATCATGATAACCATCGTACAAACATCATATTCGACTAATAAACACATTGAATTAACATTAAATTAACATTATATATTAACATCATCACAACACAAACATCAAATATACATCTCAATATAATGTCAAATAACTCATGCGCCTATCACATATACACATCTATCTGCAAGCTAAACATTAAATGAACATATCTAACGTGACTAACAATATGTGCCACATCATGATGATCATCAACATGAAAATTAAGTACAACTGCAACATGAACATAAAATACATGGACCATATATATATATATATATATATATATATATATATATATATAATTGAATAATGATAAAAATATACAACTATAATATAAATGTCATGGATCAGGTGCTGGTGGTAGTATAACAACATCAATAACACTTGTACAAGTGGCTGCAACCTATTTAGTAAAGCTGGGTGCAGCCTTGACAATCGATGGTCGACTAGCCTGCCCATGATCATGATGATCACTAGTACTGATGGATGCATCCACTGGTGGTAGTACAACATGATTAATATGGGGCGCAGTAGTGATGGAGGCCTGTTCAGTCAGTATTACTGCAGCCTCAGCGGTCGATGGTCTAGCCTGCTCATGATGATCGTGATTAGTACTGATGGATGTTGTAGGCTACTGAATGGACGTGGCCGATGGTACAACTTCATCTCCATGATGACTAGTGTCAGATGCTACCAGTGGAGCCTCACGCTGATCATTAGGCGCGCCGCGAGGTAAATGATCACGATATGCATATGAGTCACTATTGGCGGACTGTCCATCACGTGTCGCAGCTCGACTACGCTTATAGCTACAGAAAATCCTCCTCAATTGCGTAACAATTGTCGTAGCTCCTACGACATGCCGCATCAGGCCGTACATGTCACGCGACATGCCTCTCCACATCCGTAAAAGTCTCTCATCACCCTGTATCTCTCTGTAATGAGCGGGCCTGATGCTCGCATCTGAAATCAATCCACAAAGTTAGCTGCCCAACTCCATCTGGTATCTGGTCTTAGGTTGACCACGCCTAGCAAAAGGCAGTACCGGTGCACCATGAGGTGCGGGATCAACACGTCTCTCTACTACGCCACCGGCCTCATCCTCCAACGCATCAGCCATCTCCTGATCGTAATCATTAGGATCGACACCTGGATCATGTAGTGGATCCGACATCTCATCGCCATCAAAAGAGCCAATGTCTGAAAAATATATACAAGTACACAACAATAATTAGACAATTTCGTTACAAAATTTAATAAAAACAAGTTAAAGAACATGTTAGAATAAATATAAATAAAACAGTAATATTACCTCTATCATCTGGTGGCTCATCAGGAGTGAAGAGGATGTTGGGACACCCTCGCCAATCTAGTCCAGCATAAGGACATAGGACCATAATGAAGGGATGCAGCCTGCCAACACTGGCTAGTAAGTCCAGCGAATCATGTGATATCCTCATTGGAAACATAGTGTCTCCCGTCTTGGGCATCATCTACCCCCACATGCACATCCAGGCCTCGAACATCGACCTATGAGGCTGTCGAACAAAACTAGGTCTCATCTCTGGAAACCTCTCAAAAAATAAACAAAACAGCTCCGAAGCAAAAGGGAAGTTGACCCTCCCTTGTGCATGAGCACGACATCTATCTAAGGCCATACAAAACTATCGCAAAAAAATGGCAGACCACCTGACAAGTCGTGGCTGCTGTACTAAAGAATCAACGTAATATAAAAGCGAGCAACTAATGCATTGCCCGTCACTGGTGTTGTGCGAAATGATCGAAGCGATAATAGAGAGGTAGTGCACGTCCTATCTACCAAAAGCACCTATACGTAACTGATCTCCAGGTACCTGAAACTCTGAAGGAGACAGTACATGTGCTCCAATGTATCTCTGGGAGTAAACTAACTGACTCCCTGCTACACAACCAATTGGCACGTCTGGGAATGAGGGAAAATCCACCCCTCTCCTCGATAGTCCTATAATAAAATAAATGTCCTCCTTAGTGGGTGTGTACAGGACCAACCTGAAAAGCCTGTTGGTGGGCATTCCACCTGCCGATAAGATGTCTCAAAAGCACACTATGGGCCTTTAGGCCGGAAATAGCCTCCTCATAGAACTTGAGGAGGCCTACCTGCATAAGGATCTCCTGGGTATCTGCAGTAATAGGGAGAGGGCATCCATCTCTCCCCCTCTCTCTCACCTCCCATTGGAGAATCATGTCATATTGTTCTACTTGTTGTTGCTGATGTTGCTCCTGTTCTCTCTGAATCATTGCCATATTAAATAATTTTTTTTTTATTAAAATAGAAATGTATTTATAAATATACATATATAATTAAAAAAAAAAAAAATACAAGTCCGTGCTCCATAAAAAGAGTCACGCACCGGTGCGGGTGCGTCCTAATATTTTAGCGCACCGTCCCCAGGGCCCCTAATGAAACAGACCACACTGGATTCGGTGTAGATGTCTATTTTTCAAGCACCGTGAACTGTATATAATTCAGAATAGCGGTGCGCTGACTGGAATATATGCCCCGGTGCGTATAGTCGTGTTAGCGCACCGACTTCATGACAATGACATAGTTGACGATGCGGTCTTTTACTCGGCCGCACTGTTGACCCTCTCGGAATGAAAAATGTGGTGCACTGACATAAACCAAGGTGGAAAATGAAGTCAACGCACCGAACTGTGATTGCCGAGGTCAATGGTGCGCCTGGATAAATGAGCGCACCGCCTTTTTTCTTTTCTATTTTTATTTTAAAATTATTCGAGGCGCCTTTGGCATTGCCTCGGAAATTATGTAGTTAACATTAGCACTGGTAGCAGTGCTACCTGTAAATTTTACAGGTAGCACCGCTATCCGGTGCGAGCCGAACAACTTGAGTGCACCGCGCGACAAATTTTTTTTTCTTTTTTAATAGTTATTTTTAAGTTTATTTCAATTTCTAATCCGCTAAAAGGCTTAATTATAGAAAAACTAGAAAAATACCTGTACATTTCGCCATCAAGAAGGCATATTTGCTGTAAAATTTGGAAAATAAAATTTGCCCACTGTTTTTCAAAATGCAAGCTGGAGATTGGTGGCCAATGCAGAGTAGCAGTGCATGCAATGGGTGCAATGAGAGCACCAATGTTAAGGCAGCTCAGAAATAAGGAAATAACACTGGGGCTTGAGAGCTCTGGAGCACTGAGGAAAGTGAATAATGAATTTTTCTGGCCGTAATTTTTTTTTTAATTAACCCTGTTTCGGTGCACGGGTTTTATAAGCGCACCGATGCGGTTAAATAAAACCGCATCGGGCGGTATTAATTTTTGCACGTTTTTTATAACGCGTCGGGGCATTTCCCTAATCGCGCACCTGGATGTTTCAGTTTCGGCGCGAAAATTTGATGATGCATGGGGCGGCGTAATGGTAAAGCACTGGTGCGTAATAGTCGCAAAGCACCTGTTTTTTGGCCTTAATTTTTTTTTTATATAACGTTATTCCAGTGTGTGCGGTTTCTGGCGCACCAGTGCTCTTAGAGAAGAACACACCGACTCGTTTCTGTTTTGGCCCAGTGTTTTATGATGCACCAGCACGGAAGAGTATTGACGCCTCGCTGCATTATAGTAATTGGATGCCTCGACAATGTGTACTTCGCGCACGGTGTTCGGTGTGCCAATGTTTGATGCACACCGGTGTGTTCTATGGTATCATGCGCACCGGTAATTGATAGCTCAGGAGCACTGGAAAACTAAAAAATTTGGGTTTTTTGTCATAAATATTTTTTTTAATTTAACTCTTTACCAGTGTGCGTTGTTTATAGGCGCACCGGTACTGTTCGCTACAAATGCACCGGTCGGTTTGTGTTTTGGCGTGTTTTTTATGATGCACTGGTGCGGTTTCTGTCTACACATCAGGTGGTTTCGGTGTTGGCGTTGTGTTTTATAATGCACCGGTGCAGACGATTTGTGAGGCACCGGTGCTCTATTATATTATGACACACCGGGCGGGTGTGTACGGAGTGCACGGTGTTCGGTGTGCCAATGATTTTGTCCGCACCGGTGCTTTCTTTTTTTTAGAGCACCAGGGTGAGTTTTAACGATAAGAGAACGAATAGGAAAACATCTGCAAAACCCTCCGCCCACCAACCTCCTCTAGTAACCTCCGCTAGAAATGGATGTATGGGGTATTTTTCTTTGTGGTTCCTCAAAAACATCCGCTAGAGGTTCTTTTCCTTGTAGTGTTTGGAGTTGACTGTGGTATTCCACACGCTCAAATTGTGGAGGCACTACCTATTAGGGAGAATATTTCTACTAAAAATGGACCACAACAACCTGACTAGCTATTTTAAGGAGTTTGACATGAATGCTCTCAAGGCAAAGTTGAACACATTCCTAAGTGAATTCGAATTTGAAATTCAACATGTGAAAGGTAAGGAAAATCATGTTTTTGATGCCTTAAGTATAAAAATACATGGTATTTATGAGCTCTAATTTAACCAGGTGGAATTAAAGTTTCAGGAGCAAGTGAAAGAGGCAGCGCAAAAATATCATGAATACTAGTTTCTATGGCAGCAAGCGCAGCAGGCAGAAAACCATCGAAAATAATCAGATTATAAGATCAATAATGAACAACCACTGGTTTTTCGAGGAAAATATATATATTCTTAATAAAATGAGGTTGAAGGAGCAGATTTTGGATGAGTATCATCAAATCTATTATGCCAGACGCCCTGGTTACCAGAAAATTCTAACATCAATCAGAAAATACTACTTTTGGCCCGGGATGCATAAAAAGGTTGTTGAATACTTGACTAAGTGTTTGGAATGTCAACAAGTCAAGGTGGAACATCAACACCCTATAGGTTTACTACGACCTAGGCCTATATCAAAGTGGAAATGGAAAGTCATTTCACTCGATTTTAATACAGGCTTACCAAGGACTAAGAAACACAATGAATCCATTATGGTGGTTGTGGATAGGCTCAGAAAGGTAGCTCACTTCATACCAATGCAATCAAATTAAAAAAAGGAACAAATTGCTGACAATTTTATGAGGGGAGTGTTTAGATTACATGGTATCCCCAAAATAGTTATCTCAGACCGGGATGTGAAGTTCACCTCAGCTTTCTGGAAAGCACTCTTCACCGGTCTGGGCACACAAATTCAGTTCAGTACTGCCTATCATCTAAAGACAAATGAGCAGACTAAGCGAGTGAATCAAATATTAGAAGAAATATTACATATCTATGTAATGCAACAGCCCACGAAGTGGGAAGATTATCTACATTTAGTAGAGTTTTCTTACAATAACGGGTACCAAGAGTCTCTAAAAATGAGTGCCTTTGAGGCATTATACAGAAGCCAATGTCGGACACCCATAAATTGGAGTGGCCCTGAAACTAAGTTAATGCTTTGGTCAGAGATGTTGGAATAAATGGAACATGAAGTGAGAAATATCTGACAAAATTTAAAAGATGCCCAGGGTAGAAAAAATTTTTATGCAGATCGAAAAAGGACTTACCAAGAGTTCGGAGTGGGATGTCATGTGTATGTTAGAATTAGACCAAAGAAAAGCACCCTGAGGTGGACTACCTATGCTAAAATTTCTCTTCAGTTCTGTCGGCCTTTCCAAATTTTAGAAAGAGTAAGGCCGATGGCTTATCGACTGGCTTTACCCAGTCATATATGGGTGAGAAATGTGTTTCATGTATCTTTATTGAAATGATATGTGCATGATCCCAAGAATCTAATACATGGGCAAAACATTAAAATGAGATGAGTACTTAATTAATTAATTAAATTTTTCGTTGGTTGCAAGTCGAACATGATGGTGAATTCCTAATAGAGCCTCAACGTATTCTCGAGCAAAGAGAAATAACGCTTCAGAAGGGAGTCATCTCCCAAGTTAAAGTGTAGTCGAAGAAATTTAGCCTAGAAGAGGCCACTTGGGAAGATGAAGGCTTTATACAAGAAGCATATCCCAAATTATTTTATATGATGGATTAAAACACCGAAGGCGGTGTTTGCCTTAAGAAGGGGAAGATGTAACACCCCCCTTAATTACCTCATTTTTATTTTAAATTTTTGGAAAATTACATTTGACTTGTAAGTGAGAAAAGAGGCTAACAAATTTTTTAAACTGGTTAATGAACCTGAGTTTAAATTTTATGAATAAAGAATTACATTCAAAATTTCTATGACTGGTTACTTAATAATTCCAAGATTTGAGAGTAGTTGGGAAGAAGAAGTTATTGACAGTTACCTTCTACTATGAGAAAAAAAAAGGAAATCTCAGAAACTAGAAGGGGTTATGTGCAAAGTGAAAGGAAGGGAAAAACAAGTAGTTGTGAGAACAGAGTGGTCTAGAGCTAGCTAATAACCAATGTAACTCCGCAACCCGGATTGGAGGAAAAGGCTCGACAAGAGTCTTGAGGTCTAACTCAAGAAAAATTACTGCTAACTTTTTGTCTGGTGAGGAGCATGGGGGGATTTGAGGACGTGATTGCATCACTCATGGTTGGGTGGCTTAACCAGTGGAAAGAAATTCCAGATAAGTTTTGTATGGCTTAACTAGTGGAACGAAATTCCAGATAAGTTTTGTGGGTTATGCGTTAAATATGAAAATTTATGTTGTTATAGTGCATTATTTAATTTGTGTAAGAATATATATATATATATATATATATATATATATATATATATATATATATATATATATATATTATTTCTTCTTTAACAGTACAAAAAACGTAGGCAAGAACTTTTCTGAATGATTGGCACACCATTTTAATTATCTTGTTTTAGTTCAATGGAAAAAGGCATGGTGCTATTGGTAGATGAATGGTGGATAGTTAGTGACTGTCTATGTCACATACACACACATATAAATTAAAAAAAATAATTTACCATACCACTTCTAATCACATATTTTGTTGTGTAACCAGCTCCAAAAAGAGAAGAAAAGAGATATCAACGCCTTAGAAATGAGCCACTTCGAGGGGGCAACCTCCAATACATTACATAAATGAAAAATTCTTGGATGATACAAATGAACAAAACCTTTCATATATTGGAGTCTATGGGGCCAACAATATAATCCTAGTGGGGCCACAATGTAATCCTAGCCACCCAACAACAATACCAGCACAATAATGTTAATATGGGGGTTGTGGGTACAAATAACAACAATAAGTGGGGCTTACACTAACATAATAAGATCATAATGATAAGATAGACTTAAACATGCCCCTCTCCTTCAAACAAGTGTTGTCCTCAACGCTTGATTATTTCCTGATGCTTCTGTATAAAATTCTCATCCTCCCATGTGGAATATTTTACAGGAAAGTTCTTCCACTTGCTGAGATACTCTGAAATTGATCGTACTTGTCGAGTTCTTGCTTTTTTGATTGCTTCAGAACTTCTTTCGGTGTGATGTTGATATTCCCGTTGTTTCATTAGATTCTGCACCAAAGTTAGGTTATCCTTTGAGAGTTGGAGAACTTGTTGTTGATGCTCGATGTCATCTTCCACTAATTTATCATCCATATTAACTATTATTTTATCCTTCAAACCATCCAACTTAGCCTCCATTTCTTCTTTTAAACCATCTATGTCATCTTCGGTTGCTCTTCGTAAGATCGAAATTTGTTGCACTTGGTACCGTAATTTTGATATCTCATACTGCAATTCTTCCACTTCATGCATCATAGTATATATTTCTGAGGGTTTACTGGGTGTTGAATTATTTTTAGGAGGCATTTCAGAACGCAATACTGAAATATATGCTCAATAGGCCCTTGGAATCACTTCAAACTAATTTTTCAAACAAGATTTATGCAATTCGGGAAAAACAATACACACCTTTTACTTGCTTTTGAGGAGCTCGATATTGGAATTATATTATCTCTGTGATTATGACTCTTCAATATCTGAAATTCAGCTATGAAATAGCCCTCTGAATTCTCTTTTGAATGCCATAGGTCTGACCTGATTTGGATTCTCCAAGACAAAGTTGTGTCCAATCTCCCACAATGACCTAATTATGGACTGGGTCAGTAGAGCGAACTTGTACGACTTGCCACGTGTCACTGTTTCGTCTTTTGTCTCTGAAATTGATAGCCAAGAAACTAAAATCCATGTACTTACAACCACTTTTTAGGTCACTCCTTCCGATGCCCAGAGAGAGAGTTATTTAACTTTTCCCACGATCACCTCTTTGAGATGAAATTAAGGAGCCTAAAAAAGCACTACCTTCCACAGATCATATCTCCAAAAATATTGCGAACCAAGATCTGAAATTTTTTGACGAATTTCCTCAAGATTTCAGCTTAACACCATATGAATTTCAGATTCTGACACTTCGTAGAAGAAAAATTATAGCGCAAATGCCACGATGACCTGTTTAGGAGCCTAAAAAATTACCTAAATTACACAGATGATATCTCTGAAAATATTGCGAACCAAGCTATGAAATTTTTAGAAAATCTACCTCAGGATTTTAGCTTCGCACCCTAAAAATTTTAGCTTCTGAAACTTCATAGAAAAAAATTTATACCGAAAATGCCAATATCTGCTTGAACAGTGGAAACCCTAGAATCCAAAGCTCATATCAAATGTTGTGTAACCAAATGGAAAGAGAAGAAAAGAGATATCAACGCCTTAGAAATGAGCCACTTCAAGGGGGAAATCAATACATTGCACAAATGAACACCTGGATGATACAAATAACAAAACCTCCTATATATAGTAGGAGTCCATGGGCCACACAATATAATCCTTAGTGGGGCCAACAATGTGGTCCTAGCCATCTTAAATAACAATAACATCAATGTATAAAATAAATAGCTTATGAATATGGGTTACAGGGGTACAACAATAACAATAAGTGGGGCTACACTAACATAATAAGGGACTACACTATTAAGATAGGGACTTAACATATTTTAACACTTATGGAATATCCATATAAATAAAAATATTATAATACACACTCTGCTCATACAGACTAAATCTTTGTATGCACGTTAATCCACTGATTTATAAATATATAACTTAGCATATCTGAAGTACATTAAAGCTAACATTCGTGATATATCAATTGGTTCCATGTAAATTTCCACCGTCACAATTAAAGGTACCTGTGCATAGTTATTCGTATCATTATTGGTGGGGAATTTAATTTACATTTGTACTTAGATTGATTTGCTCATTCATCATGGTTAACTCATAATCATCTGTACCCTGACATGATTTGGAATGTAATTATATTTTATGGATTAGAAAAATGTCGAGGAAATAGTTGGTAAACACTTGTCATTGATCTAATCCGTTGGATTAAACCCTAGCGAATCGACGGTCAATATGCAGACAGGGGAAGTTAGGGTAACTAACCCTATCCCCGATCCTTGCCTCAATTCATTTCGCCATCACCGGAGATGAGGCCCATTGCTCTGCAACTTTGCGTATTCGGCTTGCAGGTAATCCTTTGCTTCAGCCTCTAAATAGTCTGTTAACAAGAAGTATTCAGAGTGCTAAGTAGTTTTCCATGTTATAACCTCTCTGCTTAATTTGCTGTCTATTGGTTCGATTTTTCTGTTGAGTCTTCTCTGTTTGGTATCGCTCCTGCTCATCGCAGGTCGAAGCTACCCTGTCACAGTTTAATTGTGATGGGTCTTTGGGCCTTATTCTTGTTCATAGTATTTTATCAGGCATATTTTACATTTGAAACATGTTTTAGGGTTTGCATGTCTCCTCTCTTCTTTATGACCAATTTTTCCAGTTTTTCTTAAATCTCTGGTTACTCTCAGGTTGTTGGGTTTTCATTACCCTTCTGATTTTTTTGGGCTTGCTGATAGCAAAACTCAACTTAAAACTTCATATTCCGAGATCGAAGTCTACATTTTAATGAAGGTAAAATAGGGTTACCTTGTCTCCAAGCTACTAGTGCTTGATTTATTTTTCTATTTTGATAATGACTGTAAGAAACTTGGTCCTAAACCCAAAATCTCACTCATTTTGTTATGGTGTGACAGATTGTAGCAAGGAAAGGAACCTTGCCTTGGTCTACCCTCATTACAGAATTCCAGAAAACAATTTACAAGTTACATATTTTATTATTTTTGTTAGTTTCAGTTTTTTTCATTATCCCATGCATATTTTTCTGAGGACACCGTCCTCTGACTGCACAGGGTGTCCTCTGTCTACACATGACAACGTTCCAATATTTTGTTTAAGCTCTTCGAGCAACTCTCCTTCAGAGTCTCTTATGAGTTCTTGTCATATTTTATTCTTGTAAATTGTTTCGGGGTTTAATTGTATCATTTATCGGAATTAAACACTTAATTGTATTGAAGCCATTCGACCTTTCCTTTAACTACAGTACTGGGTTTTAATTCACATAGTCAACAGTTAAATAGGGATATTCGTCCTTGTTTTTCAACATAATGTATGTTCTTCTCATTTAATTAAGGAGATAGAGAATTTGAGTTTCCATTATGAGTATTTTTATTTTGAAACTTCTATGGAGATCTATAGATGTATTTAGATATGCAACATTATCTGTTCAGTAATCTGTATTTTCTATAGATACTTTTACTTATTTTTCTTTTGACAATGTTTGTAATATGAATCCTATGTATATTCTTGTGAATAATGACCATGAGACACTGGACTCAACCCTGACCTCCGGGGTTCTGTCCTAAACTCCTGAGTCTGTATATGATGTATTTTTATTACAAAGGGTTTTTAAATTCAAAAATATTCTTTCCTGCTCTAGGTTTACATGTTCTGATTGTCTCTGGGATTTTTTTCCTTTTTCTGTATCTATATTTTGCAGACAGTATTAATAATTCCCTCCCATACTATTCATACAGTAAAAATAACTAATACCTGATTCAAAGTACTGTTCTAGTCCTTCTCTTTTCTTTATTACACAATTATGCATGCAAATCAAAATGATTTTTTTTCTTTATATTTCCGTTTCCATAAACTATAGCTTTAACTTTAAGTATATCCAATACTCACATTTACAACTTTCATATAGGCTTACATAAAAAAGTAAATACTTACCTCCAGCTTGTACGCACTTAACAGATGTTTCCTCCCAACCTTGAGAGAGGCAATCATGTCCTCTTCTCCCCCCGTGCTCCTAACCAGGTCTTTAGGTAGCAGGAAGATTTTCCAAGTTAAGCCTCAATACTATTGTCCAGCTTATACCTTTTCTGGGTTATTAGAGCTCCACTGGCTCCTACCAGCTCTGGAATTCTCTATTTGCAATAATCTTATTGTAACACATCTCTTCTTTTTCTGTAGAACCCCTTCCCCTTCTCAAGATTTTATATTTATTCCCATGGGGAAGGCAACTGTCAGAACTGTCTTTACCCTTTTTACCATGGTTCTTGGAAATTATTTTTACTATTGTAATCAGAAATCGAATTATCCACGGTATTTTTACTATTCAGTTAATTCACTATTCAAAATAATCACTCATATTATTTATTTACTTTTTCCAAAAAGATAAAGTTTTTAGTATTTTCAATCTTACTAACGAATATTCATATTCATTTAATAATTCAAATGTTTTAAAAATAAAATAACCATAGTCAGAAAATAAATCAGGGTGTTACAACTTCCCTCGCTTGAGACAAACACCGTCCTCAGTGTTCTTTTCTTCATTAGAACATTGGGATAAATCTCTCAAACATAATTTTCATCCTCCCAGGTAGCCCCTCCTCTGGGAAAAAGTGATTCCACTGCACTTTAACTTGGGGGATGACTCTCTTCTAGAGCGTTATTTCTCTCTGATCGAGGATACGAAACGGTTCTACTAGGAACTCGTCGTCCGGCTCGACCTGTAATCAACAGATTCACAATTAGTTGAATTGAGTCTCCTCTCTTACTGTAAATAAAAATGTAAATACAACTTACATGTACGCTTTGCCAGTGTATTACCTATTTAGGTTCTTGTATGTATCGTTTTAATAAAGATATGTGGAACACATTATGCACCAAAATTTGACTAGGTAGGGACAACCGATAAGCCACTGGTCCTATCCGTTCCAAGATTTAGAATTTACCACAGTATCTGGGTGCTAACTTGGCACAATAATTCCACCTCAAGGTGCTTTTCTTGGGTTTAATTCTCACGTACACATGATCGGCTACTTCAAATTCCTAGAAAGTCCTCTTCCGCTCTGTGTATACCTTTTGCATGTCTTGAGCTGCTTTCAAATTCTATCTAATATTTTTCACCTCTCGTTCCATTTCCTCCAACATATCTGCCCCCAACATCAATCTGGTTTCCGGACTACTCCAATTCATAGGAGTCTGACATTGTATTCCGTACAATGCTTTGAATGGGCTCATCTTAAGGGATTCTTGATACCCATTATTATATGTGAATTCAACCAGATGTATGTATTCTTCCCATTTTTTGGGTTGCTGCATCACATACATGCGCAACATTTCTTTCAGTATTTGATTCACCCTCTCAATTTTTTCGTCAGTTTGAAGGTGGTAAGATGTGCTGAATTGGATTTGAGTTCCCAGACCCATAAACAATGCCTTCCAGAAGGCGGATGTAAAATGCACATCTCTATCCGAGATGACGACTCTCAGAATACCATGTAGCCTAAATACCTCTCTCAGGAAGATATCAGCTATTTGTACGGTCTTGTATGTTGATTGCACCCATATAAAATTGGCCACCTTACTAAGCCTACCACCATTATTGAATCATTGTGTCTTTTACTCCTTGGTAATCCAGTGATGAAATTGAGAGAGATAACTTCCCATTTCCATTTTGGTATCGGGATTGGCTGTAGTAATCTGGCTGGGTGTTGGTGCTCCACTTTAACTTGCTGACATTCTAAACATTTAGTTGAATATTCATCAATATTTCTGCGCATTTCATGCCGGAAATAATCTTTTCTAATTGTTCTCAACATCTTTTGATATCCGGAATGTCCCCGTAAGAACTCTAGTGATATTCATCCAATATTGATTCTATTAAACTCATCTGATTCAGAATACATAACTTCTTACGGAAAGTTACAAACTGTTCATTATTAATTTCATAATCTAATGTCTTACCTTGCTCCTTAGCCTCCTTTGCCTATTGCCACAGGAACTGATACTCAAGGTCCCTTTTTGATGCTTCCATTATTTTCTCCTGGAACTTAGATTATGCCTGATTAACATATAGTTCATAAATGCAATGCAATTTTCAGCTTAAAGCATCGGCAACTCGGTTTTCCTTTCCCTTCACATGTTGAATATCGAAATCAAAATCACTTAGGAATGCATTCCATATTGCTTGGCAGGCGTTTAAATCTGATTGTTTGAAATAGCTGGTCAAACTACTATGATCAGTTCTTAATACAAACCTTTTTCCTAGCAAATAGTGCCTCCAAATTCAAAGGGAATGTACTACGGTTGTTAACTCTAAATGATAAGCAGAATATCTTTGTTCATGATCCTTCAACTTTCTAGATTCGTATGCTATAACCTTACCTTCCAGATTTAATACTGCCCCCACTCCTTTGCAAGCATCCGTGCAAACCTCAAAACTTCCACTAGGGTCTTCTACTTTTAATACAGGAGTAATCGTTAACAATATTTTTAGTTGTTCAAAATTGTTTTGACATTCTGTAGTCCACTTAAACATTTGCCCCTTCCACTGCAAGGTGGTAATAGGGAAGGCTATTTTAGAACAGCCTTCAATAAATCGTCGATAGTAACCAGCTAGGCTCATGAATGATCGTATGTCAACCACGTTCTTGGGAACTCTCCATTCCATGATATTTTTAATCTTTTCAGGATCCACAACAATTCCTTTAGCAGATATTACGTGGCCGAGATACTGGATCTGCTCTTTAAAAAAATCACATTTACTGAACTTGGCATAAATTTTGTATTCTCGTAGCATCTTCAGTACCAAACACAAGTGTTCTTTGTGTTCTTCAACACTTTTAGAATAAATCATAATATCATCAATAAATATTAAAACAATTTTTTCTAGAAATGGGTGAAATATTCCATGCATCAAGCTCATGAAAGTGGTTGGTGCATTAGTTAATCCAAAAGGTAGCACCACAAATTCATAATGTTCGTACTTGGTACAAAAGGCAGTTTTGGATATATATTCATCTTTAATTATGATCTGATGATACCCATACCTCAAGTAAATGTTGGAAAACACCGTTGCTCCTTTCACTTGATCAAAAAGATCATCAATCCAAGGCATCGGATATTTATTATTGACAATTAGCTTATTTAACTGTCAGTAGTCCATACACATCCGCATTTTTCCATCTTTATTCTTCACAAATAGTACTGGTGCAACCCAAGGGGACACACTTGGCCTGATATACCCTTTATCCAACAATTCCTGCAACTGCATTTTTAGTTCTATTAATTCGGGCACACTCATTCTGTAATGTGCTCTTGATACCTGCACTGCTCCTCATATTAATTCTATGGTGAAATGAATATCTCGCCTCGGAGGTAATCTTGGTATACTTTCAGGAAATACATCCTTGAATTCTTGTAAAACTAGCATATTTTCCATCAGTAAAGTCTTATCTTTAGAGTTGGAGAATCCCACCTAAATTGCATATAGCTGGCAGCCTTTTCTAATACATTTACTCAGTTGGGATGTAATAATGGGGTGCAGTCACATTGGTTTTTTAATTCCTTGTAACTCTTGATGAGTTCCATATTCAGCCTTGAAATGGATAATTTTCTCTTTACAATCTACTAGGGACCAGTGTCTTTCCAACTAGTCCATTCCCAATAAGATATCATACAAGCCCAAAGGAAGGATATTCAGTTCTACAGTCATTTTTTGGGCTGCTATATCTAATACACAATTCATTACTTTGGCATTAAATCGTATTTTTTCTCCCGTAGATAACTATACCAGCTAGGGGTCTTTAAAATTTTGGCTTTGCAGGTTACATTTTTCAACAACTCGGGGGTTTATGCAACTTAAACTAGCACCGTGATCCACTAAAATATAAGCAATTTGAGATTGTAACTTACCTTCCAATTCTATCATAGTTGGCTTGAAATCCGCTTGTCAATCTTCCAGCGCAGCATTAATCCGTGGTATATTTCGAGCAACATCCCCCACCGTGTATGCTTCTCGCAGATTAGTTGTTACTTCATTCATTCCACGATGTGGTTAGTTCTTAAAGTAGTGTGCCTCACCACAACACCAGCATTGCAATGGTGGTTTCTGAGTTTGACCAAAGTCTGGTCTACTAGATGCCTCATTTGGCCTTTCTTCAACTGTCCATTTGGAACTTTGTGGATATTTCCCAAATTACTTATTTGTTGAATTCTTCACCGCATTTTTGTAATTTTCTGCTCTACTATTTTTAAAGTCTGTGGAACTTTTCTGTAATTTCTTATTTGTCTAGTTCCTGCCAAGTTCACCCTTTGCCTTAGACTGCCGATAGCACATCCTTACCTTCCTAATTGCTTCATCCATCGTCTTTGGATTTACAAATTCTATCTGTTCCTTCATGTGAGCAGGTAGGTTACTCAATAATTGTTGCACCTTTGCTTTCTCATCTCTCAAGTAGGGTACATATCTTAATAGTGAAGTAAACTTAGTAATGAATTCATCCATAGATAATTGACCCAACTTCAAATCATGAAATTCTCGGGATTTTCATCATAGAATTGTTTTGTTAAATATTTGTCCTTAAAGTACTGTTGAAATTCATCCCATATCACATTATGATCCTCAATCCCACACACATTTTTCACCTCTTCCCACCATAGTGTAGCCTTCTCCCATAATTGATAAACTTCTAGATAGGATTTGAGTTTATTGTTATACTTGTAGACCTGGAAATACTTGTTCATATTTATTACCCAAGCTTCTACCATTTCTTCAGCGTCCCCGTCAAAAGTGGGAGGTTTAATTTTTTGAAATTCACCTTGTAATTCCACTTTTTTTTTCTTCAATTCCTGTTGATCTGAAACATTACAGGATTCCGCTTCATTATAAGTTCTGCCTTTATTGCTTCATTGAGTATGACTTACTACTGGGTGATCATGAGTGTGTTGTTGTTGTTCTCCTTCTACCTTAGTGTCCCTATCGGGGCTGGGCTGTGCAGTGGGAGGATTTTTCTTATCTGAAAGACTCTTAAGTATTATTTCTTGTTCCCTCATTAGTCTTTCATTATCACCTCGGACACGTATCATCTCTGCTTGGAGTTGCTGAATTGTTTCCAACAACCTGGTGGTTTGTCTTTGTTGCTCTTCCGACAATCTACTGGTTTGTTGGTGTTGGTCCACAATTAGCTGAACCCACATTTCAGGATTAATCTCAGGATTAGTCTGAGGTGGAACTTCCCCCGTCATTCTAGGTGTCTGTTGACTGGATCCCCTCCTCATTGAAGACCTTTAAACAAATTTTGTCGTCATTTATCTCTCTGTACAATGAAGCAAAGGTTAAGAAACACCAGAGTCATCTTTGGTGGTCCAACTGGCCCATCATTTAACTTTGCTCTGATACCAATTATCACATACACACATATAAATTATGAAAATAATTTACCATACCACTTCTAATCACATATTTCAACACTTACGGAATATCCATATAAATAAAAGGATTATAATACACACCCCGCTCATACAGACTAAATCTTTGTATGCACGATAATCCACTGATTTATAAATATACAACTTAGTATATCTGAAGTACATTAAAGTTAGCATCCGGGATATATTGATTAGTTCCATGTAAATTGCCACCATCACAATTAAAGGTACCTGCGCAAAGTTATTCGTATCATTCTTGCTGGGGAATTTAATTTACATATGTACTTAGATTTATTTGCTCATTCATCATGGTTAACTCGTAATCATCCCATACCCTGACATGATTTGGAATGTAATTATATTTTATGGATTGGACAAATGTCAAGGAAATAGTTGGTAAACACTTTTCATTGATCTAATCCATTGGATTAAACCCTAGTGAATCAACGGTCAATATGAAAACAAGGGAAGTTATGGTAACTACCCTTGTCCCCGATCCTTACCTCAATTCATTTTTCCGTCACCGAAGATGAGGTCCGCCGCTCTACAACTTTGCGTATTCGGCTTACAGGTAATCCTTTGCTTCGGTCTCTGAATAGTCTGTTAGCAAGAAGTAATCACAGTGCTAAGTAGGTCTCCATTGTATAACCTCTCTGCTTAATTTTCTGTTTATTGGTTCGATTTTTCTGTTGAGTCTTCTCCACTCGGTATCGCTCCTGCTCAATGCAGGACGAAGCTACCCTGTCACGGTTTAATTGCGATGGGTCTTCAGGACTTATGCTTGTTCATAGTATTTTATCATGCGTATTTTACATTTGAAACTCATTTCAGGGTTTACATGTTTGCTCTCTTCTTTATGATCGATTTTTCCAATTTTTATTAAATCTCTAGTTACTCTCAGGTTGTTGGGTTTTCATTACCCTTTCGCTTTTCCTCGACTTATTGATAGCAAAACTCAACTTAAAACTCTGGCTTCCGAGATCGAAGTCCATGTTTTAATGAAGGCAAAACAGGGTTACCTTGTCTCCAAGCTACTAGTGCTCAATTTAGTTTTTTGTTTCGATAATGACTATAAGAAACTTGGTCATAAAACCAAAATCTCACTCATTCTTTTATGGTGTGACAGGTTGCAGTGAGGAAAGGAACCTTGCCTCAGTCTACCCTCATTACAGAATTCTGGAAAATAATTTACAGGTTACATATTTGATTATTTTTGTTAGTTTCAATTTGTTTCATTATCCCATGCCTCTTTTTCTGAGGAAAACGTCCTCTGACTGTACAGGGAATCCTTTATCTACACAAGACAGTGTTCCAGTATTTTGTTTAAGCCTTCGAGCAAGTCTCCTTCAGATTCTCTTATGAGTTCTTGTCAGATTTTGATTCTTGTAAATTGGTCCAGGGTTTAATTGTATCATTTATCAAAATTAAACATTTAATTGTATTGAAGCCACTCGGCCTTTCCTTTAATTACAGTACTGGGTTTTAATTCACAAATTCAACAATTAAATAGGGATATCCATCCTTGTTTTTAGATAGACTGTATGTTCTTCTCATTTAATTAAGGAGACAGAGAATTCAAGTTTCCACTATGAGTATTTTTCTTTTGAAACTTCTATGGAGATCTATAGATGTATTTAGATATGCAACATTATTTGTTCAGTAATCTATCTTTTCTATAGATACTTTTACTTATTTCTCTTCCGGCAATATTTGTAATATGAATCCTATGTATATTCTTGTGAATAATTACCAGGAGACCTAGGACTCAACCCTGACCCCCAGGGTTTTGTCCTAAACTCCTGAGTCTGTATAATATGATGTATTTTTATTACAGAGGGTTTTTAATTTCGAAAAGATGCTTTCCTTCTCTAGGTTTACATGTTTTGATTGTCTCTAAGCTTTTTTCTTTTTTCTGTATCTATATTTTGCATACAATATTAATAATTCCCTCCCATACTATTCATATAATAAAAATAACTAATACTCGATTCACAATACCATTATGGTCCTTCTCTTTTCTTAATTACACAATTATGCATGCAGATCATAATATTGTTTTCCTTCATATTTCCATTTCCATAAACTATAACTTTAACTCTAAGTATATCCAATACTTACATTTCCAACTTTCACATAGGCTTACATACAGAAGTAAATAGTTACCTCCAGCTTGTATGTGCTTTACTGATGTTTTATCCCAACCTTTAGAGAGGCAATCACGTCCTCTTCTCCCCCTGTGCTCCTCACCAGGTCTTTAGGTAGCAGGAAGATTTTCCAAGTTAAGCCTCAAGACTGCTGTCCAGCTTATACTTTTTCTGGGTTATTAGAGCTCCACTGGCTCCTACCAGCTCTGGACTTCTCTATTTGAAATACTCTTATTGCAACCCATCTCTTCTTTTTCTGCAGAACCCCTTCCCCTTCTTAGAATTTTCTATTTATTCATATGGCGAAGATAAGTGTCAGAATTGCCTTTACCCTTTTTACCATGGTTCTTGGAAATTCTTTTTACTATTCAGTTAAGTCACTATTCAAAATAATCACTCATATTATTTGTTTGCTTTTTCCAAAAAGATAAAGTTTTCATTCTTTTCAATCTTACTAACGAATAGTCATATTCATTTAATAATTCAAATGTTTTAAAAATAAAATAGCCATAGTCAAGAAATAAATCATGGTGTTACAGTTTAACCCAAAAAAGTTCAGTGTATGAATAAGAACTAGAAAACACCCTTAAATCTAATTTCCATCGAGGCCTTTATCTTTATGTATGAGTTGTGTAATAAATAGAACATATAGATATACACACCATCCTACCTACTATGTACTGAGCCAACAAGGTTGTGGGAAATAAACAAGACACTATTAGCAAAAGACGGATTATGATAGTCCAAATCTAAATCAGGTGAGGCCTGTAAGGATAAATGTATTTGATAAGAGTACACAATTATAGTAAAATAATATTATAGAATAAAGAAATTCAGAATTGATCTAAAAACTAAAACCACAGAGTATCTTTGAATTAATGCATTCTTGTGAATTAGCCCATGCAAGTGTATACCAAACTTTCAGTATTTTGCACCAAAACAAGACCAATAGACCGAGAGGTTTAAACCCTAATCTGAGGGGACCGGTAGGGTTTTACGTCCTCCAGCTCTTGGCAAGTCAACATGTGGAAAAAACTGTAAAAGGAAGGATGTGTATATAAATAAATAAAAATGCAAGACATGCTATAACAAATTCCAATAGAGCAAATAAATCCAACCATGAGTAACCTAGCCGGCAATGTGTTTTCAATTTCACATAGAATTCACTTATATTATAGCAACAGTAACATCAAATCGACCTTGCACATTCAATTTCATAGAGCCTTAACTTCCTTCAGAATACATAATACTGAGACAAAAATTTATATGCGGAGTCCACTTTAAAAACACAAAGATCTCTTGGCATATGGTCTATCGAATGGCCAGGGAACAACCCTTCTATATGAGGAATGAAAAAACTCTTTCAAATGTACAATATTTAACAAACGAACAATAGATAAAAGAGACTTTAACACAATAAATTAGAACCCCTCAGCAAGTTCTGTAAGCGCTGGTAGGCCAGTATTTCTATTCCATTAAAAAGGCGTTAGCTCCTTTTGAACACGAGCCTTAGGGTTATTAACCCCTATCTATTCCATACACCAAAACTAAAGACCAAACTACATCATCTACGGTTCAACACTTGAGTAACCAGTAGGATGGTGCAGCTAGCCATTGAACTCTTAACATCCACCTTCAACGAGAGAAATTGTACAGTACTTGTGAGATCGGGGTTGTTAGAACTTGACGAAGCTTTAAAGCCAGAATCAAAGCTAAAAGTTGAGCGTAGGGAGGGGGGTTACCGATACAGTGAAAAGTAACCAAATTAGTAATGTCAAAAGCAAATAATGGAAAAGAATATCGCAACGAAATGTATCTTGAAGGAAACCTTACCTGGCAGAGAAGAGAAAGCCCTCCATTCACAACTTCGCCTGTAACAGAACAGAAGGAAAACAAAATTAAGTAACCACAATGCAATAAGTCGGTTGCCAAAGGTTTTTAAGACAAGAAAATTGTGAGACCATGTCCGTTACCTAAGAATTGAAGGGGTTGAAAGTAAAGCTGCGTCCAATCAAGGAGGCAGACTAGATTGGGTTTTCACTGGCCGACCACGGGAGCAGTCGGTGTAGATGCCTAGAAGCCGACAATAGCAAGGGAGTCATGCCACCTCGCAAAGGAGAATTTGTAGAGTGGAAGACCACCGAAAGAAAAAATCTACATGAGAAACGCCGAAGGGATTGGGGGTAGCGTTGATAACCTAACCACCTTGCGATCCATCTAGGCGGTTTGATCTAAAAACATCAATGGTGGATAGCAACCCAAATGTCAATCAACCAACCAGACAAAGCCATCGTTAAGACCACCAAGTACGAGAAGCCTTATTGTGAGGTTGAATGCCGAATCTAATGTTTGGTAGTTGCATTGAACCAGATGGATAAGAGCTTGAGTTGTATAGCATCATATTAAATCCGTGGTCATATTCCATAGGTTAGACACTTGTACGCAGGATATATTGTAAGTTTTCCAATAATATGTTATAATATGCATTGATAGGATTGTAATCAAAACGGGTTGACTATTGTATAGGTTAAATACATTTTCAAAATATAAATCCAAGGTATTGGGGTAGGATTTGGTTAAGGTATGAATTTTCATATGATTAATTGGTGTGATGTTAAGTTAGATACACTGTGCTAAGGTAAACGATTTTAGTGGATAGATGTAACAATAAAATTATGTTAGAGAAATAAATTGTTATAGAATTTTAATTAATTTCTTAGCTTTAGATAAAGATATTTGTGTATTTTAATCATCACAGTTATATTTATTTTAATAAATAGATTAATCAATTAAATTATTTTTAAATTATATATATATATATATATATATATATATATATATATATATATATTATTAATAAAAATAAAATTCTATTAAAGGTATCAGTAACTGGACCAATTTTGTACTCTAATGGTATGGTTCATTTGAGGTCGCTTCCACTATAACATCTAAGTGAACCATACTCCCAATAATAAGAGACTATTAAAAAAATCCAAAATTTAAACCTAAAATCTAGTAATAAAAAATATTAAATATATAAAACCAAAAGAAATATTAAATATTTAAGCTTTATTTAATTTAAATTTTTAAGTATCAATATAAATTTGTTCAAATACTAATAAAAAAAATTCACATTTTATAAATTAATATATTGAAATTTATATCTTGATTTTATTTATTTATATAAACATTTAATAAATCAAAATTAAAATAAATTTATTAAATATAAAATTTACAGAACACATTAAAATACTCACTAATTTATTATTTTTAATAATAAATAATATTATACTTAAACTCACTTGAGTGAATTTAATCTAATTTAACAGACATAGTATAAATACAATTCATTATGTCCATCCAAAAACATTGTCTCAACTTTAATCTAATTTAACAAACACAGTATAAATACAACTCATTATGTCAAGACAATGTGGATCATCCTTATCTCTCCATTGTGAGTTCTGGACATGCAGAAGTCATCCTTTAGATGGATCCACTATTCGGATCTTCAATGGGGTTTAGAGTGGGTTTAACTGGATTCCTGGCCATTGCTATCTTTTCCATTGGGCCAATCATATTTGAAATCGCTGGCGATAGTATTGTATAAATAGTTATAGTATGGTATAAATATTTAAAATGGAGTTGTCTACTTACATAACAAAAAAAATTTGGATGGTAGTTTTTTTAATTGGAATCGGGTAAATTTTTTTTCAAAAATCAGGTAGTTGTAGTGTTTGAATTATATTTTTTTATGGTGGAAATGGATTCAGCACTATCAAAAACACTGAAGGCACCCAAAATACTGAAGTTTAACGACTGCAACTCAATTTTTGAAAAAAAATTGCCAAAATTTTTCATAATCTTACCAAAATTTCTAAATTATTTAATAGCTTTTTTAAACCACTACTCTAAAAAAGTGTAAATTTTTTTTGTTTTTTCAAAATAAAAAACACGTACTTTCATTCAGAAGTAGTTTCTATTCCAAAGTAGTTTCTGTGTACACATTTCTTTGCCATTTCTTTTACATTTTAGAACCACTACATTCCCTTAAAACTAGAGATGTATCTAATTCCCAATGGAATCCTCTGTCATTCAACAGTGGTTTGTCAAGTTCAGCGAACAAAATCATAAAGGCATCAGTAGTCTAATATGAGCCTTCATAAGTCTGACCTACCTTCAAAATTTGTTACTACAGATAGAATACAGTAAACTATATTACCAGTCCAGAATGACAAAACGATATAAGAGACTAAATACACGCTTCAAAGTGTAACGACCCGAGAGTTGGAAGGACTTAATCTTGCCAGGATTTCCACTGCAACCATCTTTAGACAGCCCATTTGCAACAAAATTCTGTTCTCTAAATATGTGAGAGAAAGGGGTTCTCTTAAAATTAGTACTTTTCAGCTGCTTTATGTGTGACACCCAATATGTAAGTGAAGAAGACTCAAAGGAAGATTTCTTCTGCACTTATTCTATTATCACTTTGAATCCCCAAAAACATTAACATATTGGAAAGTACCTCTAAAAATCACATTATTTAACCACCTTACAATATAAACCCAATACACCTTCCCAATTTAAAAAGCCCTTACTTTCACTATATATCGTAGGCATCCATTTTTTCATTAACATTTTTTACACTCCTTTATATTTTTCATTAACTTTGAGCTCCATCTTTTATACTTTCCAATATAAAAAGCCTTTACCCCCAATATATAATGTCATTTTTTCCTCATTATATATCTCTCAATATGAACCCTATAGTAAAGTCCCTTTCACCCCAAAAAAAGCCATAGTTCATATATATTGTTTATTCCTACACCTCTATACTGGCTGAAATGGAAGAACTGCCCAGGGCCCCTCAATACTATATAAGCCCCACTATCACAAGCCCTGGACGAAGAAGCTCCATCAAATAGACATGCCCAAATCCCCTTGATTGGCAATGCCTTCTAGTAGGATTCTCCTTCATTTGCCCTATCTCCATAAAATATGTAGTAAGTAGAAAATTAGGTTTTGAGGATGTTTAATTCATTTGAATGGGATAGTTTAATTTTCTATATTTTGTTTAAAGTTTATATAATTTCAAGTAAAATTATGATTTTTATTATTATTTAAAATAATTTTTTAAATAAATAATTGAATTGGTCAGAATTTCACAATTTAATCTAAAAAATATATTTAAAAAAAAAACCAAAACACACTCACAACATAAAAATAGTTTAAATTACACCCATTTGAATTGAAATTTTCATAATCAAACCATTAAAGATACCTTCGGTCCTTTTATCGTGGCTAGCCATCTACCCAGTAGCACAAACTCTGCATGAAAATCACAACAATTTTTTCTTTCAATGCCCTTCAATTGAATCTGGATTCCCATCAACATGATCTGGGTGTTTTATTTTTCACAACACTTTTTATTTTCAATGTCATTAACTTGAAATCGAACAAGTCACCCACCATCATCATGATTGGGTACCATGTTTTATATTTTGTTATTTAAAGTTGGAAAATATGTGCCCAAACCAGAGTGCACTGACGTTCATGAACAACTTGAAAGGGGTTCCGTGTGGGTGGTCATTGTACTGTGGTGTAGATTGACAACTTGCAACTGTGCTTTGTAATAGATTAGCAGATTGCAACACCATGATTGAAAGGTGTTCTATGTAGGTGGTCATTGTACTATATGCATTATTTTTTATCTAATTTGTGGTGTAGATTGACAACTTGCAATTGTGCTTTGAAACAGATTAGCAGATTGCAAGACCATGATGGATACCACAACACTATGAATATGGATTACTATAGCAGTCATTTCCTCGCAAATATAGAGAACAAAGAATAAGTCATTAATTTCTACTCGCTTAGTTTGTCAGAATTTATGACCCCATCAATTACTTTCAGGGTTTCACCCTCGTCCACTTTTATCAAATGTGGACTTACTGTCGTTGTGTATAGCAGACTAGCAATCTGATTTTTATTATCTCGTCAGCCTCGAGCTAGGAATAATTTTCTACGGCATTCATGGCGGATTTTAAATACTGTATTCAGTTTTATTATTAAATTTTTTATGGAAGCTGCCTTCTTATTTTCATTTTCGTTGGGTATCTATATTGGAAAGAAGGTCTTGGATTGTGAAGGTTTGCTTTTTTTTTCTTTTTCTTTTTTTTGGGTTCAATTACAGATATTGTAGGAATGGTAAAGTTGCAATAACTTAATACTTTCTATTCTGAATATCAAGTCTTAAAACCTACGGACAGTGTCAATTCTGAGTACCCATTGCAATCATGCAAGTCACTGGGTTATCCATGAGCTAAACGCTCCGATTGAAAGTAGCTGGCAACATAAATGTCATCGTCACCCTAGTCAGACCATTACTACCAAAAAAAAGTCTAGTAGCAGGTATCGCTTCCTCCATTCTACTTTCTAACTCCAGAAAACTTACTTCTAACCTCTACTTTGGTGAGGAGCACGGGGGAGTTGAGCACGTGATCGCTTCACTAATTAGTGGAACTAAGTTCTTTGGGTTATGTAGTAGATCTGAAAAGTTATGTCGTTAAAGTACAATATTTAATTTGTGTAAAAATATATATGTTGATTCTTATTGAACAGTACATAAAAAGTAGGCAAGAACTTTTATGAATGATTGGCACAATATTTTAATTATCTTGTTTTACTTCAGTGGAAAAAGGCATGGTGTTGTCCATAGATGAATGGTGGATAGTTAGTGATTGTGTAACCCAAAAAAGTTCAGTGTATGAATAAGAACCAGAAAACATCCTTAAATCTAATTGTCATCGAGGCCTTTATCTTTATGTATGAGTTGCGTTACAAAAAGAATACATATACATATATATACACACCCTCCGTCTACTGTGTACCCAGCCAACAAGGTTATGGGAAAAAAATAAGACCCTAAGCGAAAGACGGATTATGATAGTCCAAATCTAAATCAAATGAGGGCTGTAAGGATAAACGTATTTGATAAGAATACAAAGTTATAGTAACATAATCTTACATAATAAAGAAATGAAGAACTGATCTCCAAACTAAAACCAAGAGTATCTTTGAATTAATGCATTGTTGTGAATTAGCCCATGCAGACGTATACCAAACTTTTAGTATTTCACACCAAAACAACACCAATAGGCCGAGAGGTTTAAACCCTAATCCGAGGGGACTAGTAGGGTTTTACGTCCTTCGGCTCTTGGCAAGTCAACATGTGGAAAAAAAACTGTAAAAGGAAGGATGTGTATATAGGAAGGATGTGTATATAAAGCACAAATGATGCAACACATATGCTATAAAAAATTCCAACAGAGCGTATAAAACCAACCATGAGTAACCCAGCTGATAACGCATTTGCAATTTCACATTGAATTCACTTATATTATAGTAAAAATAACATCAAATCGACCTTGCGCATTAAAGTTCACAGAGCCTTAACTTCCTTCAGAATGCATAATACTGAGATAAAAATATATATGCAGAGTCTGTTGTGTAACCAGCTCCAAAAAGAAGAAGAAAAGAGATATAAACGCCTTAGAAATGAGCCACTTCGAGGGGGCAACCTCCAATACATTACATAAATGAACAATTTTTGGATGATACAACTTACAAAACCTCCTTTCTATATATAGGAGTCCATGGGGCCATAATGTAATCCTAGTGGGCCACAATGTAATCCTAGCCGACCTAACAATAATAATTTAAGGGCACAATAATAACCAAATGGGGGTTACAAGGGTACAATAATAACAATAAGGGGGTTACACTAACAACAATAAGGGACTATACTAGTAATATAGGGACCTAACATGCCCGTCTCCTTCAAAAAAGTGTTGTCCTCAACGCTTGAGTAGCTCTGGGTGCTTCTGTATAAAATTCTCATCCTCCCATGTAGAATCTTCAGTGGGTAAGTTCTTCCACTTGATGAGATACTCTCAAATTGATCGATTCCGTAGTTTTCGAGTTCTTGTTTCCATGACCGCTTCTCGTTCCAATATGATTTTTCCTTAAGCATGAAACATGGAGAATTGGATGCACTCGTGAAGAAGCAGGAAGCTCCAATTTGTATGCCATAGTACCAATATTTTGCAACACCTTGTAAGGACCATAGTACTTTTGCGATAATTTATTATCCTTCTTAGCTTGCTTGAGGGACATTTGTTTGTATGGTTGTAGCCGTAAAAATACCCAATCTCCTACATCAAAACTTCTCTCGCTGCGATGTTGATCTGCCTGTTGTTTCATTCAATTTTGTGCCAAATTTAAGTTATCCTTTAAGAGTTGGAGAACTTCTTGCTGATGCTCGATGTGATCTTCCACTGCTTGAACCTTCAAATTTTCCCTTAAAGATGATGTGATCGATGGTGGATGATATCCATAAGTGCCATAAATGGGGTCATTTTTGCTGCAGTATAGAAGGAAGTGTTATACCACCATTCAGCGAGAGGTAACCACTTGACCCATTGTGTTTGTTTATCAGATACAAAACAACGAAGATATCCTTCCAAACATTTATTTACTATCTCCGTTTGACCATCAGATTGAGGATGATAAGATGAGCTATGAGCTAATTGAGTACCCAAACAAGAAAATAACTCCGTCCAAAAATTTCCAGTAAAAATGGGTTCTCTGTCGCTCACAATAACCCTTGGGCTTCCATGTAGCTTTTGAATTCTGTCCATAAATGTAGTAGCAACTATGCTTGCTTTAAATGGATGAGATAATGCACAAAAGTGTGCATACTTGGTAAGTCTATCAACTACCACCATGATGACACTCTTTCCTTCAGACTTAGGTAAACTTGTGATAAAATCCATCGAAATCTCCTCCCAACGTTGACTTGGAATGGATAAAGGTTGTAGAAGTCCCGGGGTCTTAATTGTTTCCACTTTATTCTGCTGGAAAACCAAACATTCAACCACAAACTTTTGAATATCAGATTTAAGGCCATCCCAAAAAAAATCTTTCTTCACCCTGTGGTAAGTTTTTAAAAATCCTGAGTGTCCTCCTAAAGGAGAAGTGTGCAATTCCAGAAGAATCTTTTGTTTTAGTTGGGAATTCTTACAAAGATATAAGCGATCTTTGTACCATAAGGAATCATTTTCCAACTAAATGTATCAGATGTACTAGGATCTTGCTGCAACTTTTGAATGAGTGTCCATACATCTTTGTCCTTCTTCCATTCATCTCTTGCTTGGGTTATCCAATCTGGTTGGATAATAGAAATGGCACAAAGCAATGCTTCCACCTCTTCATTCTTTCTTGAGAGTGCATCTGCAACAACATTAAGCTTCCTTTTTTGTAGATTATTTCAAAGTCATAACCCAACATCTTTGTGACCCATTTTTGCTGCTCTTCTGAAGATAGTCTTTGTTCCAAAAAGTGTTTAAGACTATCATGATCAGTTTTTACCTTGAAGTGTCTTCCCATTAGGTAAGTTCACCATTTCTTTAGTGCATGCGGTATTGCTAACATTTCCTTCTCATAAATAGGTTTCTGTAAATACTTTCCTTTGATTGGACGACTTTCAAAAGCAATGGGTCTTCCTTCCTGCATTAAAACTGCACCAATTCCATTTCCTGAGGCATCACATTCCACAATAAAGGTTTTTGTGAAGTCTGGTGTAGGTAAGACCGGTGCTAGGCACATTGCCTCTTTAAGACGTTCAAAGGCCTTAGTTGCTTCAGGAGTCCATGAAAATGCATCTTTCTTCAATAATGTTGTTAGAGGTGCTGCTATTCTCCCATAATTCTTAACAAACTTGCGATAATACCCTGTTAACTTGAGAAATCCTCGCAACTTCTTTATGGTTGTGGGGACTTTCCATTCCTTAATGGCTTTAATTTTGTTAGGGTCTACTTTAACACCCTCGTGAGATACAATATGACCCAGATATTCCACCTCTTGTACTCAAAGAAACATTTGGATGTTTTTGCATATAATTGTTTCTCCTGCAATAGTTTGAGCACCCTGTCAACATGTTCAACATGATCCTTCCAAGACCTGTTGTAGATTAGTATATCATCAAAAAATACTAGCACAAATTTTCTAAGGAAGGGTTGAAAATGGAATTCATCAACCCTTGAAATGTAGAAGGTGCATTGGTAAGGCCAAAAGGCATGACCAAAAATTCATAATGACCCTCATGAGTTTGAAATGCTGTTTTTGGAATATCTTCGGTCTTCATTCTAATTTGATGATATCCTGAATGAAGATCCAACTTGGTAAAATAAATTGCTCCATGTAATTCATCCAATAATTCATCAATCACAAGAATGGGAAATTTATCTTTAATGGTGAGCTTATTGAGCTCCCTATAATCCGGACACATGCACCATAATCCATCCTTCTTGTGTACCAATACTACAGGAGCAGAGAAAGAACTTTGACTAGGTTGAATTATACCCGCCTCTAACATTTCTGCAATCATACGTTCAATTTCGCTCTTTTGGAAGTACGGATATCTATAAGGCCTAATGTTTGGAGGAACACTTCCTGGAATCAAATGAATAGCATGATCATGATCACGAATAGGTGGGAGTCCTTTGGGAGTTTCAAACACCTTGGAATGATTGTCCAAGACTTGTTGGAGATCTGCAGAAATAGATGATTTTGATGTCGGAACTTCTAGTGAGTATAATTGTGCAATTACGCCTCGTTGTTCTTTCTTTAGAAGCTTTGTCATGACATTAGAGCTTATTATCCTTCCCGGCTTCCCTTCAATACCCCGTAATTCGACTTCCTTTCCTTCTGAAAAAAATTTCAAGAAAGTTCTTGAAAATTAAAAGCTACCGTCCCCAAAGATTGTAACCATTGTACTCCTAGTACAACATCAGCACCTCCCATAGGAATGGAAAGCATTGGACTTGTCAACACATATTCCCCCATGGTTAGCTTGATATTATGGCATTTTCGAGAGCAATTTATAGTTCCTCCATTTGCAACCATCACTTGACATTCTGGTGCTGGGTATAGGAAACAATTTAATTCCTTGGCTACCTTACAATGAATAGAATTATGGGTGCTACCTGAATCAATCAACACTATTACCTTTCTCTTCTTGATTTGTCCTTTTATCTTGAGAGTTTGAGGAGTGGTAATTCCTGCCAGTGCATTACACGATATGGTTTGATTCATTTCTTCCTCTTCTGGGGCTGGTTCCTGGTGTATATCCTCTTCTTGTTCATTTTCTTCTTCCTCTTCACAATCTATGTAAAATAATTTCTTCTCAGCACACTTATGACCTTTAGTGTATTTGCTATCACAACTGTAGCAAAACCCTTTTGCTCTTTTTTCTTCCAATTGTTGTGGTGTTAACCTTGTAGGTTGTGGAAATCTAGACGTAGCAACACTTCCTTCTTTATAGAATTGAGTGGTAGGCTTCCTTGTCGCCATAATTTTACATTCAACTTTTCTTGCCAACCTGAATGCCTTTTCTAATGAATCAGGTTCCAGAACGTGAACTTCATGTTGTATGTTATCCCTTAAAGTGCCTATGAAGAGATCAATCCTGTGTTCCTCTGGAATATCAGTTACCCTTATATTCAATTTTTGGAATTCCTCAATGTGTTGCCCCACTAAACCCTTTTGTTTGAGATTTATCAATTGGCTAAAGAAGGTGTTTCTCTTTGTATCCTCATAATGTGCTATCATTTCCTCCGTAAAAATTGACCAAGTGACAATTTTTTTATGGGAGCAAAGCCATCGATACCATACAAATGTATTTTGTCCTAAATGCAAAGTTGCAATGCGTACCTTTTGTGTGTTCTGCACATTATGGAGATCAAAATATTGCTCCATCTGTAGTATCCATGTTACAGGATCCTTTCCATCAAACTTCCTCATATCCATTTTTGGAATATGGTGGTTCTTCCCGCCAACATTAGAGTTTATCAAATCACAATTAACATTGATTTTGTTCTCATCATGAGGTTCTTCTACTATCTTTTCACCATTAGGAAACCGTTCTTGTATCAACTTTGTCAAACCTTCGATGTCTGTTTTTAGATCATTTTTCATGTTTTCCATCTTAGCTTCCATGCCATCCATCTTCTCTTCCACGCCTTTCTTCAAAACTTCCATTTCATTTTTTGTTGCTCTTTGCGAGAGTGAAATTTGTTGCACTTGCTCTTGTAATTTTGATAGATCATGTTGCAATTCTTCATCTTCATGAGTCATAGTAGACCATTCTGAAGGCTTAATGGGTGTTGAATTATTTTTACGAGGCATCTTTTAGAACCCAATACTGATATGCCCTTGGAATCAATTCAAATTGATTCTTCAAACAAGACTTATGCAATTCGGGAAAAAAAAAATACGCACTTTTTTCTTGCTTTTGAGGAGCTTGATATTGAAATTGGATTATCTTTGTAATTGAAAATCTTCGATATCTGAAATTCCGCCCTGTAGTAGCCCTCTGAAGCTTCTTTCAAATGCCACAGGTCTGACCTGATTTTGATTCTCCAAGGCAAAGTTGTGTCCAATCTCCCACAATGACCTAATTCTAGACTGGTTCAGTAGATCGAACTTGTATGACTTGCCACGTGTCACTGTTTTGTCCTTTGTCTCTGAAATTGATAGCCAAGAAACTACAGGCTGTGTACTTGTGACCACTTTTTATGGCACTCCAATCCAATCCCCAGAGAGAGAGTTATTGAACTTTTCCCACGATCACCTTTTTGAGATGAAATTCAGGAGCCTGAAAAGGCACTACCTTCCACAGATCATATCTCCAAAAATATTGCGAACCAAGCTCTAAAATTTTTTAACGAATTTCCTCAGGATTTCAACTTCGCACCATATGAATTTCAGATTCTGAACCTACGTAGAAAAAAAATTATAGCGCAAATTACACGTTCGACAGAGAAGCAGAAGAAGTGGCTGAAGCATAGATTATTAACATGAATAAATATTTCCAATTTTATGAATATATCAACAAGCTCAAATCTCGATTGGCTATTTACCGATTGCAGGAAAATGTTACCTTATGGTGGGAGGAAGTTAAAAATGTGCGGGGAATCGAGGACCAGAATGTGATGAGGGATGAATTTAAAGAGTACTTTAAGAACAAATATTCAATGGAGAGTTTTTATGGTGAAAAATCCTGAGAATTCCATGATCTGAGGTTAAGACAGATGACTATGGTTGAGTTCATAGCTAAATTTACATCCTTATTGAGGTATGTACCGTATTTTAGGGATGAGAAAGAAAAGATACAATGATTCTTGAGTAGTTTACCTGCCCACATGAAAGAAAGGATCGAATTCGTCAATCCAAAGACCGTGGATGAGGTGATTCAAAAAGCATGAATATGCTATCAAAAATTGAAAATGAAAGGAGATTCTGGTAGGAGTTGGCTACCAAGGAAAGGGCAGAAGAGTATTCATAATTTTAAGAGTATTAGACCGGGTAACTACAAGAATTCTGCAAGGAACCCATGAAATAGACAACTTGGGAAAAACTAGCAAAACCCCAAATGGGCAGCAGAAGACAGGTCCATTGAGGCATCCAGCAGACCAAACCACGACCAGGCCTATAAACCTTGTTACAATTTTGGGGTTGTGATAAAGCACACTATTATAAACAATTCCCTCACCATGGGAGAAATGAATCTGTAGCTAATCTACAAGAAGCATCCACAAGAAGAGATGTCACAAGGAACATATCGAGGATCAACGTTGTGTTAGAAGATCGATAAGCGGATTACTAACCAACAATGACAGAACTAAAAGGTAAGTAATTTTCCTAGACTGTATCTATGTTGGTTGATCTTGGTGCCAATTTAAGTTACATCAATCCCAAAGTAGTTGAAAAATGTAATTTACAAATTATTAAATTTAAGAGTCCCTAGTTGGTGCAACTAGCCACCAGGGCAAAGAGGAGGGTTAATGCCAAAATATCAAACTTCCCTCTAGACATAAGGAACTAGCATATAAATGTAGAGCTGAATATTCTACCCTTGGGTTCCTACAACTTATTACTAGGAATGGACTAGCTAGAGAAGCATTGGTTAGTGGTAGACTGCGAACAGAAAACCATCAGTCTTAAGGATGATGATGGTACTCACTAGGAGATACAAGGAATCAAGAAACATCTCCAATTGTGTCTCATTACTGCATCCCAGCTGGGAAAATGCATAAGGAAAGGGTGTCAAATTTGTGCTATCCAGGTGAGATTTAGTAACTCTAAGGACAATTCCCCTGTGCTAGAAGATATACTAGTGATTCAGGACTTTACCAACGTATTTCCTGAAAACATACTAGGACTACCTCCAAAGCGGGATATCGATTTCACGACCGAACTAATGCCAAGGGAAACATCTGTGACACGAGCTCCGTACTGAATGAGTGTACCAGAGTTGACTCAGTTAAAAATTCAGCTGCAGGAATTGTTGGAGAAGGGATACATCTGTCCTAATGTATCTCCTTGTGGGGCACCGATACTATTTGTTAAAAAGAGAGATGATACGATGCAGATGTGTATGGATTACGTGAACCTTAACAAACTGACCATGAAGAACAAGTATCTACTACCACGGATAAATGATCTTCTCAATGAGGGAAAGGGAGAAACTATATTCTCCAAGAAAGATATAAGATCCGGATATCACTAGATATGGATAAAAGATGAAGATATATACAAGACAACTTTTTGAACCCGATATGGGCATTATGAGTTTGTGGTTTTACCGTTTGGATTAACTAACGCACCGGCAACTTTCATGAGTTTGATGCATGGAATTTTTCATCCATTTTTGGACAAGTTTGTTTTTATTTTCATTGATGATATATTAATTTATTCTAAAACCATGGAAGAACATAAGGAAAATTTACTCTTGGTGTTGAAAATGTTGCGGGACCATCAACGCTATGCCAAATTCAGTAAATGTGATTTCTAAAAAGAACAGATTGAGTATCTAGGCCATGTAATTTCTGTTGAGGGGATATCAGTAGACCCAAAGAAAATAAAGACTATTATGGAGTCGAGTGTACTTAGGAACATAGCGGACATACATTCGTTCATAGGCTTGGTTGGATACTACCGACATTTTATCGAATGTTTCTCTCGAATTGCATTTCCTATTACCTCTTTGCAATGAAAAGGACGATTTTTCAAGTGGACTAGTGATTTCCAAACCAATTTTGAATGGTTAAAGTAAATATTAAATATTTCCTCTGTATTGAAGTTAGCTGACCCAAACAAAGAGTTTGAAGTTTGCACCGATGCATGTCAGGAAGGGGTGGGGACAATGTTTTCACAAGACATAAAAGTAATTGTATATGAGTCCAGGAAGCTGAAGGAACATGAGCAACGATATTATGCTTATGATTTGGAGCTTACCGTAGTAGTCCACGCACTCAAAGTGTGGAGGCACTACCTAGTATGGAAAATATTTCTGCTAAAAAGAGACCATAGTAGCCTGACTAGCTATTCTAAGCAGCCTGACATGAATGCTCGCCACGCAAGGCGGAACACATTCCTGAGTGAATTTGAATTTGAAATTCAACATGTAAAGGTAAAGAAAACTTCATTGTTGATGCCTTAAGTAGAAAAATACATGGTATTTATGAGCTCTACTTTAACCAGGTGGAATTCAAGTTTCAGGAGCAAGTGAAAGAGGCAGCGAAAAAATATCTCGAATACCAGTTTTTGTGGCAGCAAGCACAACAGGAAGAACACTAGGGAAAACAATCAGATTGTAAGATCAATAACGAACAACTATTCATTTTCCAAGGGAAAATATATATTCCTAATAAAATGAGGTTGAAGGAGTTGATTTTGGATGAGTATCATCGAAGCTCTTATGTCGGATACCCTGGTTACCAGAAATTGCTAATAACAATCAGAAAAGACTACTTTTGGCCTGGGATGGATAAAAATATTGTCGAATACTTGACTAAGTGTTTTGAATGTCAACGTGTCAAGGTGGAACATCAACAGCCTCCGGGTTTACTATAACCTATACCTATATCGGAGTGGAAATGGGAAGTCATTTCACTCAATTTTATTACAGGCTTACAAAGGACTAAGAAACACAATGAGTCCATTATGGTGGTTGTGGATAGGTTCAGCAAGGAATCTCACTTCATACTAGTCCAATCAAATTACAAAATGGTACAAATTGTTGATATTTTTATGAGGGAAGTGTTTAGATTACATGGTATCCCGAAAACAATTATTAGACCGAGATGTGAAGTTCAACTCAGCTTTCTAGAAGACACTCTTCACTGGTATGGGCACACAAATTTAGCTCAGTACTTCCTATCATCCACAAAAATATGGGCAAACTGAGCGGGCGAATCAAATAATAGAAGACATGTTACATATGTATGTAATGCAACAGCTCACGAAGTGGGAAGATTATCTATATTTAGTAGAGTTTGCTTACAAGAATGGGTACCAACAGTCTCTAAAAATGATTCCCTTTGAGGCATTATACAAAAGGAAATGTCAGACACCCATAAATTGGAGTAGCCCTAAAACTAATTTAATGCTTAGGTCGGAGATGTTGGAAGAAATGGAACATGAAGTGAGAAAGACCCGAAAAAATTTAAAAGCTTCCCAGGACAGGAAGAAAGTTTATGCGGATCGAAAAAGGACTTATTGAGAGTTCGAAGTGGGAGATCACGAGTATGTTAGAATTAGACCCAAGAAAAACAATATGAGGTGGACTACCTATGCTAAACTTGCTCCCTGGTTCTGTGGGTCTTTCCAAATTTTGGAGAGTAGGGTCAATGGCTTATCGACTGGATTTACCCAGTCATATATGGGTGCACAGTGTGTTTCATGTATCTGTATTGAAACGATATGTGCACGATCCAAAGAATGTAATACATTGACAGAACATTCAAGTAAGTTGTAATTGTTACTTTGTCCTCTGAAAATGAGATGAGTACTTAATTAATTAATTAAAATCTTCGCTAGTTGCAGGTCGAACCGAAGGGCGAATTCCTAGTAGAGCCTCGGCGTATTATTTAATAGAGAGAAATAACACTCCGAAGGGGAGTCATCTCCCAAGTTAAAGTGCAGTGGAAGCACTTTAGCCTAGAAGAGTCTACTTGGGAAGATGAAGGTTTTATACGAGAAGCATATCCCGAATTATTTTCTATGATGGATTAAAACACTGAGGACAGTATTTCCTTAAGGAGGGGAATATGTAACACCCACCTTAATTACCTCATTTTTATTTTAAAAATTTGCAAAATTACATTTGAATTTTAAGTGAGAAAAGAGACTAACGATTATGTTAAACTCGTTAATGAACCTCAGTTTAAATTTTATGAATGAAGAATTACATTCAGAATTTCTATGACTGGTTAGTAAATAATTCCAAGATTCCAGAGTAGTTGGGAAGAAGCAGTTATTGATAGTTACCTTCTCCTGTGAGAATAAAAAGGAAATCTCATAAAGGAGAAGGGGTTCTATGCAAAGTGAAAGGAAGGGAACAACATGTAGCTGTGTGAACAGAGTTTTCCAGAGCTGGCTGATAACCAGTGGAACTCTACAACCCGGATTGGAGGAAAAGGTTGGACAAGAGTCTCAAGGTCTAACTCTAGAAAAAATACTTCTAACTTCTGCTCTAGTGAGGAGCATGGAGGGAGTTGAGGACGTGATCACCTCACTCATGGTTGGGTGGCTTAACCGGTGGAACAAAATTATAGATAAGTTTTGTAGGTTATGTGTTAGATCTAAAAAGTTATAATGTTAAAGTACATTATTTAATTTGTGTAAGAATATATATTTTATTTCTTCTTTAACAATACATAAAATGTAGGCAAGAACTTTTTTGAATGATTGGAACAATATTTTAATTATCTTGTTTTAGTTCAGTGGAAAAATACATGGTGTTGTTGGTACATGAATGGTGGATAGTTAGTGACTGTCTAACCCAGAAAAGTTCAGTGTATGAATAATAACCAGAAAATGCCCTCAAATGACATTACCACCGAAGACATTATCTTTATCTATGAGCTGTGTAACAAAAATAATATATATATATATACACCATCCTATCTATTGTGTACCTAGCCAACAAGGTTGTGGGAAAGAAACAAGACCCTAAACGAAAGATAGATTATGATAGTCCAAATCTAAATCAGGCGAGGCCTGTAAGGATAAACATATTTGATAAGAATACAAAATTAGAGTAACATAATTTTACAAAATAAAGAAATTCAGAATTGATCTTAAAACTAAAACCACAGAGTATCTTTGAATTAATGCATTGTCGTGAATTAGTCTGTGCGGGCGTATACCAAAATTTTAGTATTTCACACCAAAACAAGACCAATAGGCCGAGAGGTTTAAACTCTAATATGAGGGGACTGGTAGGGTTTTACGTCCTCCGGCTCTTGGCAAGTCAACATGTGGAAAAAACTGTAAAAGGAAGGATGTGTATATAAAGCTCAAACAATGCAAGACATACGCTATAACAAATTCCAACATAGCGTATAAAACCATCTATGAGTAACCTCGCTGGCAACGCGTTTGCAATTTCACATAGAATTCACTTATATCATAGCAACAATAACATCAAATCAATCTTGCACATTGAAGTTCACAGAGCCTTAACTTCCTCCAGAATACATAATACTGACACAAAAAATTATATGCACAGTCCACTTTAAAAACACAAAGAGCTCTTGGCATATGTTCTACTGAATGGCTAGAGAACAACCCTGCTATATGAGGAATGAAAACCCTCTTTCAAATGTACAATATTTAACAAATTAACAATAGATAAAAGAGAATTTAACACAATACAGTAGAACCCAACGACAAGTTCTATAAGCGTTGGTAGGCCAGTATTGCTATGCCATTAAAAAGGCGTAAGCTCTTGTTGAACAAGAGCCTTAGGGTTATTAAGCCCTATCTATTCCATACACCAAAACTAAAGACCAAACTACAACATCTACGTTTCAACACCTGAGTAACCAGCAGGAGGGTGCAACTAGCCATTGAACTCTTAACATCCACCTTCAACGAGAGAAATTGTACAGTACTTGGCGAGACCAGAGTTTTTAGAACTTAGCGAAGCTTTAAAGTCTGAATCCAAGCTAAAAGTTGAGCGTAGGGAGGGGGGGTTACCTGCACAGTGAAAAGTAACCAAATTAGTAATGTCGAAAGCAAATAATGGAAAGCAATGAAATTCCTCTTTAGGGAAACCTTCCCTGGGAGAGAAGAACAAGCCCTCCATTCGCAACTTCGCCTGTAGCAGAACATAAAGAAAATTTAAATTAAGTAATGACAATGCAATAAGCCGGTCGCCGAAGGTTTTTAAGACAAGAAAACTATGAGACTATGTTTGTTACCTAAGAATTGAAGGGGTTCAAAGTAAAGCTGTGTGCAATCAAGGAGGCAGACTAGATTGTGTTCACATCGGCCGACCACGGGAGCAGTAGGCGCAGATGCCTGGAAGCCGACAAAAACGAGGGGGTCATGCAACCCCGCAGAGGAGAAGTTGCAGAGCGAAAGACCGCCGAAAGACAAACTCCTAATGACAAACACCAAAGGGATTGGGGTAGGGTTGATAACCTAACAACCTTGCGATCCATATGGACGGTTCGATCTAAAAATATCAACGGTGGATAACAACCCAAATGTCAATCAACCAACCAGACATAGCCATCATTAAGACTGCCAAGTACGAGAACCCTTACTGTGAGGTTACGAGAAGCCTTACTGTGAGATTAAAAGTCAAATTTAATGTTTAGTAGCTGGATTGAACCAGATGGATAAGAGTTCCCACTGTATAGCATCATATGAAATTCGTGGGCATATTCCATAGGTTAGACACTTGTATGCAGAATATATTGTAAGTTTTCCAATAATATGTTATAATGTGCATTGACAGGATTGTAATCAAAATGGGTTGACAATTGTATAGGTTAAATACATTTTCAAAATATAAATCCAAGGTAGTGCGGTAGGATTTGGTTAAGGTAGGAATTTTTATATGATTAATTGGTGTGATGTTAACTTAGATACAAGGTGCTATAGTGAAAGAAAATAAAATGTTTTTTTTACCAGTGCGTAATTGTAGTGGATAGATGTAACAATAAAATTATGTTAGAGAAATACGTTGTTATAGAATTTTAATTAATTTTTTAGCTTTAGATATAGATTTTTGTGGATTTTAATGGTCACAGTTATATTTTATTTTAGTAAATAGTTTATTCAATTAAATTATTTTTAATATATATATATATATATATATATATATATATATATATATATATATTAGAGGAATTAGTGAATTATGTTAGGAATGTTTTTTGCACTCTAGTGGTATGGTTCAATTGAGATGGCTTCCACTATAATCCTTAAGTGAACCATGCCTCTACAATGAGTGACTATTGGTAAAGTCCACAATTTAAACCTAAAATCTGGTAGTAAAAATTATTAAATATATAAAACTAAAAAAATATTAAATATTTAAATTTTATAAAAAAAAAAATTGCTTTTCTTAATAATCACATATAATCATGAATTGTCAACCCATTTATATTTAGTTTAAGTTTTATTTAATTTAAATATTTTAAATATCAATATAAATTTGTTCAAATACTAATAAAAAAATTCACATTTTATAAATTAACATATTAAAATTTATTTCTTAATATTATTTATTTATATAAACATTTAATAAATCAAAATTAAAATAAATTTATTAAATATAAAATTTAGAGAACACATAAAAATACTCACTAATTTATTATTTTTAATAATAAATAATATTATACTTAAACTCACTTGACTGAATTTAATCTAATTTAACAGAGTATAAATACAACTCGTTATGTCCAAAACATTATCTCAAGACAATGTGGATCATCCTTATCTCTCCATTGTGAGTTCTGGAGATGCAGAAGTCAACCTTCAGATGGATCCACTATTCCCACCTTCAATGGGGTTTAGAGTGGGTTTAACTGGATTACCACCCATTGCTATTTCTCTATTGGGCCAATCATATTCGACATCGTTTTGGTTGTATTGGTTGTATCTGTGGCTGCGGGGCATGGCTAAAATTGGATGATGGGGAATGCTATCACATCTTTTGGAACGGTGGCCCTGGAACGAATAATAAAGCCGAGGCCTTGGCCCTCTGGAGCGGGCTCTTTGTGGCTCATCTCTTGGAGATTCCCTGCATTGACATATATGGAGATTCCAGGGTTATAGTAGATGGGTTCTCGGGCAGGGCTGCACTCAATTGTACTCATCTCAGCGGGTGGATCCATAGGATTTCTCATGTTCTATCTCAATTTCAGAGAGCTTCCCTCCACCATATATACAGGGAACTGAACGGAAGGGCGGATAGACTGTCAAAATTAGGATTGGAACAGGTTTTTGGACACATCACAGTCATCATCTTCTTCGGAAACAGGGAAGAGGCCTCCTTCACGATCCCACTGTAGGCAATTTTTCTTATCCACACTGGTAGGTATCCTCCTCTGTATTTTTTTATGTACTGATATATGGGCACACAACAAAATAGTTTTTGTATCTGGCCATATCCATTACTGGGAAGGAACTCTCGGATCATGATCCGGAATCATATCATCGAACCGGGACTCTGTCTGCGGGCTGTAGTTATCTTCTCTGCTGTATTGTGATAGTGGAGGCTACATCAGGTTAGTAAATGACTCTGTAATGGTATTTTTCATATGGCAGTTGGCCTACTGCGTGTGTGGCACCTAGGCCCTTTTTGGATGCTGCTCTTGGATTGCTTATGGGCGTGGCTGCATTGTATTTGGTACACTACCTACTGCTTCCCTGCTCTGCTTCGGGTATATATGATTGAACAGACGATTTGCCATTGCTGGTCTGTATTATGAGAGCGGACTTCTTACCCTTCTGGACATTGATCATGATGGGCGCTCTGTCGCCTCTGTTCCTTATATGCTCCATGTTTTGGCTCACTATTTTGCTCCATGCTATGTATCCACTGGGACCATGGATATCGATCACTGGGTACGGGCTATGGCTGGACCCTTGCTGTATTTGTTTTTTGTATTATCAATGAAGGCTCTGCCCTTCAGTTGCAGATGTAATGAACGATGGACTGTTTTTATTCTGATATAATATCAAAAACAATGTTTTTTCTCGCGTTGAAAAAAAAAAAAGATAGTATTGTATAAATATTTAAAAAGATTAAAATTAGGTAAAAAATTCAAAAAATCAGGTAGTTGAACCCAAATTTTGAAAAAATTTTGCCAAATTTTTTTATAATCTTACTTGAATTTCTAAATTATTCTGTAGATTTTTTAAATTACTGCTCTCAAAAGTATATAATTTTTTTTTGTTTTTTCAAAATGAAAAAACACATGTACTTTCATTCAGAAGTAGTTTTTATTCCAAAATAGTTTCTTTGTACACATTTCTTTGCCATTTCTTTTACATTTTAGAACCACTACATGCCCTTAAAAGATGTATCTAATTCCCTATGAAATCCTCTGTCACTCAACAGTGATTTGTCAAGTTCAGCGAACAAAATCATAAAAGCATCTATAGTCTAATATGAGCCTTCATAAGTCCGACCTACCTTCAAAATTTGTTACTACAGATAGAATACAGTAAGCTATATTACCAGTCCACAATGACAAAACGATATAAGAAGACTAAATATACGCTTCGAAGTGTAATGACCCCTGAGCGTTGGAAGGACTTAATCTTGCCAGGATCTCCACTGCCACCATTTTTAGACAGCCCATTTGCAACAAAATTCAGTTCTCTAAATATGTGAGAGAAAGGGGTTCTCTTAAAATTAGTACTTATCACCTGCTTTATGTGTGGCACCCAATATGTAAGCGAAGAAGACTCCAAGGAAGATCTCCTCTGCACTTATTCTATTAAAACTTTGAACCGGCAAAACATCAATTTCTTCTATCTCAAGCCACTTAGCACAATTAAACACCCCAAGAGAGCCAATAGTTCATCTATATTATCAATTTCTTCTATCTCAAGCCACTTAGCACAATTAAACACCCCAAGAGAGCCAATAGTTCATCTATATTGTTTGTTCCTACTCCACTGTACTAGCGGAAATGGAAGTACTGCCCAGGCCTCAATACTATATAAGCCCCACTACCACAAACCCTGAAAGAAGAAGCTCCATCAAATGTACCAACGGGAAATTTTCCCCAAATCCCTTGATTTGGCAATGCCTTTTAGTAGGATTCTCCAGTGGCCCTATCTCCATAAAATATGCAGCCAGGAAAAAATTAGGTTTTGACAATGTTTAATTCATTTGAATGACACTTTAATTTTCAGTGTTTTGGTTTTTTTTTGTTTTTTAATCAAAATCTAGTTATATAATTTTAAGTAAGATAACGGTTTTTTTTTTTAATTTAGAATAAATTTTTAAATAAATAATTCAATCTAAAAAATATTTAAAAAAAACACAATATCAGAATAGCCTAAATTATAACCATTTGAATTGAAAATTTCATAATCAAACCATTAAACATACCTGTGGTCCTTTCATCCTGGCTAGCCATCTACCCAGTAGGAAATTGATATATGTTCCCAGAGACCTTTTCAGAAACTCCAGAAGATTCTCCAGCTTTCCCATCATTGGTACCAGCAAAGTTAAAAAACCAATTTGCACCTCTAAACAAAGTTGAATGAATAAAATTAATTGTAATTGAAGTGTAATGAATGGTTTTTTTTTTTTTTTTTCAGTTGGAAAAAAACGCTGTTTTATATATTAAAATAAGCAAAACAGTATATGAAATACATTGCGATACAGTGCATGGAATCACTGTACCAAAGGAATAAAAGAGCATAGATGATGCAGTCTTATACAACGTTTTAGGCCCCATAAACTCCAGCAAAGAGTAACCGACGTAGGCCAAAAGATGATCATGAATTCACAAATTATACCAGAAAGCTGGCACCATAGAAACTATACAGAACAGCAACATAATACCGCGACAAAAACTAGGATCCAGAGGAAACCTGTAACTGGATAAGTGTAATGAATGGTTATGTTTAATTAGATTGTAGATAATACAATATTTCAAAAATCTATAATTGAAGTGCGCTGTGAAGTAGCATATTTTGATAGATACAAGTGAAATTCATTAAATTAAGTGAAGAAAACAAATATGGTTTAATGCAGAACCTGTAGTCCAGTCCAGCCAATGGTCTCATATTCATCATACATGTGCTGTGAGTCCTGAATTTTTCATTTGCTTGATTCCAGTGTCCTTGGGTTGCTCCAGTCTCATTTCATAAGCCCCTTGTAAACTAGCAGATTACTATTATGCTTCACGCTTTGAAACACACAAGAAAGTAAGGGATTATATCATCCAAATAATAAGAATGGCAGGAGGAGAACAATCACCATTATGCAAGAGTACAGAGGATTCATGATCTTCTAAGCAACAACATTCATGTACATATGGATTTCTGTAATGGACTCCTCTACTTCAAAGATGATGTGTACACACAAAGAAAAGAGCGGGCTCTTAAAACACTGGCTTACTGTTTGTACTTCCTCTTCTATTTCTTGGCCGCATTTGGTCACATTCATTTGCAACTTGAGGTCCATTGTCTGAATTTTATCAGTCGACGAGCTGCTGAAAAAGTCCAATTATTTTCTTCTGTTTGTGGCTACCTCTATACATTGAGTGTTGTCTCTGTATCCCTGTAGTTGCTGGCAGCTTGCCAACGACCATTGCACTACCATTTATTGTAAAGGTGAAATTAAAAGAGTTGAGAGTTAAAACCTGCTGACAATATGATGCCTTTACATTACCTTTTTTGAATGAGAAAGATTAGAAGTGTGGATTAAAATTTATTGACAATATTAATTCGGCAGATAAATGTATTTTCAATAAATTAAAATAATATTTATTTATGAATCACAAAAATCTTAAATCTAAATAATATTTATTTATGAATCACAAAAATCTTAAATCTAAATAATATTTATTTATGAATCACAAAAATCTTAAATCTAAATATATAACTTACTGCAATCATACAACTCACTAGTTGGTCTATGCACTAAAGCCTCCAATTAACCGTAACTGGCCACATAAATGTACAACTTTCAAAATTGAACCTATCCTAGACGGGCTAAAATATTTTAGCTCTAAACAAATTTAAATATTAAAATCGCTTGTCAATCCCGAAGTTTAAATTAAGTTCTATATTCCAAAAGAAGGGTAAATATTGATCATAATATTGAGCCGAACAACGAATAAATAATGTATGAAAGGTTATGAATTTTGATCAACTAAGTAACTTGCAAGTCCGAAAGTAATTGAAAATGCACAAAATTATATGGCATTGTTGGCCACATTATATCAAGTTATCATTGTTTTTGGGTAGTACAAAAAAGGTTATGTATGAAAGGTTATGAATTTTGATCAACTAAGTAACTTGCAAGTCCGAAAGTAATTGAAAATGCACAAAATTATATGGCATTGTTGGCCACATTATATCAAGTTATCATTGTTTTTGGGGTTCAGACGGAGAGCATAGTTTACAAGATGCTTATGAAAACCCAAGGACACCGTAATCAAACAAATGAAGAATTCAAGACTCACAACACTATGTAGGACGAATATGAGACCATCGGCTGTAATACTGGTTCTGCATTAAACTATTTTTATACATTGAACTTAATTCAGTGTAAATTTAAAATTTTTGATAAATAAAAATAAAGTTAAATAATTGATTTTACTTTTATTTATCGATTTTCTAAAATATTTCAAAATTTATTATCTAATTAAAAATAGCTTTACATTATATTTTAATCTAACTTAGAGACAAAGAAATAGAGAAGGATATATATATATATAGGAGGGAGGTAAGAAGAAAGACACGGAGAGAAAGGTGGAGAGAGAGGGAGGAGTTAGGAGAGCAGGGAAGAGAGATAGGAGGGAGAGAAGGGGAAGAGAGAGAAAGAGAGGGAGAGGAATAGGGAGGGAGAGATATATAAATATATAAATATGGAGAAATAGAGATGGATATATATATATAGGAGGGAGGTAAGAAGAAAGACACGGAGAGAAAGGTGGAGAGAGAGGGAGGAGTTAGGAGAGCAGGGAAGAGAGATAGGAGGGAGAGAAGGGGAAGAGAGAGAAAGAGAGGGAGAGGAATAGGGAGGGAGAGATATATAAATATGGAGAAAGAGTGTGTATGTTTTGGGGATGATATATATATATATATATATTTATCTAAGGTGAAGAGAGGGAAGAAGAGAGAGGGAGAGAGAGATAGATATGGAGGTAGAAATCATGTGTGCTTGGAGGGGGGGGGCGGGTGAGATAGAGAGGAAAAAAACGAGAGATGGAAGGAGATACATATACGTATATAGATATATATATATATATATATATATATATATATATATATATACCCAAACACACATGCTTTCTCTCTCCATCTCTCTATCTCTCTCTTCTTCTCTCTCTTCACACATGCTTTCTTTCTCCATCTCTATCTCTATCTTTTTCCCTCTCTTCAACTTCGATAGAGAGACAAAGAAGGAGAGATGGAAGGAGATATAGATATAGATGGAGGGGGGAGAGAGGGAAGAATAATTCTTGCACTCAAAGGTGAATTCTAATCCTATTTCATTACTTGCATTGAAGGAGATAAACTGAAGGAGAGGGGAGAGGAGGAATGAAGAGAGAGAGAGAAGGAGATGAGTGAGAGAGAGAGAGAAGGGTAAGAGAGAGAGAGAGAGATATGGAGACACAAAGATGGAGGTGGGAGAGAGAGGGACGGAGAGAGTGACATGGTTGGAGGGAGAGAGACAAAGATGGGGGAAGAGAGGGAGTTGGGAGAGAAAGGAATTGAGAGAGAGGAGGAGAGAGGGGAGACAAAGAGATGGATTTGGAAGGGGAGAGGGGAGGGAAGAAGAAATACAAACAATGAGAAAAGTGGAGCGAGAGAGAGAGGGGAGGAGTGAAAAGGAAAAGATGGAGAGAGAGTGTGTATGTTCACGATGAGATAGAGAGACAAAGGAGGAGAGATGGAGGGAGATATAGATATAGATGGAGGGGGGGAGAGGGAAGACGATTTCTTGCACTAAATGCATTGAATTCATGGTAGATGGTGATTTATAATCCTATTTGATTGCTTACACTAGATGCATTGATTTCAATGTAGATGTTGATTTCTAATTATATTTGATTACTTACACTAGATGCATTGATTTCAGTGTACACGTTGATTTATAATCTTATTTTATTGTTTGCACTAGATTCATTGATTTCAGTGTGGATGTTTTATAATTTTATTTGATTTCTTGCACTAAATACATTGATCTCAGTTTAGATGTTGATTTCTAATTCTATTTTACTGCTTGCATTAGATGCATTGATTTTAGTGTAGATGTTGATTTCTAATCTTATTTGATTGCTTGCACTAGATGCATTTATTTCAGTGTCAATGATGATTTATAATCCTATTTTATTGTCTACACTAGATGCATTGATTTCGGTGTAGATGGTGATTGCTAATCCCTTTTGATTGTTTGCACTAGATGCATTGATCCAATCGATTTTAGTGTATACGTTGATTTCCAATCTTATTTGATTTCTCACACTAGATGCATTGATTTTAGTGTAAATGTTGATTTGTAATCTTATTTGATTTATTGCGTTAGATTCATTGATTTCAGTGTATATGTTTTCTAATATTATTTGATTTCCTGCATTAGATGCATTGATTTCAGTATAGATGATGATTTCTGATTTGATGTAACTTAATGTATGATGGTACATTAACTTAAACAGATTGGATTAAACAATGTTCATTAATTTCAGTGTAAGCACAAAAAATGATTAACAATGTGCATTTATATATATCATTTTTGGGATTCGATGTAACTTAATGTATGATGGTACATTAACTTAAACAGATCGGATTAAATAGTGTTCATTAATTTCAGTGTAAGCACAAAAAATGATTAACAATGTGCATTTATATATATCATTTTTGGGATTCAACCGCGTTAAGTAAGTCATTCATCTATGACCATTTTCATGAGAGGTAGTCGTAACTCACTATTTTCTCATGATTTTTGAATAATCCACTTAGCACTCATTGCATCAGGTGATGCTGCATTTATTTTTGTGTTATAGTAATTCAACCTATTAATATTGGAGAGAAAGAGAGACAAGGTATGGTGTTTACTACAATAGTTAGAGTTAAAGAATTGAATGGTTTACAATCTCAACTATCATTTTCATACAATCCATATGAAAATATGGAAAAACTAACAAATAATGTAAATATTTTGTCAATATGACCAGTCATTTAAAAAAATCAAAATTATATTATTTCTTGACTTTTGCAAAACAAACTATAGATTAAAAAAAATCATCAAAATATTTTGAAGGAAATAAATTATTTCAAACATTAGCCATGAAACAAATGATTTCAAGAGTAATCTTGATGCATTAAATATTAAAACTACTCTTCAAGATATATTTAGTAATACATGTACGCACACTATTAAGAATTATTCATTGTCAAAAGTCGTGATACCTAAAATTAATTGAAAGAAATGTGCAGTATCAATCCTCTTGCAAACTATTGAGAAGACTGTCTTCCTTCTTTATTACCAACTAATGACTAACAAAAAATTACATACACATATAGAAATATAACACAAAATTGTAACATTCAAAAACATTACCATCCAAATTCAAACACATAAACACACAAACCACTCAAACCATCCAAGCGTAGACATACAAACCATTGAAGGTAAGTAACAAAATAAAATTAAATAAGAGAACGGTATAGTCATGTAAAACAACGAAAACATAATGTAAATTTCAAAGTATGAAGTTGATCTCAAACACACACATAATAATGATAATCTAAAAATGTGTCATTGTTGCCCTCAACTGGAACCAGCCTAGATCTATCTAACTCTGGATCTATCATGTGCCTAGAGGGATACCTCGAGGGATTTGATCCCTCTTGGCACTTGATAGCTCTGGAGTTAGATGGATCTAGGCTGTTGTATTAATATGAAGTTTGTTTTATTCTTTCATTAGTAAATATGGTATTGCTTTTTAATTTGTGTATTTACTTATTTTATTATTTTTATTGATTGAATAGGTGCAAAGATTGGAAATTGTCTCTTATTGGTCGCCCTAAGAATGATAAAAAAAAATTGTCAATTCTTGATGCATTTGGTCTCCCACGACATTCTAACCATGTAATATTCAAAATGAAGTTGATGCCCATCTACATGAAGATGATGAATGAGATAGTGTAGAACCCGTTGAAAGAGAAAAATCATCAAAGAAATGCCAAAGAATATTCAAATCTAAATTGAAGACAAGATTTCCATGGGCTTATGTTGTAAATTATTGTAATTCTAATGAAAGGATAAAATGTTCTTGATGTGTTAAATTTAAAAGAGACACTATATTTCCAAAATAGGGAAGTATCACTCTTCAAGTTAGTGGTTTAAGTGGCTATGCGAATGAGAAGCTCATAAATTATCTTTCCAAATTTTGGAGAGAGAAAATAAATGAAGTAATATTCCAATCACTAAACATGTCGAACTAATGGTAGATGTTGAGAAATAAATAATTATATCAGTGATTGAAAACATGCATTTTGTTGCAATACATGATCTATATTTAGAAATGTATAAGTCAATATGTGACTTGAATATTAATAAATGCATTCCACACATGCCTCTAACAGATGAATATTCTATATACACAAATACATCATCAAAAAAAGTTTTTCTTAGAGTTGCTAAAGAGATGTATTAGAAAAAAATAAAAGAGGAGATTTTGAGTAGTCCATTTTACTCAATTTTAGTTTACGAAAGTACTCATCAAACTATGGAACACCATTTGATTGTTTATATTACATATTTGACAAATGTAGGAAGAGGTCAATGTGTAACAAATTTTATATGTTTGCTTCAAATAAGGGATGGAAAAATTTAGTAACTCTTTTAGCATATATGGATCTATCTTTGATGAAGTTTGTTGGTTTTGGCTAGGATGGTGCATCTTCCATGAGGGGTATTCATGAAGGTTTATCTTCTAAGCTTCATCGAGATGCTTCTCATTAATTAGATATACATTTCATAGCTCATAGGGAAGAAATATGAGCCAATGATGCTTCATCTCATTTTCCATAGTTGCAATATATTGACAAATTTGCAAACAAAGTTTATTCATGGCTTGGAAAATCAACTAAAAGATATGGATAATTGAAAGAGCTAATGAAATCATTTCAAATCACTAAGTTACTCTTACAAATTCATAAAATTATGTGGCTCTCTAGAGGCAAGGTCATGGAAAGACTTGTTAAACTCATGTATGCTTTGTTAAGGGAATGGGATTTAGAGGAGAAAAAAATGTATGAGTTGGTAACAATATTTCAAGTGGAATTTTTCATCCATCTAGTTTTTTTTTTTGGGTAAGTTGGGCTATTCTATTAATTCAAAAACATAAAGTTACATATGCTACAGGTTGGGTTGGAAAGTTGCGCTTAGCCTATCCTAGCCTTTGTTACACAGTTTCTGGTCTGCCTCGGGGGAGGAAACCAACCCAGAAAAAATTGATAACAGTGAACTACATTATGCGCAGTAGCACTGACATATCTAAGTAACATAAAGTAAACAGTGGTAGAAAGGCACTGACGGCAAGCATGAAAAAAAAACATAGGAGAACTGTGCAGCTGCACAGACTTCACTTTCCATATTCATCATCATTGTAGGGGGCCTCCTCCTCAATGGGGCAAGTAGGAGCCTGCACAACAGCTGCCTCCGCATCTGCCACTATATGCCTAGGATTGCATACCAGTGCACAGAAAATGGGGGAGTCTGAATCTACTCTGTCAGGAACACGCGTCTAGATGCCATCGGAGTCCATCACCCAGATATATGTATCCTCATCGTCCTTCTCTGGAACCATCAGCGAGTTAGTTATGCGGTGTTAGGGGTGCGTCTGTGGAGAAATGGTGGACTTCCTCGGACCGCGTCTTCCTCTCTGCGTGGCGTGTCCAGAGGCTTCTTCATGCTGCTCGGGATCGGGACTCTAATGCACAAAAGTGCTAGAGGAGGAGCCATCTATCAACTCGAGATGGTTATCTTCGTCATGGTGATAACGACCAAGGAGATCCCCTCTCTGTCCTCCTCGGATAGTTCGTTGGCAAAGTCTTGGAGCCATTGCGCACTGAGGCAGGGGGGAGAAATTTAGAAAAAAAAGGTGGCACAAAAGCGCGAGCAGCATTGGGGCTCCAAGGGAAGGAGTAGCTGGGGGGAAAATTCACAGGAAGGGGTGCGGAAACCCAAAGGAGACTGCGCAGTGCTACGCTGATAGTAGAGTTTCGCAGCCTATTGAATTCAGGGAGGAGCTAGAGCAGAGTAAGGGAGACGAAAGGCCAAGATAACAGACTGGGTATTGAAAGGGGCTGAGAGATCATCTCTTTAAAGGGGTGGGGATGTGTACGATGAAGATAAAAATGTGTAGGCTTCACACGCATATGCGTGTGATGATTGAGAACTTGAGCAGGCTCGAGGGAAGGCGGATGACTGCAATACAGGTTAATCATGATGGTCATTAATGGTGATGGTTGCGAGGTGATGCTCAAGACTTGATGACGCAATTCCCGTCCTCTCGTCATCATTGCTGATTCTATAAGTCTCGTGTGAGTGACTAACGGTATGAGGATCCGCAGTAGATGAGGCTCTGTGCAGGAGATCTCTGTTTTCCGTGGAGTGTGGAATGTGATTGGTAAGCGTGTCAATTCTGTCACCCGCATTTGGGGGGTGCCGATATTTTTGAATGAGAGTGAGGAAATCCTGTCTGAGAGATTCCTCCTCAACTTGTGCAAGGGTGGAGTGATGTAGCTCATGGTTGCTTTCCACCCCTTTGTTCGCCAGAAGATCCGCAACAGAGTTGGATTTCCTGCGAACGTGACCAAAAGTGATGGCTCTGTGGTTGTGAATCAATAGTTCCAACATCTTTAGCTTATGGACAAGTCTCCAGCTATTGGAAACTTTTGAGGAAGTCATGCCTTGGAGGATTCTTGTGGCAGCCATAGTTATGATTTGCGAATCTCCCTCCATTTCCAGGGGGAAGTAGTGAAATTCGATGGCAATTTGAATACCTTATATTAGCCCTTCCAGCTCCGCCGAGTTGTTACATGTGCTAATTGAATTAAATAATTTTAATCAAAAGTTCCAAGAGGATCATGTTGATATTACATCTATTGGCGCTAATTTAGATATTTTTAATAGCGTGCTTCACAAACAATTTTGGGATGGAATTTTTTGGGTAGGTGCAGTGCATATGTCCTACTATTTAGTCAAAGCACAAGGATGAACCTTTGAATTTGCATATATCATAGGTATGGTACATTTACATCCATTGAGGTTCCAAATTTTTCCAAAGAAGCAAAGATTAGAGACACTAGATGATTGTATTATTTTGGGAAAAATTTTTGTTGTAAAGGTGATTGAATATTTAGAAAAGAGATTCACATATTTACATATATTTGATGATGCTAAGTTTTCAACAGTCCTCAGTATTATTATGAAGAAGTGAATGATAGATAATCCCAGGCAAAAGGATGATTGAAATGTTTATGTGAAACATTTAGTGTTTGGGAATCACTTATTGTGGATACTGCTAGATGTTTGGGTGAAAATGATGAATATATTTGCACTATTTATAAACCATACCCCAAAAATCATATGTATGGAGCATGGGATCTATGTGGAGATGAATCTGAATGGTTTGAAGGCTTTCCATATTTGATACAATTATGACAAGTTATTCTCGTTATCCCAACAAGCACAATAGTGTGTGAAACAGACTTCTCAAAGTTAAACATGACAAAAATTGATGATAGATCAAGATTTTCATTGGAAACACTAATATGTTAATGTTTCTGTCTCTTAGTGCACCTGATGCTCTAAATGTGGTAGATTGGATTTTTATTTATGATGTATGGAAAGAAATGAAAATTAGAAATTATTTTACATTGGGTAAATAGATTTATGTTTTTCAATGATGTAAGTCCAAATACTTTTGAAAATCATTGAACCAATAGAAGAAACATATGTTTACCTTTTTTAAATGGAATTTAAGATTTTTTTTTGCTTATTTACTAAGTTCTATTGATATTTTATAGTGTTTTAATGTATCAACTCTTTAAATTTTTAAGACTTCAAATATTTAGGACACTGTTTCATTTTGCCTTTTTTTTTATGAAGGGTTTATTTAATATACACTTGTCAATAAAAGTACAATTTGTTTTAATGACATTTCATCTTCGAAGGGTTAGATGAATATATTCCCTTTCAAATGAAATTAATACCATCCCTTCAAATTTGAATGTTGCTCGTCACCCTAGTTTTCCTCCTTATATGTGTACAATGTCTTCCAAATTTAAGTCTAACATCCATGACTCACACTGAAAAATAACTACTTCAGTCCTAGCTAAACGTTTATTAATTATATATATATATATATATATATATATATATATATATATATATATATATATATATATCATGTGAATATTAATTTTTTTAAATTAGATCTATTGTGATAGCCCCAACCTGGGTTTCCTCATGAAAATTGCAATGTAAATATTTTTACAAGAAAATTAAAAATGGATCGAGTCAAGGGACACAAATTCTAGAACTAAGGAGGTTGTTTGCTTGGGATAGAAATTCTAGAACTAAGGAGGTTGTTTGCTTGGGATAGTTAACGTTTCCTTGTGCAGGAACTCTGAGCTATCATGAAAGCCATTAAAGGTTGGTTCGTGTGTTTAATGAATTAGATTTCTGAAGTTAATTGGGTTGCAAGAGAAGTATAGAGGCCTAGGTTGCCTTGGAGAACACTTGAAAGGTAGCAAGGACAAATAATTAATGAAGTTGACTACGCTACTAGCTTGGACAGTAATAGTCAAGAACTGCGCAGGAGAAGGAAAAGAGGGGAGTTTTACCTCATTTAGGGATTCACTTAGACATTCACTTATATATTCATTCATTTCAGGAAGATCCATCTAATTTCGAGCATCATTCAGCAGAGAACAGAGCCGAAGAGGAGGGAAGAGAAAGGATTTGTTGAAGAGAATAGAAGACAATGACAATGATTCGATTGGCATGACTGGTGTTGTAACTCAATTTTGCACAGCTAAAATTTCATGGATTCTTGGATAAGTTTTTGCAAAAGACTTCATTGCCAGTATAGTCATGTTTTTAATCAATGTTGTACACCATATGTCTAGGTTCATGGATGATCATATCAATATTATTCATGTTGTTATGCTTCAGGATTTAAAATACATAAACAAATTGATAAATTATTTGTTGGGATTGAAGAGGAAATATTCAGTGCTCGATGATGCAAAGTTGGTATTCTCAACCTAGTTTGCAGAAGTAGAGGGACAATGACAACAACTAGTCATGACCATGAAGAGGATGTTGGCTGGAAATAAATCATAGGAACTACACAATTAGTAATCCATATCTCATAAAAGAAGAAATAGAGAGCTGGTGTTAATTGGATTTATTGATTCTGCTTTGTTTTTCTAAGACCTAGCAGGCTCAGATGATTTTAATCATCAACAATAACAAGTTCCTCGCATAAATTGGCTTACCTTGGCAATCCACATTCTTCCTATCATGAATTGTAATGAAGATATATCTAAATGGACACTGCATTACTTTTAAAGAAGGAAGCGTATATTATATGTGAATTGAGGCCCCTGTGATAAAGTATATATAATTCATTGAATCGAACTGTAGGAATGTTCAAATGGCTGGGTTAGCTGCTACAAATCATGCATTAGTGTGAATCTTGTATATCATGGAGAATGAAATTGCCCTGAAATAGTAGAAGACGAAGTCAAAGCGGTTTACTTGAATATGTTTTATGTTCTATGATAGCAAGAATGATTCAGTATTTATACATGTGAAAACCGTTATCTCAACTTTTGGTGATCTGTTGAACTCCTTTCATCACATAGAGGTTAGATCAATATTGAGTGGCCCTATAAAAATACACATGGATTTCAATTTGTAATGCATTTTAGACCTTTTCAAATTGATGGAACAGAGTTCACATACACAAAAAATGAAAACATTCACAAACCATGAATTTTGGGATCGCGTTTTGGGCAAGCGGTGACGAATTTCAAAATTCTGTGATCTGGGTTTTGTGCAAAATACCCCCAATTGACTTCGTTCGTAGTTAGTTTCCATAAATTTAAAGTGGTTTAAGAGATTTCACCAATTCTTTAAAGGAAATTTTTTCGAGAAACGTCCTACAAAACTAGGGTTGACTCATTCTATTGGAATTCGATTTCTATAATGAGAATTTCATTCTTCAATAAATAATCAAGGTTCATTAGTTAATGGAATCAACAACCATAATGTTGGGTTAACTGGTGCATTTATAGAGAAATCCTCTAGTTACAAAGGATATAGTTATCAAGCTAAACAATTAGCTGAGATGGAAGTTCTTTATAAGGAAGAACAAGTCCTTAGAAAGTGATACAAGTTCAAATCTAAGTTTAGATAATTGGAAACCAATTAGTGAGAGAGAAAAATTTCAAGAGGATTTGGAAGTAATCGTTGAGGATCATGATGCCAGAAGCAAGGACGATGGATGCTCGTAGACAAATTCTAAACTTGCAGAGAAATGGTTTGGTCCTGTTGAGATTAGTTGTCTGAATTCCTCGAATTGTAGAAAATCCAAATTGGTTTCTTTTAAAGCTTTAAACCATTTAACACCTCCTGTCGGGGAATGTAGTCGAGAAAACGTTAAACATTACAGATCGATGGCTGACTATAAGAGTATTCTAAATCAACGACATCCCGTCGACATGAAATGCATAGACGTTAAAGTGAGTGCAACCATAAAGTGGTTTACTTACTCTTTATCTACATATCAACAACTCTAAATTACTACGAGGGCACCCTTCTCATCTGAATAAACCACTAGAGGTGGTCCTGTAGGTGGTTTTGGGTTTTGAAAAAACAAAATTTTTTTGCTATCATAAATAAGATACGACTTTTGGGACCCAAACCTATGTATTATCCACCTCAGCATTAGTACCATATGAAACATGCATAAACTTGGAAGACTTTCTATTTATTTTTCTTATTAATTAAAAGAGAAAGCTGTCCATGAGTAAAGTTGACCATATTTATAAAGGTTTGGGTTCACAAAGTCTATTTTCTTTATCGGATAAATTATTTCGAATAGAGAAATAATTTTGTAACTATCAGAAAGTCAGTTACTTAACTGATTTGTTTTAACAGTTAATTAGTTAGGTTGAGAAGGGAGAATAAAAATTGGAGAAAAATCTCATTGAGGGGTTTGGAGTCCAGTCTTCATGAATGAGTATTGTAAACCATAATCTTTGGGAAGCCTGAATAATATAAGTTAGCTTGATTCTAGCATTGGTGTTAAAGTGGTTGTTTTTCTCATGTGTCTTAGCATTCATATATGTTTTTCCTCTTTTGGACAATGTAAGATGCAACTGGTGATTTAGTTTATGTTTTAATGAATTTATTTTCTTGTAATTATTAAAAATTAATCTTGAATCCCTTAATGAAGTGATCCAGATCCGAGAATCTCATTCATATTCTTCTTCTTCATCCATCATTCTTTCTAGAGAGTTGAAGCACAAATTCTTAATTGCATATGCCAAAATTTTGTCTCCTTCATTTTCTGCTTTACATCTCCACCCTAAAACTCTCATAGTCTCTATTCATTTTGCTATAGAAGGCTAGGGTTTCAAAACAAAATTTTTTGACTACAAGCCTTCATGGCTTGTACTTCCAGCCATTAATTTCAATCTTTTTATCCAATTCGAAAATGTCTCAGGCACTAGTTTCCCCACAACCAGGAACTGTCTCCTGAGGTACAACAACTAGCATGACGATGGTCTCTCCTTTATGAGGAACAATGTCTCTCGAGTCCCTATAAATCCAGAGGGTGGAGATCGTCTTTCTGTAGATTCCCTTGATGGTGTGGGTGTAGGATTGTGTCCCTATATTTCTGGAAGGAGAACCTCTGAAGCCTTTCTTGTTGTGATTTTATAGTGGTTTCTAGATTCCCTGTATATTACTGGACTATTGAGTGGTTAGTGGGTGGAGGTGGAGGTCCTCTAGATCCCCTCTTTTAGATGGAAATTGGTGTTTTAATATTTTTAGCAAGCCCCTCAGTCTTTAGAACCTGGTTCGGGGGTGATAGATGCAATTGAGATTTGGTTGTAGTTATCTATGGTTGGTTGGAGATTCCTTGTCCCAGACTTAGATGCCCATAATAGATAATATAATTATTCCTTATTATACCTGCAGCTTTAATGATTTTTTTTGGTTGAATGATGGCTTCAATAGCTAAGGAATTCCTGTGATTATTTTGTTTACATCCCACCATAATCTAGTTTGGAAGGAGGGAAATCTACTTAAAGACATGGGTATATGTTTTGACTATTAAATTTAAGTTTCATTTAATGACTTGAAAAGTCAATAATTTATAGTGATAATTTGAAGGGAAGGATACCTTGTTAAATGGTTCTTGTGACTGTGATTTCCTTTTAGCGATCTGAATTCAAGGAGGCATGAATATATATATATATATATATTATGTTGTTGGTGTGGGTGAACACTATTAAGGGCATCGTGACCTTCTTGGTTTAGATAACACACTTAAATTCATTGATTGGTTGATTTAGCAGGGTGAGGGACTCTGAGAATAGCGGGTCTATAGAGGCAGAACTAAAACAAATCATGCTAACCAATCCTTTTGTAACCATCTCCGCTCAAGAAAATATACATATATGTGTATAATGGAAGGGTTAAAATACTTTGGTCATGGGATCTGGAAGAAGGTTGGTGAACTTCATCTAGCAATCTAAACCCTATATCATATTGTGGTTAATGGTAAGCTTTTGATTATTGTACTTTATGTTGATGATCTGATAATGACAGGTGATGATAAACTCATAAAGTCTTGCAAAGATGATATTTCAAGAGAATTTGAGATGAAGGACATGGGGCTCTTGTACTATTTCCTTGGATTGAAAATATGGAAAAGATATGGGGAGCTATTTGTATCCCAGGGAAAGTATGCCAAGGAAATTTTGAGGAAGTTCCACGTGGAGGGAAAAAAACCCATGGAGACTCCTCTTGTAGGAAACTGGAGGAAGGAGGATGTTACGTCAGGCGAAGTAGCAGATGCTTCTATGTGGCTTCTGTTTATAGGAATATTGTGGGTTCACTCATGTATTTGGTGAACACAAGGCCCGACATATGCCATGCAGTTAAGAAGTTGAGCCAAGCTATGTTTAAGCCAAAAAAGTTATTTTGGAATGCAAGGAAGCTTGTGTTGATATATATCAGAGGCACAATAGAGTATGGATTATGGTACATATGGACAGAGGAGGTGAAGCTTCAAGGCTTCACCGATGCATATTTGGCCGGGAGTCTATCCTACAGGAAGAGCACATCAGGAGGCATATTCAACATAATATCAACAACAATTTCTTGGTATAGTAGGAAAAGAAGATCAATTTCACTCAATTCAACAAAGGCAAAGTACATAGTAGCTAGTCAGGCAACACTCGAGGCCATAAGGATGAGGAAGATACTTGTTGGTTTGTTTGGTCAACAAATGGATATGATGGTGATACATTGTGATAACCACACTTGCATCAAACTCTTGGTTAATTGAGTATTCCATGACAGGTCCAAGCATATTGATATCTGGTATCACCATATTAGAGATTGTGTTCAGAGGAAATTATGTCATTAGAGTACATTCCCACGAAGGAGTAGGATGCAGACATCTTAATGAAGGTGCCAAAAAGAAGAAAATTTGAATTCCATAGAGGTAGGATCAGGGTAGCAGATAATCCCTTTCTTGTTGAGAGGGAGTGTTGAAATGACACCCAAAAGTGGGTCTTCTCATTTACTTTTTCCCTTAGTTAAATTGGAAGAGAAATTGTAATTTCATGTCATGACAACTTGTATTAATTAACTAAGTCAGAATGACTAAGTTAGCTTAGGAAATTCAAGTTGAGGGTCTAAGAGGATGCATGTAGAGTTATCCCATGATACAAGGGGATCCAGTTATAGTTATTTGTGAGTTGTAATTAGTTCACTCAAGAAATTGAGTTAAAATCAATTTAACTAGTTCTAACTAACTGATGAGATACCGAGGGGTCAAGTGAATTAAATCTGATTTAAGTGAATTAAATATGATTTAATTCGCAAGTAGTGATCAATTATTTAATTGATAATTCATTATAAATATTTGTTGCATTTCAATTCTAAGGAAGGCCTAGTTGAGGCTGAGGTTAAAGGGATGATAACTATCATTTGTATAATTAGAAAATTGTACAGGTCAGTTATAGAGTCAGTTGGAGGCCTAGGAAGGATTGCATAATAAAGGAAAGGGATTTTAATATTTAATAGGGATTTAATTCCTCAAGGAATGCGTGAGCAAGGTAGGCTGAGCAAAGATAGAGAATTGGCTAAGTATTTGTCTGATTCTTCCTAGATTAGTGTGAGACAGTTGGCAGAGTGTAGGAGTTTATCTTGAGAGAGAAAGAATTGTATTGTTTCATGACCCTTGAATTTATACAATATAAAAATAGTGGGGTTTTAGGCAGTGTGCTTTCCCTAGATACATCTTTTGTTGTGTGATTGTTTTTTTCTTTCTCTCAATTGTTATGTGATTATGTGATCATGTTTTTTACCCACAAATTGTAGAAGGATTCAATATCTTGTTTTATTACATTACAAGATCAGTTTGAATCCCATTGTTAGATTTTATAAAACTAGGCACTCTGATAGTGTGGTGTTGCAGTCTCATAGTTAGTTGGTCGACCGCGATCTGAGCTATGCCATGTTTCAACCCTTCCATATGAAGCTCTACCTTTGCTAGTGTCTCAGTCACATTGATATCATGTAGTACATCTCGTCCTACTACAAAAAAATTTGTTGCTGCTAGTACCTGTTGTGGGTCTCCCACACACTGGAGGTGTTAGGAACCCACAGGTCAAACAGGTCCAACATCTGCATGTTCAAATTGATAGTTTAGTTTCACATACATAAAAAAATCAAAAAAATGTAAAACTTAAAATTAAAAAATGGTCAATTTGTCTTACCTGCAGCACCCCATTGTTCACCATCAAGAAGCGTGAGCTTAGGGTCTCCAAGAAAATCCACTCTTGCATATGGATAATCCTCTATAATAATGAGTTTCCTATGCATCCATCTGAAGAATATCAGTGAGAAGCTTATCACCGATGGACTTGCATGTCGGGACATGAGATCCACCCACCTCCCCATCCATGGGAATCTTGGATCAATGGGCTCGAGTGAGATATGTTGAGGTTGTAGCAATGGAATCCATTCTAAAGTGAAGGGTATTAGGATTGAAACATAGAAAAAATTATTCAATCGTCCATCTTTTGATTTAGTCAGTTGCTCTTTCATGTTTACTAATACTCCCTCACTCCAACTGAAAATTATTGGTTCTATACATTCTAGTGCATACTGCATGTATGACCTATTAGCCACATGTAGTGTAGAACTACTAACCAATCTTGAAATGCTGAATAAGATCTTCCTTAAAGGAAAACAAACAACATATTTTATGTTGATCTTCCCATCCTTGGTTGGTTGGCCTTGAGGTCTGTAGTGGGCGGTGGTATAATCTTTGAATGTCTCTTCACCCCTTCTTGTGCCCGTGAAAGAGACAGGGGCACCTCTCCTAGATAAACCAATCAAGAAATATATATATTCAACCTATATCTTGAGCATATGTGCTCCTAGTCTAAATGCCTGGTAGCCTAAACATCCCATTCATGCACAATATATTCTAGTAGCTCCATTTTTTGCCTCATGACAGGAATCCAGAATAATTTTAGTAATTGAAAACATCTTAATGCCTGGATGAAAGCAGGGTCATTTGCTGCATTCATATCTTGTTCTTCATGTTCTCTTTCTCTCCATAGCAAAGCCATTTTTCTCAAGTGAAGTCTTGAAACATCACAAGGAGATTCATTAGAGGCTATTTCATGTAGAAAGCTTGACAAATTTTGAGAGAAACTGGTGAAACAAAGTTGGGAATTACGCCCAACGCACCCTCCTAAAGGGATACAATGCATTGCAACGTTTTCCATAGTGTAGATAACCCTAGATCAATGTTCCTTTCAACCTTCTGGGGGTGTTTTGATCTTGGGGGGCGTATTAGAGCCTTTGGACCCTCAGAAACCAAGAAAACATGCATGAAATCACAAAATTAAACCGTGAAATTAAAGAGAAAGGTTTTAGCTCCTACCTAGAAGTGACAAAACCTTAAATGATCAACCAGATTGACTGCAATCAAATGAAAAATATCGAGGGCATGAGTATTAAGAGCTCGAACATCAAAGGGTAAATGTGAAATGGTAAAAATGAAATGTCATTTTGATTATTTATGGTCATTCTTATCATTATTTTATTTTATTTTTTGACCTAGTTATGATTCACTTTTATCATGAAACAAGTATTTTAAATCTTTTGACGGTGTTCTGAGCAGGTCGATAGTTGTTTAATGGATTTTGTTGTGTTATGAATCATTTGGACCAAAGATCACACTTTTATCACTTTTCTGAGCTCTATAAACTCATTGAAAAGGAAACCCCTGGAGTCCTCTTTTAACTATTTTTAGACTCCCAAAATATGAAAATATTGTCGAGCACTTGTATTTTCGAACTCGTTAAAGTAAATGAAAATACGTTTACTCAGTATAAGTTTAACACTTTTCGGGACTGAGCTAGACTATTTATGAAAAATCAATACCACTAGTTGATCATGGCTAAGAGGTTCTCTTAGGTATCATTTTCTGCCTTTTCAGACTCAAGGGACTATCTACAAAAAAGAACCTTTGGAGTTTTCTTTTTTTTCCTCTTTTTCAAACTCTCTAAACATGAAGAATATGTCGAGTTTTACCTTCGATGGACTCATTAAATCATCAAATAACGATGGACTCATCGATAATGACGAGATCGAACCACTCCTTAGGAATTTTTAAACATACTCGGAGGCATTCATCCCAAGGATGAACTTACAGATCAAGAATATCTTATCCTCAATATTTTTAAAAAATAAAGAGGTACTGACCAATACTGGTTGGAGAAATTGGGAAAATAGGGTAATCCACTTGTTAATGGCAGCGAGTTTCTCTTGAACATGACACTTTTCCACTTCATCTTCGTGGATGTTGGGTTGGGAAAACTTTTTGTCTTTTGGTTCATCACACCATATCAAATTATGCGCCTTCTGTTTTGGGTCAATGCTACCAACTCCATTCAGTGTCACTAATGTGTTCAAGAGAAGTCATTCATTCAATATCTACTACAATACTCTTAAGCCTTCATTTCATGTTTGTCGTGCTTGATCAAGTTTTGTACCCGCATCTTTCTATCTTGAATCATGATACATGTTTCATGTCATTGATGGGGGATACATCAAGCCCCTCTTGCTACAGGTCACCTCCTGTCGACATCAACTCATTATCCAGGAAGTTGACTTAGAAACACCCTTCGATACCTTGGTGCTTGCATACATCAATGGAAATTTTCCTCACTCTCGGCGAGAAAATTTCATCATTGGCCTTCGACCAAAAGATTCAGTGTGGTGTTCGAGTTCAGCTCATTCATTAAAACCATACAGATTTTACTTTATCACTTTGAGAGCCATTAACATCATTGATGGTTTCTCTCGTGTCCGTTAACAACCTACATCATTGGTCGGTAATCAGATGGTGCCTACCATGTTCAACCTCATCTCATTGATTCACATGGTTAGACTCTAATCCGAGGAATGAAATAAAATACAAAAATAAACATAAACGTAGAGAGGGAGCGGAAATAAAACTTCATTTCATTAATATCAAATAATTGAAATATGTTTCTAGACATAATGGAAATAAAATAGGTAGGGTGCTGGTAGCTTATCTCTAAGAAGAGATGTGGTGGCTACCGGCCTCTAAATTGTTTTAAAATGAGTCTCAAAGGACTATTTATTATTGAGGAACAATGGAAAACCCTAAACATCCAAATACCTAACCCTAGGAGATGAAACACCAAAACTATGGGACCTGTTTGGGTAAATTGGTACATCAACTTCCCGACGACGTAACTTTGGAATATGATCTTTGTTTGACACACTCAATACCTTGTTAGAAATATCTATCCGAGGACTACAACTTTTGAGTGAGAAACATCGAAGGAAATTTCATGTTACTCCTGGTTTCCCCAATAAACCTCGTTTAGGGCCTAAAAATGGCTCCAGAAGTTCAGGACCTGAAAAACTGCTAAAAATAGTAAATTGTGCTATAATTAAGGAAACTAAAAAACTGAAAGAAACAATGGTGGGGGTCCAAGTGGAATAGGAGGGTGGCCACCAATATCGGTCTAGATCAGACTCGTACTTTGGACGATCACGTGAATGAGATAGAAGACCCCAAATATAGTTTCATCCATTCATGTTTTGATTTTAGGATTAATATGAGATTACAAAGTATGATGGTTATGATCATATAAACAATCATCCAGTCATGGGTCCAAATTTTTTCATAAGTGGATGTGTCTATTTTGATCATTGTACAAAATTAATAAAGGTGACGATAGACATCCCTACCTAAGTCCTCTAGAACTAGCGAAAATTATGGAGGGTGAGCCATTGACTAAGATGGAGAAATTGGCTGAGGAAACACAACCCATGATCCAGTTTGTAACTACCAAACCCAATCCAATTTGTAACTTCCAAACCCAACCCAATTTGAAGGAGGGCAAGTCTAATAAATGTATAGTTTACTCTGTCAAATGCTTTCTTGAGGTCCATATTTAGCATGATGGCATTCTGGTTTTCTATTTTAATAGAATGAATGGCTTCTTGCACAATGCATATGGCATCATGGATCTTCGTGTCGACAAGGAAGCCAAATTTATTGTAGACATCTTCTAGGCTAGAAATCACTTGATCATGTTCGAGATGACCTTAGTGGTTAATTTATATACTATATTACACAGGTAAATTAAGGAAGGTCTTAGGCATTGAGCATTTAGGGATCAAAGTAATAATTCATATGAATGGCTCAATTTAATTCTTCTATGTTTTAGTTTTTTAATCAAAATTTATATATTTTTGGGTCAGATTATGACTTTTTATTATTTAAAATACATTTTTAAATATATAAATTAATTTATCACTCTTTAGAAACTACTTAGTATTAAAAATATGTATAATTCCGCAATTCAATCTAAAAAAACACTAAGCATATAAAAAGTTTTAAATTACCAACATTTGAATTGAAATTTTCATAATCGAACAATTAAACATACTCGTGGTCCTTTCCATTACCACCATTTGAATTGAAAATTTCATAATCAAACCATTAAACATACTCGTGGTCCTTTAAATCTTGCTAATAATTTACCTAGTCGGAAATTGATATATGTTTCCAGAGACAATGTATTTTTATCTTTGGCCCGCTTTGTCCTTTTCAGATACTCCACAGGATTGTCCAATTTTCTCATCATAGGTACCAGCAAAGTTAAAAAACCAACTCCATTTCCCCATGGTACTTTACCTTTTGGTTCCAACATCTCGTCTATATTCTGCATAGTTATTATACATAGTTTATAGCAATGATTAAATGTGATGATTTGCACCTCTGAGAAAATATTAATGGATAAACTTAATTGTAGTTGAAGTGCAACGAATGGTGTTTTTTTATTTTTATTTTTATTTTTCAGAAGAAAAAACATAAATTTTAACCAAAATTTTAAATTAGCTTGGATCTTAATCATAGTAGAGTGCAAGACTATAATCCTAGATCAGACCAAAGCTACAATTACTTTCAAAAAAGGATAAAAAACCACAAACACTAAGACAAGATCCCGACATAGGGGAAGCGATAATAGGTGTATTCTCTCATCGTAGAGGATGATACAAAAATTCCAACCGACATCAAACAAAATGGTAAATGTAAAAACATACCAAAATCAACTATAGATGCTGAGATTAGATAAATGATCCCAATCCACAACTCCTACCATTGATTAATTGTTCAAAAAACGTGAATCTAGGAAAGAGGGTTAGCCCACGCTTGGAGGGTACATTAGCCTCAATGTTTTGTTCCCTATAAATGTGTTGAAAATAAACCTCAGAGAATGTGGTCACAAGATCCTGAATCCGATGCATCCAGTTGCAAAGAGTGGGAACCTACAATGTAATCCTCCATTGAACCCAATCGATCATGGAAAGAGAATCCCCAATGATCATTATTTTGTCAATACCGAGCCATGAAGAACATTGAAGGGCTCCACATCAAGCGATCAATTAGACTCTGCAATTGTCCCCCTTGCCACCATACCAGATAAAATGATAATGCAGAGAGGGGTTGATATGGAGAGGCACTCCACATCCTCATTCCCCTCCCGAGGAAGCCCCATAAAATGAGTAGATATGATATATTCCATCCAAATTGACTAGAGTAATGGAGCGAGGAGAGACCTTTGGGACCCAGGGACCAATTTCTTGGAAATATGCCACAATGCATATGGAAACAATCTTTATATCAATATTAGATTATAGAATATTTCAAAAAATATGCATTGTGATTTTAGAATATTTTAAAAAATTGATGGACATAAGTGATGGGTTGGAGGTTGGAGCCTTCTCCCTTTGCGACTCTTCTATTCGCACATGACTTCTTAAAGGCCAACTGAAATTTGGTACCAACTTCCCTGAGAGATGACTATGCTAACAAGTTCCACCCAAGGTCGGGGGTCGAGGTTTCCAATGCTCTTCGAAGTACACTATAGCCCAACTCCTCCAAGGCTGACAGTGGGTAGGGTCTGACCAAGCTCGTAGTCTCCTCTTCTTTTCTTCTCAATATCACGCCAATTCTATTAAAACTTGAATGAAGTATTTATAGAGGAAAACTACAATGGCTCCTTGCTCAAGCTCCCCTTTCCTTTTTTTTGTTTCCCGTATCTCTCCCTACACATATAAGTGTATGAGCATAAAAAAATATCTTCATAATCAAAGAGTAATTGGGCATCTGTCCCAAAACTTATGTATATATTTTCACATATAATTATATGAGTATAAAGGAATATCTTCATAATAAAAGAGTAATTGGACGTCTTTCCCAAAACTCCTTACTAACTATGTTGGACACTTGCCAATATTTACAAAGGCCCACTTTGCTCAAATATCAACTCCTTAAAATATCCTAACAACCTGATGGTTGAGATTCCTACAAAAAATAGGACACTTGTCTCTACACTAAAATCTTCATAATTCCAATTTATACAAATAAAATTGAGGAAAAATAAGAACTTCATCTAGAATTTACATGACCCCTTTGTGATCTTAAACAAAATGAGTTTTCCTAAGGTAATGCTCTTGCATCAGATAAAGTGGCAGATTCATCTTCGTTGTGTGATATGGATTTGAGAGTGTCTGATCCATATCTTCATTTTTTCTGGAACAAGAGGGCCTTTGTTGATATTAATTACTAGGGGTTTGACAACATTATACTAATGAGAACATGAAGCTACTTTTCTTATTGTTGCAAATTTCTTGGACGTAGCTAGTAAACTATTTAAAGTGGCGAGTTTCAGTTGTTTAGTATAGATTAAAATATAAATTCTCAGTATATAATTAACCAATTTGTTTCACCAACTCTTCATAAATTTGGTCTTCAGTCCACTGATAATTTAATTTGTGGCAATCATGTAATTATGCATTTAGTTTTGCAGAGTGAGTGGAGTTCATTATCCCTCTCCATCGCTAGAGGAGGTCATATAAAGATGTTGAATTAATTATGACATAGAAATGATGTCATTGCAATAAATTTCTAGGATGAACACGGGGGAGGTGAGATGATATCTGCACCGACTTATTGGATTTCATCAATTCTTTAATTCAAATCTAGTCATTTACCAACCTAGATCCATCTTAACTTCGGATCTATCAAGTGTCGAGAGGGATCAAATATCTTGAGGTGAAATCTCTTTTTTGAGTGCAAAACTTGAGGAAAGGTTTGCACCTCGAGAGATTTGACCCCTCTCGGTGCTTGATAGATCCAGAGTTAAGATGGATCTAGATTGGTTTCAGTTGTGTGCGGCCAAGGAAAATCTATCAAACATATGATTAATTTTATCAATAATATGTGAATACATCTATTATTAATATACCCATTTTAAATATGCTAAATATTTCTGAATTTATATGGTCATTTCAATTTTAAATTTTCTTAGTTACCTCAATTTTTTGAGATGATAAATATTGTAAAATAACTTTAGTGATGAAATAAAATTTTGAATGCAAAATGACAATGTAATAGAAAATTTGAATAATAAGAATGTCAATTAAAAATAGTATTCATTATGAGTAATCTTAAACTATTTTCTTCTACTATTCTTATTTTCACCCTTGTTAGTTTTGTCATCTTTTCTTAGCGATTAAATGAAAATGACAGTTGAAATCACAAACCATTTAAATAATTGCCTCGAGCTATTGTAGTAAACATCATACCTTGTCTCTCTTGCTCTCCAATATTAATAGGTTTAATTAATATAACACAAAAATCGATGTACATTATCAATAATGTTTTGTGATTACATTGAAATCAATGCTTACTATTAATCCAGTGAATTTAAAATTAATGTACCATCATATATCTAATTACATCAAATCATAAATCAACATATACACTGAAATCAATGCATCTAATGCAAGAAATCAAATAAGATTATAAAACAAAATCTATATTGAAATCAACGCTTCTAATGCAAGTAATCAAATAGGAATAGAAATCCACATCTACACTCAAATCAATGCATCTAGTGCAAGTAAGAAAATAAGATTATAAACCAACATCTACCCTGAAATTAATGCATCTAGTGCAAGCAATCAAATAGGATTAGAAATCACCATCTACACTAAAATCAATGCATTTAGGGCAATCAATCAAATAGGATTAGAAATCATATACATTGAAATCAATTCATCTAGTGCAATAAATCAAATATAATTAGAAATCAACATCTACATTGAAATTAATGCATCTAGTGCAAGCAATCAAATAGGATTAGAAATAACGATCTACACTGAAATCAATGCATTTAGTGTAGGCAATCAAATAGGATTAGAAATCATCTACATTGAAATCAATGCATCTAGTGAAAGTAATCAAATATCATTAGAAATCAACATCTACACTATAATAAATACATTTAGTGCAAGCAATCAAATAGGATTAGAAATAACAATCTATGTTGAAATCAATGTATACAGTGCAAGAAATATTCTTCCATCTCTCCCCCCTCCATCTATATCTATATCTCCCTCCATCTCTCCTTCTTTTTCTCTTTGTCTCACCTCCCCAAAAACACATGCTCTCTAACTCCATATCTATCAATCTTTGTGTCCCTCCCTCCCTGTCTCTGTCTCTCTATTATTTCTCTTCACCTTCCATCTATATCTCTATCTCCCTTTCTCTCTCTATATCAACCCCAAAACATATACCTTTTTCTCCAATATATGTATCTATCACCCCCTCCTCCTCTCCCTCTCTCTCACTTCCCCTTCCCTCCCTCTCCCATGCTTTTATCACTCTTCCCTCCCATTTTCCTCTCTCCCTCTCTCTCCATAATCCTTCTCTCTCTCTCTCTCTCTCTCTCTTTTTATGTATTCTTACATCCCTCTCTCCCCCCTCCATCTCCAACTCGCTTTCCCTACCTCTCTCCACTCTCTCACATCCTCACTCTCTTCCTTTCTCTCCCACCTACCTCTCTCTCTCTTTCTCTCCACCTTCCAAATTTGTTACTATATGTCTCTATATCTCCTTCTCTCCCCCCTTCTCTCCTTCTTTGTCTCTTAATCCATGTGCAAGAAATTGAATAGGATTAGAAATCACCATTTACACTGAAATCAATTAATTTAGTGCAAGCAATCAAATAGGATTAGAAATCATATACATTGAAATAAATGCATCTAGTGCAAGCAATCAAATATAATTATAAATCAACATCTACATTGAAATTAATGAATCTATTGCAAGAAATAAAATAGGATTAGAAATCAAAATTTACACTAAAATCAATGCATTTAATGTAATCAATCAAATAGTATTAGAAATCATCTACATTGAAATCAATGCATCTAGTCCACGCAATAAAATATCATTAGAAATCAGCATCTACACTAAAATCAATGCATCTAGTGCAAGCAAACAAATAGTATTATACATCACCATCTATGCTGAAATCTATGCATCTAGTGCTTTCTTCCCTCTCTCCCCCCTCCATCTATATCTATATCTTCGTCCATTTATCCTTATTTGTCTCATTATCTCACCTCCCCAAACACACACGCTCTCTCACTCCATATCTATCAATCTCTCTGTCCCTCCCTCCCTATGTCCATATCTCCCTTCTTTCTCTTCACCTTCCATCTATAACAATGTTACCGATGAAACATGAACTATTACCTCATAATGGGAACTCTAGCCCAAAAAGACTCAAAAAACATGAAAAAACGCCCCAAAAATAAAAAGTGTGTATTCCAGAATGCATTTGTTTTTTTCTCAAGGTCAAATTTTACCTTTTTATAAAATTATGCTAAAAACGAAATTGTTTCTTGAAAAAATGATTGAAAAAACACCCTCAAAACAAAACGAGTTGATGCTGGAATAACAAAAAAAACATCGTGTCACACTTTTGACACATTGTAACAATGGAATTAAAGACAACATATTAGGACATTGAAAATCGTAAAATTCTAAATTTTTTGATAGATGATGTTAAATATAAACAAAATCATGTCTGAAGGGCTTATCATTTCGAACAATTTTTATCCATGTTGTTAAACATAAAATATCTTGACTCTAAACAACCATAAAATTGTAATTGTTTTCAACCATAATATTAAAGATAAAATTTCGTAGCGCATAAAAACCTTAATGACAAGTTGTAAATCTCAAGTTTTTAAATCGTAAGTTTTCAAGATACTTGAACCATGAAATTATGGAGAAATTATATGACTTAAACAATTTTTAAAAATGAACAAGTAAATGAAAAATTTATTATTCATATATTTGTTTGTTTATATATAAAAACATATTTTAAAATTTTTTTTATTATTTTTCTATATTTTAAATTATAATTGTTTAGTTTTAAGAAAATAAAATTTAAAAATTAAAATCTTCTTATATATGTTTGTTTATATTTTAAAACATATTTTAACTTTTTTTTTATTGGTTTTTTATATTTTAAATAATAATTGTTTTAATTTAAAAAAAAAATGAAAAAATATCATTATTATTATTATTTTTTTATTTGTTTGTTTTTTTTTTAAACATATTTTTTAATTTGTTTTTATTGTTTTTTTATATTTTAAAATTTTGATTGAATAGTTGTTTTTTTTTGTTTTTTTTTTTTAACAATACATTTTTTTTTTTTATTATAAGAGTTTTTGTTTAAAAAAAACATTAAATTTTTTATATTGTTTGTGTTTGAAAAAATAAAATAAAATAAAAATTAATTTGCCGCCCACCGGGGGCCAGAGGCAAGTTGGGCAGCCCTCGATGGCACTGTCCGGCCAGCCTCCAGCACCCGGCTGGGCAGAGGGCGATTCTCCACCCAGCTAGAGGACGGAGGCCGGTCGGATGGCACCGTCGAGGGTTACCCAGCAGGGGGCCAAAGGCAGGTTGGGTGGCCCTCAAGGGCGATACCTGACCAGCATCCGGCCCTCGGCTTGGCGGAGGGCGATTATTGGAATCACCCTCTGCCCAGCCAGGGGACGAAGGCTGAACGAGCAGCACCGTCGAGGGTTGCCCAGCTTGCCTCTGGCCCCCGGCTGGGTGGAGGGCGATTCCGAGAATCGCCCTCGACTAGGCAACCCTCGACGACGTCACCCAGCCTGCATCCAGCCCTTGGCTGGGGGAAGGGAGATTCTAAGAATCACCCCCTGCTGGGCAGAGGACGATTCCGAGAATCACCCCCGGCTGGGGGGAGGGTGACTCTGAGAATTTTCTCGAGATGGGCGGAGGGCGATTTGGAGGGAGATTCCGAGAATCACCCCCGGCGGGGCGGAGGGCAATTTCGAGAATCGCCCTAGGTTGGGCAGAGGGTAATTCTGAGAATCCCCTCGGCCCATCCGGGGGAAATTCTCATAATCATTGTCTACCCAGCCAGAGGCTAGATGTAGGCTAGGCAGCCCTCGACAGCGGCACTCGGCCGGCCTCCAGCCCTCGGTTGGGTGGAGGGTGATTCTCAGAATCACCCTCCGCCCAGCCGGGGGCCGGAGGATGGCCGAGAGACATCGTCTAGGGCTTCCTAGCCTGCCTCCAGCCCCCGTCTAGGTGGAGGGCGATTCCGAGAATCGCCCTTGGCTGGGTGGAGAGTGATTCTCGAAATGGCCCTCTGCCCAGCCGGGGGTGATTCTCGGAATCGCCCTTCGCCCAGCCGAGGGCTAGAGGCAGGTTGGGCAGCCCTCGACGGCGCCGCCCAGCCTACCTCTGACCCTTGACTGGGTGGAGGGCGATTTCGAGAATCGCCCCCGGCTGGGCGGAGAGTGATTCATGGAATCACCCTCTACCCAACCGGGGGTGATTCTCGGAATCACCCTCCACCCAAGCGGGGGTAATTCTCTGAATCGCCCTTCGCCCAGCCGGGGGTGATTCTTGGAATCGCCCTCTGCCCAATCGGGGGTGATTCTCGGAATCGCCCTCCACCCAGCCAGGGGTGATTCTCAGAATCGTCCTCTGCCCAGCTGGGGGCAAAAGGCAGGTCGAGCGACGTCGTCGAGGGCTGCCCAGCTTGCCTCTGACCCGCAACTAGGTGGAGGGAAATTCTCGGAATCGCCCTCTGCCAAGCCGAGGGCTAGAGGCAGGCTGGGCAGCCCTCGACGGTGCCACCCAACAGGCCTCCAGCCCCTCGCCGGGCGGAGGGTGATTCCGAGAATCTCCCTCTGCCCAGCCGGGGGCCGGAGGCCGGCCAGGTGGCGCCATCAAGAGCTGCCCAGCCTACCTCCAACCCTCGGTTGGGCAGAGGGAAATTCTGAGAATCACCCTCACTTGGGCGGAGGGTGATTTTGAGAATCGCTCCCGACTGGGCGGAGGGCGATTCTAAGAATCTCCCTCTGCCCAATAGGGGGCCTGAGGCTGGCTGGGTGGCACCATCGAGGGTTTCCTAGCCTGCCTCTGGCCCCTGGTTAGGTGGGGGGCGATTCCGAGAATCGCACTCCACCTAGTCAGAGGCCGGAGGCAGGCTGGGTAGCTCCCGACGGCGTAGCTCGGCTTGCCTCCGGTCCCCAGCTGGGTGGAGGGGGATTTCGAGAATCGCCCCTGGCTGGGCGGAGGTTGGCTGGGTGGCGTATGAAGGAGATTGGGTTTTGGATATATTTTCAGGTTCAGGTAAGTTTTATTATATAAATTTAAATTTAAATATTTTATATTTTATTTTTTATGTCTTTATACTAATTTTCTTACTTATTTCTTTTGTACTTGATGATTAGGTACAATACTAGCATGTTGCCTACCAAAAGGAAGAAATTGCATTGCCATTGAGAAAGACCCAGTGCAATGGAAATTTATTCAACAAAGAATTAATGCTCTTGAATTCCTTCCAGATGCGAAGCAAGAAGTTGGTTTGAGGAAAAGGGATTTTAATGAATCACGTGTGGCAAAAAAAGAAAAGGAACTTCAACCACCATTATATGGAATGATTGGAAAGGGACACTTTGGAAGATTTGCAGACATGAAAGATCTATTAGAAGATGAGAATGACCAAAATGAAGTAGAAAATGTTGCGGAAGAAGCCATCAATGATGTTCTAGATGATTTTGAACATGTATTAGATGATATTGTTGATGATCTTTAAGTTATGCTTGCAAACAAAACTCATTTTTGAGATCTATTAATCATTTTTACTTGTAATGTTTAGACTTTGATATTTTATGAGAAGAATCTTTATTTTTTGCAAAAAACATGTGATTACTATTATTTTTTGACATAAAATTCACCCCCGGCTGGGCGGAGGGTGATTCTGAGAGTCACTCCTAGATGGGCGTAGGGAAATTCTGAGAATTGCCCTGGGTTAGGCAACCCTCGACAACATCGCCCAGCCTGCATCCGGCCCCTGGCTGGGCGAAGGGCGATACCGAGAATCACCTCCTGCTGGGCGGAGGGTGATTTCTAGAATCACCCCTGGCTGGGCGGAGGGCAATTCTGAGAATCGCCCGCAGATGGGTGGACGGCAATTCTGAGAATCACCCTCAGCTAGGCGGAGGACGATTCCAAGAATCACCCCTGGCTAGGCGGAGCGTGATTTCGAGAATCACCCTCCACCCATCCAGGGGAGATTCTCAGAATCGTCGTCTGCCTAGCTAGGGGCTGGATGCAGGCTAGGCAGCCCTTGACGACGCCACCCAGCCAACCTCTGGCCCTCGGTTGGGTGGAGGGCGATTCTCGGAATCACCCTCTGCCCAGCCGGGGGTCGGACGACGACCGAGCAACATCGTCGAGGGCTTCCCAGCCTACCTCCAGCCCCCGTATGGGCATAGGGCGATTCCGAGAATCACCCTCCGCTTAGCCGGCGGCTGGAGGCAGGCTAGGAAACCCTCAATGGCGCCACCCGGCCTGCCTTCGGCCCCCGGCTGGGCGGACGGTGATTCCTAGAGTCGTCCTTGGCTGGGTGAAGGGCGATTCCGAGAATCACCCTTGCCTGGGCAGAGGGCGATTCTCGGAATCACCCTTTGCCTAGCCAGGGGCCGAAGGCAGGCCGGGCAGTGTCGTTGAGGGCTGCCCAGCCTGCCTCTGGCCCCCAGCTGGGCGGAGGCAGGCTGGGCAGCCCTCGACGACGCCTCCCATCCTACCTCCAGCCCCTGGCTAGATGGAGGACGATTCCAAGAATCGCCCCTGGCTGGGCGGTGGGTGATTCTCGGAATCGCCCTCTGCCCAGCCGAGGGTGATTCTCGAAATCACCCTCCGCCCAGCTGGGAGTGATTCTCGGAATCTCCCTTTGCCCAGCGGGGGGTGATTCTCAGAATCGCCCTTCGCCCAGCCGGGGGCTGGGCAGCCCTCGATAGCGCCGCCTAGCCTGCCTCCGGCCCTCGGCTAGGCAGAGGGTGATTCTCGGAATCACCTTCCGCCTAGCCTGAGGTTATTCTCAGAATCGCCCTCTACCCAACTAGGGGTAATTCTCGGAATCTCCCTCCGCCCAGCCAGGGGTTATTCTCATAATTTCCCTCCGCCCAGTCGGGGGTGATTCTCGTAATCGTGCTCCTCCCAGCCGGGTGCCGGAGGCAGGCTGGACAACCCTCGACGGTGCTACCTGGCCAGCCTCCAGCCCCCAGCCGGGTGGAGGGTGATTCCGAGAATATCCCTCCGCCCGGCCGGGGGCCAGAGGCCGGCCGGGTGGCGCCATCAAGGGCTGCCCAGCCTGCCTCTGGCCCCCGGCTGGGTAGAGGGCGATTCTTGGAATTGCTCTCCGCCCAGTCGGGGGCCGGAGGCAGGTCGGGTAGCGCTGTCAAATGAAGGAGATTAGGTTTTAGATGTATTTTCAGGTTCATGTAAGTTTTATTATATAAATTTAAATTTAAATATTTTATTTTTTACTTTTTATGTCTTTATACTAATTTTCTTACTTATCTATTTTGTACTTGATGATTAGGTACAACAATAGCATGTTGCCTACCAAAAGGAAGAAATTGCATTTCCATTGAGAAAGACCCCTGGTTGGGCGGAGGGCGATTCTGAGAATCACCCCCTGCTGGACGGAGGGTGATTCCGAGAATCACCCCTGGCTGGTAAGAGGTTGATTCTGAGAATCGCCCCCAGATGGGTGGAGGGAGATTCAGAGGGCAATTCCGAGAATCACCCCCGGCTGGGCGGAGGGCGATTCTGAGAATCGCCCCTGGCTGGGCAGAGGGTGATTATGAGAGAATCACCCTTGGGCGGAGGGTGATTCCGAGAGAATCACCCTCCTCCCATCCAGGGGTGATTCTCAGAATCATCATCGCCCCAGCCGGGGGCTGGATGTAGGATAGACAGCCCTCGATGACACCACTCTGTCGGCCTTCGACCCTTGGTTGGGTGGAGGACGATTCTCGGAATCACCCTCTGCCTAGCTGGGGGACAGAGGATAGCTAGGCGACACCGTCGAGGGTTTCCCAGCCTGCCTCTAGCCCCCGTCTGGGCGGAGGGCGATTCCAATAATTGTCCTCTGCCTAGCCGGGGGCTAGAGGTAGGATGGGAAGCCCTCGACGGTGATGCCTAGCCTACCTTCGGCCCCTAACCGAGCGGACGGTGATTCCAAGAATCGTCCTCGGCTGGGCAGAGGGAAATTTCGAGAATCACCCCTCCCTGGGCAGAGGGCGATTCCAAGAATCGCCCTACTCCTAGTCGGGGGCGATTCTCGGAATCGCCCTCTGCCCAGCCGGGGGCCGGAGGCAGGCCAGGCGGCGTCATCAAGGGCTACCCAGCCTGCCTCCACCTAGCTGGGGGTCGGAGGCAGGCTGGGTAGCCCTCGATGACACCTCTCGGCCTGCCACCTGCCCCTGGCTGGGCTAAGGGCGATTCCGATAATCACCCCTAGCTGGGTGGAAGGTTATTCTCAGAATCGCCCTCTGCCCAGCCGAGGGTGATTCTCAGAACCACCCTCCACCCAGCTGGGGGTGATTCTCGAAATGGCCCTCCGCCCAGCGGGGGGTGATTCTCGGAATCGCCCTTCACCCAGCTGGGGGCTAGAGGTAGGCTAGGTAGCCTTCTATGGCGCCGCCCAGCCTGCTTCCAGCCCCTGGCTGGGCGGAGGGAGATTTCGAGAATTTCCCCCAGCTGGGCTGAGGGTGATTCTCGGAATCGCCCTCCGCACAGCCGAGGGTGATTCTCAGAATTTCCCTCTGCCCAATCGGGGGTAATTCTCGGAATCGCCCTCCGCCCAGTCGAGGGTCATTCTCGGAATCGCCCTCCGCCCAACCGAGGGTGATTCTCGAAATCTCCCTCCTCCCAGCTAGGGGGAATTCTTAGAATCGCCCTCCGCCTAGCTGGGGGCTGAAGGCAGGCCGGGCGGCACCATCGAGGGCTGCCCAGCCTGCCTCCGACCCACAGCTAGGTGGAGGGAAATTCTCGGAATCACCCTCTGCCTAGCCGGGGGCTGGAGGTAGGTTGGGCATCCCTCGACGGTACCGCCCATGCCGGGCTTTGGGCCCCGGCTGGGTGGAGGGTGATTCTGAGAATCTCCCTCTGCCTAGCTGGGGGCTGAAGGCCGGCTGGAGGCCCGCAGGGTGGCGCCATCAAGGGTAGCCCAGCCTGCCTCCGGCCCTCGGCTAGGCTGAGGACGATTCCAAGAATTGCCCTCTGCCAAATTGGGGGCCGAAGGCAGGCTGGGTAGCCCTCAACAACGCCACCGGCTGGACGGAGGGAGATTTTGAGAATCACCCTTGGCTAGGCATAGGGCGATTCTGAGAATTTCTCCCGGCTAGGCGGAGGGTGATTCCGAGAATCTCCCTCCGCCCAGCCGAGGCCCAGAGGCCGACCGGGTGGCGCCATCGAGGTCTACGCAGCCTGCCTCCAGCCCCTGGCTGGGCGGAGGCATGCTGGGCAGCCCCCGACGGCACCACACAACCTGCCTCCGGCCCCTTGCTAGGTGGAGGGCGATTCCGAGAATCGCCCCTGGTTGGGCGAAGGTCGGCTAGGTGGTGTCGTCGAGGGCTGCCCAACTTACCTCCAGCCCCTGGCTGGGCTGAGTGCGATTTTCGGCATTTCCCTCTACCCAGCCGAGGGCCGGAGGCAGGCCGGGCAACGCCATCAAATGAAGGAGATTGGGTTTTGGATATATTTTCAGGTTTAGGTAAGTTTTATTATATAAATTTAAATTTAAATATTTTTTTTTTTTAACTTTTTGTGTCTTTATACTAATTTTCTTACTTATTTATTTTGTACTTGATGATTAGGTACAACACTGGCATGTTACCTACCAAAATGAAGAAATTGCATTGCCATTGAGAAAGACCCAGTGCAATGATAATTTATTCCACAAAGAATTAACGCTCTTGAATTCCTTCCAGATGCGAACCAAGAAGTTGGTTTGAGGAAAAGGGATTTTAATGAATCACGTGTGGAAAAAAAAGCAAAGGAACTTCAACCACCATTATATGGAATGATTGGAAAGGGACACTTTGGAAGATTTGCAGACATGAAATATCCATTATAAGATGACAATGACCAAAATGAAGTAGAAAAGGCTGCGGAAGTAGCCATAAATGATGTTCTAGATGATGTTGAACATGTATTAGATGATATTGTTGAAGATCTTTAAGTTATGCTTGCAAAAGAAGCTCATTTTTTAGATCTATTAATTAGTTTTACTTGTAATGTTTAGACTTTGATATTTTGTGAGAAGAATCCTTATTTTTTGCAAAAAACATGTGATTACTATTATTTTTTGACATAAAATTCACCCCTGGCTGGGCGGAGGGAAATTCCGAGAATCACCCCCGGATGGGTGGAGGGCGATTATGAGAATCACTCCTGGCTAGGCAACCCTCAACGGCATCGCCCGGCCTACATCCGGCCCCTGGCTGGGCGGAGGGTGATTCCGAGAATCACCCCTTTCTGGGCGGAGGGTGATTCCAATAATCACCCCCGACTGGGCGAAGGTTGATTCTGAGAATCGCCCCCAAATGGGCGGAGGGCGATTCTGAGAATCGCCTCCTGCTGGGAAGAGGGTGATTCCGAGAATCGCCTTCTGCCCATCCTAGGGCGATTCCCAGAATCGTCGTCCGCTTAGCTGGGGGATGGATACAGGTTACGCAGCCCTCGATGGTGCCACTCGGCTGGACTCCATCCCTCGGTTGGGTGGAGGGCGATTCTCGGAATCACCCTCCGCCTATTCGAGGGCCGAAGGATGGCCGGGCAACACCATCGAGGGCTTCCTGGCCTACTTCCAGCCCCTGTCTGGGTGGAGGGCGATTCCAAGAATCTCCCTCCGCCTAGTCAGGGGCTGCAGGAAGGCTGGGAAGCCCTCGACGGGGCCGCCCGGCCGGCCTTAGGCCCCCGGCTGGGTGGACGGTGATTCCGAGAATCCCCCTTCGCCCAGCTCGGGGTGATTCTCGGAATCGCCCTCTGCCTAGCTGGGGGCCGAAGGCAGGCCAGGCGGTGTCGTCGAGCGCTGCACAACTTGCCTCCGCCCAACTGGTGGGCGGAGGTAGGCTAGGTAGCCCTCGACAGTGCCTCTCAACTTGCCTCCGACCCCTTGCTAGGCAAAGGGCGATTTCGAGAATCGCCCCCGGCTGGGCGGAGGGTGATTCTCGGAATCACCCTCCGCCCAGCTGGGGGTGATTCTTGGAATCGCCCTCCGCCAAGGCGGGGGTGATTCTCGGAGTTGCCCACCACCCATCCGGGGTTGATTCTCAGAATCTCCCTCCACTCAACCGGGGGTAATTCTTGGAATCGACCTCCGCCCTGCCGAGGGTGATTCACCCTCCTCCCAACCGGGGGTGATTCTCAGAATCCGAGAATCACCCCTGGCTGGGCGGAGGATGATTCCAAGAATCGCCCATGGCTGGGCAGAGGTCGACCAGGTGGCATCGTCGATGGCTGCCCAACCTGCCTCTGACCCCCAGCTAGGCAGAGGCGATTCTCGAAATTTCCCTCCGTCGAGCCGGGGGCCGGAAGCAGGCTGGGCAGCGCCATCAAATGAAGGAGATTGGGTTTTGGATATATTTTTAGGTTCAGGTAAGTTTTATTATATAAATTTAAATTCAAATATTTTATTTTTTACCTTTTATTTCTTTATACTAATTTTGTTACTTATCTCTTTTGTACTTGATGATTAGGTACAACACTAGCATGTTGCCTACCAAAAGGAAGAAATTGCATTTCCATTGAGAAAGACCCAGTGCAATGCAAATTTATTCAAAAAAGAATTAACGCTCTTGAATTCCTTCCAGATGCGAAGCAAGAAGTTGGTTTGAGGAAAGGGGATTTTAATGAATCACGTGTGACAAAACAATCAAAGGAACTTCAACTACCATTATATGGAATGATTGGAAAGGGACACTTTGGAAAATTTGCAGACATGAAAGATCCATTAGAAGATGACAATGACTAAAATGAAGTAGAAAATGTTGCAGAAGTAGCCATCAATGATGTTCTAGATGATGTTGAACATGTATTAGATGATATTGTTGATGATCTTTAAGTTATGCTTGTAAACAAAGCTCATTTTTGAGATTTATTAATCAGTTTTACTTGTAATGTTTAGACTTTGATATTTTATGAGAGGAATCCTTATTTTTTGCAAAAAACATGTGATTACTATTATTTTTTGACATAAAATTCAATAAAAATGCTATTTTCTTAAGTTTTTTGTTAAGATTTTCCCAAAAATTAGTTTATTTAACATGCTTTTTTTTTAACAAAAAGTCTCTAAAAGTATATTTTTTGTATTCTATTTGTATTTTTTTGTCATATCATTCAAAATATTGGTTTTTTAGGGACAATTATTTGATGTGCATTGAAAAATTAATTAGCAATACATAAACTTGTAGAAAATATATAAACTTTATAGTTTTGACCCTTTTTTCTTTTTTTATCTATGTGAAAAAGTGAAGATATCATTACAAATTTTTATTTAAAAAAAAAAAAAAATTCTTTTTAAAACACAAGTACATAAATGCACTTAAAAATAAACATCTCATGGAAGAAGAAGACATTAGAAAATGTATGGTTTCAAAATCAATCCTCTAAAAAAACGTTGGTGATGATACGCCACCACTATTCAAAATCAACATAAAAAACATCACAGAAAAAATAATAATAATAAATTAAAGTGCCAAAAACATGCTTAAAAAAAATAATTTGATTCTGCATCACCACTTTTCAAAATCGGGTGTTTTTCTTGCTATGTCAAAAAGTAGGTACCAATGCAGTACCTATTTCATCGATAACAGTGTTCTATATCTCGATCTCCCTCTATCTCTCTATATCAACCCCAAAACAACACTCTTTCTCTAATCTATCTATCTCTCACACCCTCCTCCTCTCCCTCTCTCTCTCTCTTCCCCTTCCCTCTCTCTCCCCTACTTCCATCGCTCTTCCCTCCTGGTATCCTTTCTCCCTCTCTCTCCATTTTCCTTATCAGTCTCTCTCTCTATTTCTCTCCATATTTCTATCCCTATGTATTTCTTCTTACCTCTCTCTCTCTCCCTCCATCTCCGTCTCTCTTTCCGTACCTCTCTCCACTCTCTCACATCCTCTCTCTCTTCCTTTCTCTCCCACTTCTCTCTCTCTCTCTTTACCTTCCAAATTTGTTTCTATATGCCTCTCTCTCTCTCATTCTCTCCCCCTTATTTCCATCTCTCATTTGTCTCTTAATATCACCCCAGAACATACACACTTTGTCTCCATCTCTCCCTTGTCACTCTCTCTCTCTCTCTCTCTCTCTCTCTCTCTCCACTTCTGACTCTCTATGTATTTCTTCTTCCCTCCCTCTCTCCCCCTCAAAATCTGTCTATATATCCCTCCCTCTCTCCTCCTCTCTCTCAAGTCCTCTCTCTTGTCATTCCTCTCTCTCCCTTTCTCTTCTACCTCCCTCTCTCTTCCCCGATTAGTCTCTCTCTTCCCCCATGACTCTCCTCCTATCTCTTGATTTCTCTCCCTCCCTTTCTCTAATGCTTCCCTCTATCTCCCACCTCCCCCCCCCCCTCTCTCTCTCTCTCTCTCTATGTTTTCCCTCCAATCCTCTCTCTTCCCCATCACTCTATCTCTCTCCAACTATGTTACTATATTCCTCCCTTTCTCCTTCTCTCTCCTTATCTCCCCCCTTGTCTCCATCTCTCATTTTATGTCTCTTTATCTCACCCCCAAACATACACACTCTCTCTCCGTCTCTCCCTTGTCACTCCCTTCCTCTCCACTTCCTACTCTTTATTTATTTATTCTTCTATCCTTCTCTCCCCCTCCAACACCATCTCTCTATCCCTCCCTCTCTCATCCTTCCTCTCTCTCCCTTTCTCTCCTACCTCCATCTCTCTTCCCCCTTTTTTGTCTCTCTATCTCTCTCTCTACCCTATAATCCTCTCTCCTTCTACCTCCCTCTCTCCTCCTCTCTCTTACACCTCCGTCTTTATGTCTCCCTCTCCCTTTCTTGCCCTTCTCTACTTCTCTCACTCCTCTCCCTCTCCCTCTCTCTCTCTCTTCATTCCTCCTGTCCCCTATCTTTCAGTTTATCTCATTCTCTCCCTTGTCGCTCTCTGTATTTCTCCGCCTCTATTATATATCTTTGTTCTTCTCTCCCATATATATCTAGAGTTAATATATATACCATGATATATTAATATATATTATCATATAACAAATTTAATATTGTATTAATCCAAAGATGTTAAATTTAATAATATTAATATTATAAGATATTAATACGAATATTAGATTTAATAATAATAATAATAATAATTTAATATTAATATTAGGTTAATAATATTTTGTTTTGCATGGTATTAATAATAAATTGGTCCATGGTATTTGGACCATAGGTTTCATATATAATTAGATGTTGATTTCTAATCCTATTTGATATATTTTTATTTATTTACCATATCTCTGCACTAAGTATTAAAATATGTTTTATTTATTTACCATATCACTCATTTATTTATATTTTTATTTATTTATCATATCTTTTTTTTGAGTGTTGTAAATCTCTTCATATTTTAAATTTATATTGTTTAAATTTATTTGTAATGAAATTTTAATTGTTTATTTATATTGTTATGTAAGTTATTGTTTAAATTTATTTGTAATGAAATTTTAATTGTTTATTTATATTGTTATGTAAGTTATTATTTAAGCCTATATTATTTAGAATTTTTTTTTATTTTTTATTTTTTAATTTCATCTTAATGAACCCACTTACACATCTCTTACACATCTCTTTCACACTAAGCTGGTATGATTCATTAATTTAAATTCAGTTGGTTAATTGATTATGGATAGCAATAAAACAGGTACTTTCTTGTAAGAGACTGGCCTCAAATTTGATAAATACAATTATAAGAAGGATTTATTTAAAGGATCAATTTCTTCGTAATTATGCAGAACTAGAATAGAAAGAATAATTATATACTACCTGCTGTTGATAAGGACGATAACGCATTTTGTATGATAAACAGGTGCTTCCAACGCACCAATGTTGAAAACGGTTTGATCTTTGAACTCAGGTTTATGTGTTCAATATCAAGATAATATAAGCCTCTGTAAGATTAAGAAAAGTGCCTAGATATTGTAATGTGGAAATATTAAGAAAAGTGCCTAGATATTGTAATGTGGAAATATTAAGAAAAGTGCCTAGATACTGTAATGTGGATAATAAGTCTGGGGAGTTGAGAATCATAACAAGGAATTAAAGTTTTTACGATAGTCAAATTATTTGTAATTATGCAAAATTAGAATATAAAGAATAATTGTATTTATTATTTTTTTAAAGAAGAAATTATGTTTGAACAATTATGAGGCATATATACTTTTGCTTGAAATTAGAATATGAGATTTGTGGAAACTAAATCTTTCTACTTATTTGCGGTTGATAAGGACAATATTGCATTTTGTATAATAAATAGGTGTGTCACAACTATACATTAAAAAAATTTCA
>CM076583.1:409630316-409801828 GCA_034641835.2 Pinus albicaulis | reverse complement strand
GCTTACCTATTTACTTAGCAAAATTCTTACCAGCAATTACAAAATTGAAACTTATACCATGGAGAACACATTTATCAACACAAAAATCATATTTAAAATATTGAACATTCCATATCCGCTTTATAATGTTGTTACTGGGCAATCTCAAAGTATTTCTTGTTCACTATAAAACTATGCATTATCTCTTATAACCTTTGTAATTATTCCTTAGTTCTGGGTGCAATTTTTATTTAACTTCTATCAGTTAGTAAAGAGATATTTTACTCTCGGAGCAAGTGGGGTGTCGTTGGCATGACAGGGATGGTTTAAATGCCACAAAACTGGGTATTAAATATCACCCAATCGCTGTAGCGTTTCTGTGCGAAGTTTGTGGGTCTCGAGGTCACCTTCACCCACTGCTGTCAAATGCTAGCCGAGACCTCCGGTGATATGCAAGCGGGAAACATTTCTTGGACTTCTCACACTTACCCTACCCATTCTACTCCGCCTTCTATCTTATTGCTCTTTGGTCACTGCAAAAATACTCCATCGACTCCTCCCTTTCTGCCTATTATAAGTTGCGGAAGAAAAATCCGAGCAGACAAAATCTTAGAGTCGGGGTTTATCTCCTGTCAAGGGTGATGATCATTCCAGAGCCACCTAGTTTGCGGCGGAGAGGTGGAAGATCTGGAAGACTGTCATCTCTAGAATGGCACGGTATGTCTTATTTAAGAACAAGAACAAAACATATTTTAGGTTTAAAATTCGTGATTTTCGTTGTTTCAGTTCGAGTTATAAATATTTTCCAAGATTTATTAACTCCTGGCTCATTCTCAATCCTCCAGAAGAGCTCGTGAAGGAACTGTGTTCACGGTTTACCATTTTGAACAGGTAAAGGTTCTAAATTCGTATCTGCTTTCTTTTTCTTCTTCTTTTACATTCTCTGCTGGTAACGAAATGATTTAACCCCTTTCCTATTGTTTTTAATTCCACAGGTACTCTACTTCACTGGCTAGATCCTCTCCTTCCCTTTTGTTCAATTCTTCGTTCTAAAAGTGCTCCGGTCCTTACAGGTATTCCAAGACCTTTGCTTACTTGCCCATTACAAGACTCTTCACTAGTCCTTCGCGTTAGCGGAATTCCATATGTTATTTTTTTGCTTGTTAAATTCTGGCCTGAGAGGCTCAGTGATATTTTAACAAGTTTTCTCTTTGGGTTGTTTTATTAAAAAGGGCTTTCCATTTATAATTTAAATGAAGCACCCGAGTGCTACTTCTGATGGATGCATAGACTTCTTCTAGCATACAATCTCAGGGTTTTAACGCGAATTAATTTGTAATGCAACTAAATCGTATTTGCTTTGATGGCCGGGTTACTGTCAACAGTATTTTCAAATTAGACCTTCGGTTTTTTTTTTTATAAATTGTATTTCGAATACTATTGTCACTACTGCACCAATGTATTTTCTTACATTGCCTTGGATCGTTTTATGTTGCCTAACTTACTGTATAATTGAATGAATTCCCCGTTTATGAGTTATACCCTTGGTCGGGTCTTGGAATACATAACATATATTTGCTATATTTAGAATAGAGAACAATTTTCTTTCTTTTCCTTTGTTTTAGCATCAATATTATTTTCTGTGTTACCGGACTTAATAAGCAGGTGTCTGGACCACCAATTTATTCTGTGTCCGTGTATAGAGGGTTTTTGAAAAAGCGACCGGATCTGTGTTAGGAATTATATTCCTAAACTCAGGACCAACAACTTCTTGACTCAAGCTTTAATAGCTACCTGACTGTAATTTCTTTGTTCATAGATAATAGCCATGTACAATTTCAGTCAACATAACTTTGAATATTTTCTTTCTGTATAAATTTTAATCTTCTCTAAATCTTTAGAATATACACCTTCTTTCTTTTAATAACCAACATAACTAAGTTATTTTAAGACTGTTACAAAGGAAATATTTTCCATATTCTTCTAATATCGAACATTGTTTAATGTTTACTCTGTTTATTAAACATTTTCTCCTTGATGACTTCGCATTTTCTAAAGAAAAATAGTTGTCTCAGGTTTTATTTTCCTTGTATATATATATCAAGTTATTTACTGCAAGAAATACAGTACTGTCTTTCTATCTTTTAACCACAATATTCCATCATACATAATACTTTTCATTCTTTTTTTATAATATGTATTATTCCAATAGATTACCATTCATGGTTCTTTCACTTTCATAACACCAGGATTAACCTTACCAGTTATGCCTGAATTAAATAACTATTTATTGCAGTACAAAATATCTTTGTATGTAACTGAGTACTATTAAGACTAAAGTACTTATCTGGAAAATAACTTGTTGCTGATGGTTTTCCTCCCAACCTCCAAGAAAAGGTGATTACGTCCTTTCCTTGCCCTCGTGCTCCAGTCCTGGATGGTACGGGTCAACAGTGGATTTCTCTGCTTGACCTCAGGACATCCTGTCCAGTCAATTCCAGAAAAAAAAATTCTCAGGAACTTTGAGTGTATTTCCATTGGTCTCTACCAGCTCTGGAAATTTCTACACTCTTTCCTCTTGTCCAAAAACAGAACCCCCACTCCTCACTGGAATCCAACTCTTATTCCCAGAGGAGCAGGTAATTGTTTTCCCAACTGCCCCCAACCATTCCCAATCCTTGGAAAACTTTACCATCAAATTTCATCTTTTATGAAACTAATTAGCTTAACTGACTCATTATTCCTAGCTATTTACTCTTAAAAATTTAACTTTTCTGCAACAATAATAATTCCAGTCTTTTCTATTAACACAATAATTAAAATTTTTCTTTTAACTAGTTACAACTAGTTATTTTTAATGAGGTTGTCACATCTCCCCCCATTGGAAGTAACACCGTCCTCGGTGTTTTTTTTTTACTGTAGCTCTGAAAAGAGCTCCGGGTAAGCTTCCCGCGCGAATCTTTCATCCTCCCAAGTAGCCTCATCAGGACCGAAGTGCTCCCATTACAATTTAACTTGGATGATGACTCGCTTGTGGAGCATGATTTCTCTCCGGTCAAGTATGTGTTGTGGCTCGACCAGAAACTCGTCGTCCGGCTCTGCCTGCGAACAACAAAATTCTTGTCAAATTCTTATATATAAACATATCTCAAGGTTAAGACTTTTAGTTCTATCCTACCTGTATATTTTTCCAATGTATTACGTGCTTTGCATCATGCACATAACGCTTCAACAGGGACACATGAAACACATTGTGTACTTGAATGTGGCTGGGTAAAGCTAGCTGATAAGCTACAGGTCCTACCCTCTCCAAAATTTGGAAGGATCCACAAAATCTGGGAGCCAATTTGGCACAAGAGGCCCACCATAGGGTACTCCTCTTTGGTTTGATTTTCACGTACACATGGTCTCCCACTACGAACTCTCGATAAGACCTTTTCTTATCTGCATAGATATTCTGCCAATCTTGTGTAGCATTCAGATTTTGTCTTACTTTCTTTACCTCTGATTCCATTTAAGCAAGCATCTCGGGTCCTAACATTAATTTCGTCTCAGGGCTGCTCCAATTTATGGGCGTGTGACACTGCCTCCCATACAATGCTTCGAAAGGACTCATCTTCAGAGATTCCCGATAACCGTTGTTGTAAGAAAATTCAACAAGGTGCAGATAATCTTCCCATTTAGTTGGCTGTTGCATTACATACATGCGTAGCATGTCTTCCAATACTTGGTTTACTCACTTCGTTTGACCGTCGGTCTGGGGATGATAAGTTGCGCTGAACTTTATCTGAGTTCCCAGTTCCGAAAACAAGTTCTTCCAAAATATAGATGTAAACTTAACATCTCGGTCTGAAATAACTGTTTTTGGAATTCCATGCAACCTGAAAATCTCCTTCATAAATATGTCTGTTATCTGTACAGTCTTGTAAGTAGACTGCACATGTATAAAATGTGCAGACTTACTCAACCTATCCACAACTACCATGATGGAGTCATTTTTCCTTTTTTTTCGGGGTAAGCCTATAATGAAATCCAGGGATATGACTCCCACTTCCATTCAGGTATAGGTATGGGCTGCAACAACCCTGTGGGGTGTTGATGCTCCACCTTCACCTGCTGACACTCCAAACATTTACTTAGATATACAGTAATGTTTTTATGCATACCAGGCCAGAAAAATACCTTCTTAATTGCAGTTAACATTTTCTGGTATCCTGGGTGTCCTGCATAATTGCTGCGATGGTACTCATTCATTATCAGCTCTTTCAAATTCATGCGGTTAGGCACATACACTTTACCTCAGAAAGCGAGCATCTGATCTTAATTTATTCCATACTCAAATGTACCTCCTTGCTTTCTGATAATTTCCATCTGTTGCCATAAAAATTGATATTCGGGTTCTTTTTGCACTTCTTCCTTTACTTGTTCTGAAAATCTACTTTCCAGCTGATTATGATACAGCTCATATATTCCATGTAGTTTTCTACTTAAAGCATCAGCTACACGATTTTCCTTACCTTTCACATGTTGAATATCCATATCAAATTTTCTCAGGAAAGCATTCCACCTTGCCTGTCTAGAATTTAAATCAGTGTGCTTAAAGTAGCTAGTCAACTCCAGATCATATGTTGAATACCTTTGTTCATGATCCTTCAACTTTCTTGATTCATATGCCACCACTTTGCCTTCCTGAGATATAACTGCCCCAACACCTTCCTTACTTACGTCTGTGCACACCTCGAATTATTTGTTGGGATCTGCTACCCTTAACATAGGTGCAGTGGTCAAAAGTTGTTTCAAATTTTCAAAACTATTCTGACATTCATCCGTCCACTTGAAAATTTTTCCTTTCCTCTGCAAAGAAGTAATATGGAAAGAAATTCTGGAAAATCCTTCTATAAACCTTTGGTAGTACCTAGCTAATCCCATGAAGGATCTAATATCTGCCACATTCTGGGGTGCTCGCCATTCCATGATTTTTTGATCTTCTCCGGATCCACAACAATTCCTTCTGGTGAAATAACATGGCCTAGATACTGGATTTCTGTTTTAAAGAAATCACATTTTCTAAACTTAGCGTACAGTTGGTGTTTTCTTAACATTTCCAGCACCACCCTCAAATGTTCCTTATGCTCTTCCTGATTTTTAGAATAAATCAAAATATCATCTATAAATATAAGTACAAAATTATCCAGGAAAGGGTGAAAGATTCCATGCATTAACCTCATAAAGGTTGCTGGTGCATTCGTTAACCCAAAGGGTAATACCACAAATTCATAGTGTCCATACATGGTATGGAATGTTGTCATGTAAATGTCTTCATCCTTGATTCGAATCTGGTGATATCCAGATCTTAAATCTATCTTGGAAAACACCATGGCCCCCATTACTTGATCAAACAGATCATCAATCCTTGGTAAAGGGTACTTGTTCTTGACTGTTAACTTGTTGATTTGCCTATAGTCCATGCACATTCGCATGGTTCCATCCTTTTTTTTCACGAACAGTACTGGTGCTCCCCAAGGGGACACACTTGGTCGAATGTATCCCTTATCCAACAATTCCTGTAACTGCATTTTCAGCTCAGTTAATTCTGGTACACTCATTCTATAAGGAGCCCTTGACACGGGAGAAGCTCCTGGCATTAACTCTATGGTGAAGTCAATTTCTCTTCTTGGAAGTAATCCAGGAATATTTTTTGGAAACACATCTAGGAATTCTTGTACTATAGGTATGATTTCCATCATAGTCAATTTTTCTTTGGAATCTGCATACCCCACTTGTATAGCATATATCTGGCATCCCTTCCTTATACTCTTATTCATTTGGGATGATGTAATTGGGCATAACTGTAATTGCTTTTTGATTCCTTGAATCTCTCTACGTGTTCCATCATGCATTCTGTAATAAATAATCTTTTCCTTACAGTCCACTAAGGTCCAATACTTCTCTAGCCAATCCTTACCTTGCAACACATCATAGGACCCTAATGGCAGAATGTTCAGATCTACTAGTAACTAATGTTCTGAAATTTCCAAAGTACAGTTTGGAATTTTGGTAGTTACCTTTCATTTTGCTCCAGTGGCTAACTGTACCAGCCATGAAATTTTAAATTTCTTTTCTTTCAATTTACACAGTTCCACTATTTTGGGACTAACATAGCTCGGACTTGCACCTGGGTCTACCAAAATAGAAACAGATTGAGTTAGTAATTTACCTTCCAGCTCGATCATTGTTGGCTGATAATCTGTCTATCGATCCTCCAATGCCGCATTGATTCAAGGAATGTTTTGCGCCACATCGCTTACCGTAGAAGCTTCCTGTAAGCTTGCAACTATGTCGTTTCTTGCTCGCTGGGGACAATTTTTATAGTAGTGTGCCTCACCACACCCCCAACACTATAAAGGTGGCTTAGTCACCTACCCTTTCTCAGGCTTACTGGATGCTTCTGTAGGTTTTTCTTCCACTGGCCATCTGGTCCTCTGGTGATTTCTGCCAAACTTCTTGCCGACAGATTTATGTGCAGAATTCTTAAAGTTACCACTTTTGGCGCCCCTGAAATTTGAGTTACTTTTCTGTCCTTTCTTTGGCTGCCAATTTTTGCCAACTTCCCCTTTTGCCTTGGACTGTTGATAACACATTTGTGCTTTACGAATGGCTTCATCCATGGTTTGGGGGTTTAAAAATTCTATTCACTCCTTCATATATGTGGGCAGACTACTTAGAAATCTTTGTACTTTAGCCTTTTCCTCTCGAAGATATGGAACATATCGTAACATAGAGGTGAACTTAGTGATATATTCATGTATAGTCATCTGTCCGAGCCTTAAGTCATGAAATTATTTAGCTTTTTCATCATATAATCATTTCTGTCAAATACTTGTCTTTAAAGTATTGCTGGAATGATTCCCAAGTGACATCATGTTCTTCAATGCTGCGTACATTCTTCACTTCCTCCCACCACAGAGTGGCTTTCTCTCTTAACTGATATATAGCTAATCTGGCCTTCAGGTTGCTGTTGTATTCATACACCTGAAAATACTTGTTCATGTTTATTAACCACACCTCTACCACCTCCTCAGCCTCACCATCAAATATTTGTGGTTTTAATTTCCGAAATTCCCCTTGAAGTTATACTTTATGCTTCTTAAGCTCTTGCTGAGCTGACACATTGCCAGATTCTTCCTCATTGTAATTTTTATTCTTACTTCACTGGGAAGGGTTTCTTTCCACTCTGTCAGTGGTGTTGTTTTTCGTTTGTCGCTCATCTTCTCGCATGCCTCTGTCAGTACTTGGGTGTTCCACCTCTTGGTTTTGTTTATCTAACAGGATCTTTAATATATTTTCTTGATCTTGCAGTAATATTTCATTATCTTTTCTAACACACACACCATTTCTTCCTGTAGTTGTTGTACCGTATTCAACAGGAAACTAGTTTTATGTTGCTATTCTTCCAACAACCTACTAGTTTTTCGATGCTACTCGATGTAGAAATTATATAACTGATATGTTATACATATGAGATTCTCCTGATCACACACTATTTGACTTCATGCACAATGCAGAATCTCTTCTACTATTGATCATTATTGCGGAAATAAAATCAATTGCATGCACACATTAAAACCATAAAAATTCACACATATGAACACAGTAATTTATGGGAAAGCTTAAAGCTAAAAAACCCCAACTATCTGTATATTATATGTCATAGAGATCATGTAACAATAATCATACAAAGCTCCTAACAAGCTCTCAGTACAATCTCTAATTGCTACACACTAATCAGGTCCGATCTAGCAAATCCCATGCACCGATCTCTGCCACCTTCTAGCCTGCCTCTACTGCGCAATCACTGCCGAAGAATGGCTCTGAATGAACTCAAATTGGTCCAGCCTTGCTTACACAATCCTCATTGGCATCTCCAACCACTGTGTGTTGCAATTCATGCAACACTATGGTCACAACTGATAGTCAACCTGCTCTTTCACCTACCTCTCCACTGGTCTCCACTGAAATTGTGCATGCACTGTAGTTAACTGATGTATTCTTCAGTTGATTAATGAGTTAATAATTAGTGAATTAATTAATAATTAATTCACACCACTCTCACTAGTGTATCAATCAGTTATACTAGATACAACTAGCTCAACTATGTTTAACTAAGTTAAATTGAACACAACTCCACCAACTGCCTCAATAAATCCACCAAACTCTGTCACATGAGTTCTAACTAAAGTCTCCATGCAATAGCTCCACTTAACCCTCAGGAATAGCGTAATTCCTTCTGTCATCTCCTATGCCACATTTGTGCACTTAATTGAAGTGCTCCAAGAGAATAAGATAATGTTTATAGTCCAAATATTATTAAGAGCTAATAATATTCAACATATCTATTTTTAGACTGGCAATCTAAAAATAGATTCCGCCCAATATGTCTAAAAATATAAGTCCATCTATTTTTCCAACTTGGCCAACCATCCACAAATAGCATCCTGCAACTCATAGAATATGATCGACATGTCTAAAAATAGACATAGTCTAAAAATAGACTTGCGCCAAAAATAGCTTGTGGACCCACTTAGTGAAGGCGACTCTTTTCACTAAGCTCATCATCTTGTTGCAATATCAACACTCCCTCTCAACAAGATAGGGATTATCTGCCACCCTGATCCTGCCCTTGTGGTATTCGAATTTGCTCCTGGTGAGCGCCTTCGTCAAGATATTAGCATCCCGATCCTCCATAGAAATGTAAGAAAGTAACATGATCTTCCGCTGCACACAATCTCTGATATGATGGTACCAGATGTTAATGTGTTTAGATCTATCATGAAATACTGGATTAACCGAGAGTTTGATGCAACTCTGATTATCACAATATATCATAGTAGGATCTAAGTGTGAACAAAACAACCCAACCAAGATCTTCCTCATCCATATAACCTCGCATGCAGCCAAACTCGCTGCCATGTACTCGACCTCCGCTGAACTGAGTGCCATGGATCTCTGCTTCTTTTTATACCAAGAAAATTCTGTAGACCCGATACTGAAAATCCCTCTAGATGTGCTCTTTCTGTCCGTTGGGCTCCCTGCCCAATCTACATCCGTGAAGCCACACAATTTCACCTCATTCGACTGTCTGTACCATAATCCATATCCCGATGTGCCTCTAAGATATCTCAATACATGCTTTCCTGCCTTCCAAAAGAGCTTGGTAGGCTTAACCATAGCTTATGAAAGCTGGTTAACAACATAGCATATGTCAGGTCGTGTATTGACTAGATACATAAGCGACCCTACCAACTGTCGGTTAACAGTGGCATCCGCTACCTCTGCCGATGTAGCATCCTCTTTCCTCCAACCACCAGGAAGAAGAGTGTCAATAGGCTTGCAACCATGCATGTTGATCCTCTTCAGTATCTCCCAGGCATACTTGCCTTGAGACACAAACAATCCATCACTGCGCTGCCAAATTTCCAATCCCAGGAAATAATGAAGGAGGCCCAAGTCCTTCATCTCAAACTCCTTTGCAAGATCAGCCTTGCATGAGTGTATCAACCGTTCATCACCTGTTAGAATCAAATCATCTACATAAAGTACAATGATTAGCAACTTACCCTCCACCACAATCTGGTATAGGTTCGGATCCGCCTCACTCTTGGAGAATCCAAGTCCGGTGAAATAACTGTCTATCTATGTGTACCAAGCACGAGGTGCTTGTTTCAACCCATACAACGCTCTTTTGAGCCTGGACACATGTGACTTGCTGCTGAATATATTGAAACCTTTGGGCTGCTCTATGTACACCTCCTCCTCAATGACTCCATTGAGGAATGCAGTCTTCACATTCATCTGATGAATGTGCCACCCCATCTGTGCTGAGAGAGCAAGAATCACCTGTATGGAAGAATACCTTGCGACAGGTGCAAAGGTTTCCTCATAGTCGATCCCCTCAATATGTGAGAAGCCTTGGGCAAAAAATCTTGCCTTGTACTTCTCCACACTCTCGTCAACTGCTTGCTTCACTTTGTAGATCCATCTCGAACCTACCACTGATTTCCCTTCCAGCCTTGGGACAATATCCCATGCACTTTTTCTGACAATCGAATCATACTCTTCCACCATGGAATCTACCCATGCAGGGTCCTCCACAACTTCCTCGAAAGAGGATGGTTCTGTCACGATACACTTTCTCATGAGAGCCATGTATCCATTATATCAGTCAGGTGACTATCTCTGTCTACGCTGTGATGTAGGTGCTGCTACAATATTCTCTGCATCAAGATTTAGTCGCTCAACTTTTGTAGCGTGCTTCCACCCTCTGATGGTTGGCGCTGCATGAGTGGTTTCTTCCACTCCATGAACCTCCTCTTGTGGCTGATCCACATCCTGAGGCTCATCCTTAGGAACTAATAGATCCTCATCTGCATGCAAGTGTGGCTCCCTCTCAAGCGAACACTTCATGGCTTTCTTCTCATGAAATTTGATATCCTGTCGCACAACAGTCTTTTGATTGTCTGGAAAATACACACGATAGTTGTGGGGTGTATCAGTGTACCCCACAAATATCCCAACCTCTTCGGTCAGCTCCAGCTTCTTCCTGGCATCCTTCGTCACATGAATGTAAATAGGTGAGCCAAAAATCTTCAAATGAGAAATATTAGGCTTCTTTCTAGAAAATGCCTCCTCGAGTGTACTCATGCCAATTATCCTATGAGGACAACTGTTTTGCACATAAAACGCAGTATTGCATGCCTCAGCCCACAAGTGTATCGGAAGGCCTTGATCATGCAACATCGCTCGTGCAGCACCCATGATCGTTCTGTTCTTTCACTCCGCGACCCCATTCTGCTGTGGGTTATGAGGCGCTATGAGCTCTCTGTTTCGGGGAAAATCACCCTAGAGGTTCGTTGGGTTACAACCTCCACAGAGTAGGGCATGATACTCAAGAAGGACTCACACAACCATACATGTTCATGAAAAACTAAATAGAGTAGATCGTCGAACTTACCCGTAGGTCCTACGGTTGAAGTAGATCCCGTGGGGTCCAAACCCCCAGCAACCCTTATTCCTTCTTAACCTGAAAGACAAGAAGAAACAAGCATGAAGAACTGGTTGCACAGCATATATCTACTCTAAATGTTAGTGAAATCCATATGAAACATTATATAAACCATAATAAATGCTTAAATAACAATACTCTCATATATGCAAGCGGACACTAACACGTATATTTCGGGAACAAGATGGTTCTTCTGTATTATAAATAGCATGTACAGAAATAACGAGTGGAGAGATCACCTGAATCCTTCCACAATCTTCGAGCAGACCGTCGTCCGGATCCGTCCCACCCTTGCCTCGCTAAGATTCCTTCCGAACTGGTGCATACGAGATGACATATAAAGAGATGAGCATCTCCAGGAAACAAGGGTTTCCTGTAATGAACTGGGAAGTGCAGGAGGCACGGGAATTCAGACTTGGATAGGGAATACCAACAGAGTATAATATCAATAAATTCTCTCTCTCTTAGGCCATACACATGAGGTGCTTTTATACTCCCTCAAAGTAGTTTCAACAGTTGGAAACAGTTGGCCACGTGCTGGGGTGGTTGAACTACCAGAGTAGCCATCAACCCAGCCCGAAAATAGGGAATTTTTAAATATTTTTTAATGATTTTAATGGCATACGCGGAAAAGTGCAAGTGGACTCGCGTATACACGCGGAAAAGTCTGGGCATAATCGCGTATGGGGATTTTTACACTGTTTTTTAGTGAATTTGTCCAAGTCTGTAGGAATGGGTGCCCAAAGCCATAAAAGCAATCATGAATCATATGAAGGTGAGAAATGATGCTATAACAGATGCCCCTTAATATATGAGGTCAGAAGGGGTACATGATGGCCGAAATGTATTATGCACATAGAAAGAATTTCGCAAGGACAAGAGAGGACTTCACCAGATTTCAGCCTGCCAAAAAACCAATGAAAGAAAACAGAGAGTCAACTCATGCTGAGGCGGGCATACCCATGCTCAGTCAAAAATACATCATATAGAAAGTACTGAATGGATCCAACATGTATACAAGTATAACTGAACTGAAAGTACACAATGAATCATCTGAGCATGGCCCGGAAATATAAGTCTGAATCAATGTCCAAGTATCACATATAGAAAGCTGATCAAGGATGGTGCAACTGGATGTCTGATCATATAAGTAACTGAATCTCCAAGTACCGAATCATAAGAGGTGGAACAAACGGTACAATCACGCAACTCGGGAGCCAACATATAGGATGCTGCTATACTGAACTGCAACATATAAGGGTGGACGGAATCATTGGCAGGAACTGAATGGACTGTAAAAAGTGAACCGAGAAATGCTGATGCAACCCGAGGTCTTCACCGATCACTATGGCACAATTCTACACAATGGGAATAAATGAGCTGAAGTCGACCATGTGAGAAATCTTTGGATTACCGGTCAATGATGTATACCGTTAACCAACGCGAGACAACCCACCAATAATGAAAATAAGCGTCAAGGTGCCCCAGTACAATCTGACAAGTGCGAATGAATGAGTTGAAGTCGAACACTTGAAAGAATCTACCAATCAGGAGGCAATGATGAATCCCCACTGTCGATAGCGAAGAGTCTGCCACTGATGACTGCAAACCCTAAGGTACTGACAAAAGACTCAAGATCTTGTTCCCAGAGCAATGAGTCGGAGTCGATGGGAAAAGATCTGCTGGAAGGAAGGCATTAAGGCATCCCACATCAGTCCAGCGCGAGTGTAACCCGCAGGCCAAGATTTGGAAGGAATTGGACGAAGGAGAGTGATGGAACCAAAATCGAAGTACGTTTCCGACGTGCACAAGATGAAGCTAGCGCACGGAAGAAACCCTCTGAACCAACCAATAATGAAAGCTGACACAGAGGCGAGAAATCCACCGATAGGGTCAAATGGAAATCAAGGTACTGCACGAATCCCAAGTGTGATAATGTGTGTTGACGTCGAACACGGGGGAAACCACTCAGTCAAAGACCCATAATGATGATCAAATGCTGAGCACAAGGTCACCTATCAATGATGGAAATAGGGCCAGGGTGCGGCTCTAGGTTTTCTCTCAGAGTAATGTGTCGTAGTCGATAAGAGACAAACCCGCCAGCAAGAAGTCAATGGGGACCTTCTCAAACCAGCACGAGCAGAAGACCAAAACATCTGATGTGATAGAACAAGATACTGACAAGACCGGGAAGGCCGAATGAATAATGAGTCAAGAGACACCGCAGAATGGCCGACTCTGGTTAGACTTCCCTTGAACAAAAACACGACTCATGATGACCATGGCAGTAAAAAGTGACACTGTATAAGTCTGTTATGCAGGAGGTAGAACAAACTCTCCATATGATTGGAAGAGATAACCAACCGGGGGAGGACTGACAAGTGAAACATGGAAAAAGCTAAACCTAGGTCAAAAACTAAAACAATCCCAAATGAAAGAAATATATATAAGTATATGTGCTTTGTTCAAGGGTGACAAACTGACTCTGTACTGCCATCAAAACAACGAAGATACATCCCGTTCCCGCTCTTTTTGTTATATTTGATTTTTTTGTCTTTTTCATATAATAAGCCTAAAAAAGAATAAAAGAATGCTATAGTACAATGGATAGAACGAGTATCAAAAATCAGATGCACTAGTTCCTGGGATTGGAACAATCCTATGCTCAATGCAAGGTGGCAGAAACTGGTAAGCGATACTCAAAGGAACGTTCCATCCATGGGTAAAAGGGTGTCAAGTCGTGATAGCTAAGTGCATGCAATGGTTAACTTGTACAGATAGATAAGGTCAAAAGTTGGCTTAAACATCGAGTCCAAATGAAGCCGGCTAAAGGCCAGGATAAACAAGTAGCCAATATGCAATGCAGTAATACAACTTAACGACATCAGGGAGCCTCTAGGGTAATAGCCAGAAAAATGATAGTGAGGAAGAAGAAGAATGAAGCTTCAACACATAAGACATGGTGGGACTAAAGAGGACTCCCGAGCCTACATAAAACGCAGCATGGGCAACAAGTGATAGCGAGGAACTAACTAGGAAGCCCATGTAAAGGAAGGCTCTACCACCAAGTCATGATTAAATAATCGGCGAGTGAGATGGGTGTAATACTCATGACCTGATGGGATCGACCCTATGGCAAGTGATCAGAATGGAGGCTAGTATGCAAAATGCAACGGAAAGTGGATTCCCTAACCTATATGCCAATGAAGATCATATACCGGCTGCGGGACGGAAGTCGGGCCAGCCTGCTTTCGGGGAAAAATCACCCTGCAGAAGTATGTAGGTTACAACCTCCACAGAGCAGGGCATGCTACTCAAGAAGGACTCACACAACCATACATGTTCATGAAAAACTAAATAGAGAAGATCGAGGAACTTACCCGTAGGTCCTACGGTTGAAGCAGATCCCGCAGGGTCCAAACCCCCAGCAACCCTTCTTCCTTCTTAACCTGAAAGACAAGAATAAACAAGCACGAAGAACTGGTTTCACAGCATATATCTACTCTAAATGTTAGTGAAATCCATATGAAACATTAGATAAACCATAATAAATGCTTAAAAAACAATACTATCATATATGCAAGCGGACACTAACACATATATTTCGGGAACAAGATGGTTCTTCTGTATTATAAATAGCATGTACAGAAATAACGAGTGGAGAGATCACCTGAATCCTTCCACGATCTTCGAGCAGACCATCGTCTGGATCTGTCCCACCCTTGCCTCGCTAAGATTCCTTCCGAACTGGTGCATACGAGATGACATATAAAGAGATGAGCATCTCCAGGAAACAAATGTTTCCTGTAATGAACTGGGAAGTGCAGGAGGCACGGGAATTCAGACTTGGATAGGGAATACCAATAGAGTATAATATCAATAATTTCTCTCTCTCCCTTAGGCCATGCACATGAGGGGCTTTTATACTCCCTCAAAGTAGTTTCAACAGTTGGAAACAGTTGGCCACGTGCTGGGGTGGTTGAATTACCAGAGTAACCATCAACCCAGCCCGAAAATAGGGAATTTTTATATATTTTTTAATGATTTTAATGGCATACGCGGAAAAGTACATGTGGACTCGCGTATACACGTGGAAAAGTCTGGGCATAACTGCGTATGGGGATTTTTACACTGTTTTTTAGTGAATTTTGTCCAAGTCTGTAGGAATGGGTGCCCAAAGCCATAAAAGCAATCATGAATCATATGAAGGTGAGAAATGATGCTATAACACTCTCTTTGAATTCCTTATGCACTGCAAAAGTCTTTGAATTCTCCAAAGATGAATTAACTACCATTTTCGCTCCTAAGAGCCTTCGTCTACTTCCCTGATTCTTTCTCAACCAGTGCCTTGAACTCACAGAACTTTGAGTATGTCTCGCTCTTCTTCTGCATGAAGAAGATCCAGCACTTACAAGAAAAATCATCAACAAATATCACATAATACATGTGCTTTGCTGTCGAAGCTACTAAGAAATGTCCACACATGCCTGTGTGAATTCTCTCAAGGATCATCGTGGTGTGACTATCCTTCTCGTGAAAGGTGGCTTTCACATATTTTCCCAAAGTACATCCCTTGCATTGATCTGACTACGCAAGTGTACCCTTGGGAGCACCATGGTGAAGATGGCCCAATCTCCTGTGCCATAGCTCACCCTCATCCCGGCTCACCACTCCTTCTGCCTTGCTTGCCATTGCTGCGCAGCCATCTACCTACAATTGATAAAGGTTCTTAACTCGAACCCCTATCCTCCGGGTTTCACCAGTTGCCTCACTGCGTAGGAAAGCCTTTCCCTCACTAAATACAACATCATATCCCTTGTCTTCCAACATCGCCACAGAGATAAGATTCTTCTTCAATCCTGGAACATGCATGTCTTCCTTCAATACGAAGGGTTTACCAAACTCCCTCTCAAAGGAAATGGTCCCAATACCGGTTGCGCTATATCTACCATCATCGCCCATCTCGATGTGTACTCCAAGATCTTTCTCATCCAGATCAGTAAACAAATCTTTGTCTCCAGTCATGTGAAAAGACTCACCACTGTCAATAAACCACACTGAATCCATCATACTTGAGACCAAGCATGCGATCAGCGAAAATCCAGCTCAAACTGCGAGGTTAAGGCCTCTCCAGCTACAGATCTAGCAACCTGCTTATTTTTTTTCTTCTGTGGAAAATTAGTGGCGTAATGTCCGTGTTGGTGACAGTGAAATCACTTCACCTTGAACATGTCCTGCTTCTTGCCTTTCACCCCGGATTGAGAAGCATTCTTCTTGCTCTTCCCCTTCCTTGCTTTGGCAGCCAAAGCGCAATTTTCTTCATTTGCATTCTTCGATGAAAATCCGTCCCTGGTATTCCGCCTTATCTCCTCCTGCACAAGATCCGACCAAATTCGCTCCCATTCTGGCAGTTTCTCCCGACCATTGACAGAGTCCTGATAGGAATTCCAACTCTTCGGAAGCCCAAGGAGAGCCAAGCTCACCAAGTCCTCATCATCTACAGTAACCCCCACACTTCCCGGCTCATCCCTGCACTAGACAAACTTCGTGAGGTACTTGGGTATACTGTCGCCTTTCTCAATTTTTATGTTCCTGAGTTTATCCTTGAGCGCCAACTTCCTCTGGTCGCTCTTGCTTTGGAACAAATATGTCAAAGATTTCCACATCAAGAATGGAGAAGCTTTACCATGAAGGCTGGACACTATGTGATCCTTCACACCTTCCAACATAATCCTTGGACATTTTGTTGTCTTCTTTTGACATGCGTTAAGTGCGGCAGCATCGCTAGAAGCAGGTTTTGGAATTTCTGCATCTATGAACTCCTTCAACCCATTTTCCTCTAGCACCGCCTCCATCCTGTCCTTCCATGCAATATAATTTGAGTTGCCCTCAAGGGCATACTCCAATTGCAATTCGTTGAAAGACATCTCAACTTTGACACCAAGAAAACACTGCTGCAAATTCGAATTCCACCAGCACAAAACTCAACCGCTTCAATTCTTTGCAATTGCTCCAATAATCAATATCACTCTGATACCATGTAGAAATTATATAACTGATATGTTATACATCTGAGATTCTCCTGATCACACACTATTTGACTTCATGCACAATACATAATCTATTCTACTATTGATCATTACTTGCGGAAATAAAATCAATTGCATGCACACATTAAAACCATAAAAATTCACACATATGAACACAGTAATTTATGGGAAAGCTTAAAGCTGAAAACCCCCAACTATATGTATATTATATGTCATAGAAAACATGTAACAATCATCATACAAAGCTCCTCACAAGCTCTTAGTACAATCTCCAATTGCTACACACTAATCAGGTCCGATCTAGCAAATCCCATGCACCGATCTCTGCCACCTACTAGCCTGCCTCTACTGTGCAATCACTGTTGAAGAATGGCTCTGAATGAACTCGAATTGTTCCAGCCTTGCTCACGCAATCCTCATTGGTATCTCAAACTACTGTGTGTTTCAATTCATGCAACACTATAGTCACAACTGATAGTCACACTGCTCTTTCACCTACCTCTCCACTGGTCTCCACTGAAACTGTCCATGCACTGTAGTTAACTGATGTATTCTTAATTTGATTAATGAGTTAATAATTAGTGAATTAATTAATAATTAATTCACACCACTCTCACTAGTGTATCAATCAGTTAGACTAGATACAACTAGCTCAACTATGTTTAACTCAGTTAAACTGAACACAACTCCACCAACTACCTCAATAATTCCACCAAACTCTGTCACATGAGTTCTAACTGAAGTATCCATGCAATAGCTCCACTTAACCCTCAGGAATAGCATAATTCCTTCTGTCAGCTTCTGTGCCATATCTGTGCACTTAACTGAAGTGCTCCAAGAGAATAAGATAATTTTTATAGTCCAAATATTATTAAGAGTTAATAATATTCGACATATCTATTTTTAGACTGGCAATCTAAAAATAGATTCCGCCCAATATGTCTAAAAATAGAAGTCCATCTATTTTTCCAACTTGACCAACCATCCAAAAATAGCATCCTACAACTCATAGAATATGATCGACATGTCTAAAAATAGACATAGTCTAAAAATAGACTTGCGCCAAAAATAGCCTGTGGGCCCACTTAGTGAAGGCGACTCTTTTCACTAAGCTCATCATCTTGTTGCAATCTCAACACTCGACACTTAACTAAACCCACATTTCTAGGTTCATCACTGTTTGAGGTTGGGGTTCCCCAACATCTTAGGGTGGTGGCTGGGTTGCTCTCCTTCTCAATATGCTTCTAACTCTTTGTGCATTAGTATACACATAGCTTAATTCTTTAGTTGACCCTTAGGGTCCCAGCGTATAAACGTGGCTCTGATACCACTTGTCATAACCATACATAAAAAAAAAAAATTCAACTTACCTACTTACTTAGCAAAATTCTTACCAGCAATTACAAAATTGAAACTTATACCATGGAGAACGCATTTATCAACACAAAAATCATATTTAAAATATTGAACATTCCATATCCACTTTATAATGTTGTTACTTGGTAATCCCAAAGTATTTCTTGTTAACTATAAAACTTTGCAGTATCTCTGATAACCTTTGTAATTATTCCTTAGTTCTGGCTGCAATTTTTATGTAACTTCTATCGGTTAGTAAAGAGATATTTTACTCCCGGAGCAAGTGGGGTGTCGCTGGCATGATAGGGATGGTTTAGATGCCACAGTACTGGGTATTAAATATCACCTAATAGCTGTAGCATTTCCGTGCGAAGTTTGTGGGTCTCGAGGTCACCTTCACCCACCGTTGTCAGACGCCAGCCGAGACCTCCGATGATATGCAGGCAGGAAACATTTCTTGGACTTCTCACACTTACCCTACCCATTCTACTCCGCCTTCCGTCTTATCACTCCGTGGTCACTGCAAAAATACTCCATCGGCTCCTCCCTTGCCGCCTGTTATAAGTCGTGGAAGAAAAATCTAAGCGGACGAAATCTTAGAGTCAGGGTTTATCTCCCGTCAAGGGTGATGATCGTTCCAGAGCCACCTATTTTGCGGTGGAGAGGTGGAAGATATGGAAGACTGTCATCTCTGGAATGGCACGATATGTCTTATTTAAGAACAAGAACAAAACATCCTTTAGGTTTAAAATTCATGCTTTTCGTTGTTTCAGTTCGAGTTATAAATATTTTTGAAGATTTATTAACTCCTGGCTCATTCTCAATCCTCCAGAAGAGCTTGCGGAGGAACTGTGTTTAGGGTTTACCATTTTGAACAGGTAAAGGTGCTAAATTCGAATCTGCTTTCTTTTTTTCTTCTTTTACATTCTCTACTGGTAACGAAATGATTTAACCCCTTTCCTACTGTTTTTAATTCCACAGGCACTCTACTTCACTGGCTAGATAATCTCCTTCCCTTTTGTTCAATTCTTTGTTCTAAAAGTGCTCCGGTCCTTACAGGTATTCTGAGACCTTCGCCTACCTGCCCATTACGAGACCCTTCACTGGTCCTTCGCGTTAGCAGAATTCCATATGTTATTTTTTTGCTTGTTAAATTCTGGCCTAAGAGGCTCGGTGATATTTTAACAAGTTTTCTCTTCGGATTGTTTTATTAAAAAGGGCTTTTCATGTATATTTTAAATGAAGCACCTCAATGCTAACTTCTAATGAATGCGTACTGTTCTTCTAGCATACAATCTTAGATTTTTAACGTGAATTAATTTGTAATGCAACTAAAGTGTATTTGCTTTGATGGTCAGGTTATTGTCAGCGGTATTTTCATATCAGACCTTCGGTTTTTTTATTTTTATTTTATAAATTGTACTTCGAATACTATTGTCACTACTGCACCAATGTATTTACTTACATTGCTTTAGATCGTTTTTTGCTACCTAGCTTACTGTATAATTGATTGAATTTCCTGTTTATGAGTTATACCCTTGGTCGGGTCTTAGAATACATAACAGATATTTGCTATATTTAGAACAGAGAACAATTTTATTTCTTTTCCTTTGTTTTAGCATCATTATTATTTTCTGTGTTACCAGACTTAATAAACAGGTGTCCAGACCACCAATTTATTCTGTGTCCGTGTATAGAGGGTTTTTAGAGAAGCGACCGGATCTGTGTTAGGAATTATAATCCTAAAATCAGGACCAACAGCTTCTTGTCTCAAGCTTTAATAGCTACCTGACTGTAATTTCTTTGTTCATAGATAATAGCCATCCTATTTGATCCTATTAAAGGAGTCCCTGGATTTAGGGGTCCATCTAACTTCATTGTTCTTATTCAGCATCCCATTGATGTTTTGGACAATTTCAGCATAGTTGGGAATGAACCTTCTGAGGAAATTTATTCTTCTCAAGAACACTTGTATCTCCTTGTTGTTTCTTGGTAGGGGAATGCCATCTATCACCTCTGCCCTCTTCGGATCGATTTTCACTCCTTCCTTTGTTTCTATGTGCCCCAGTAACTTTCCTTCCTCCAAGGCAAACATGGATTTCTAGGGGTTCAGAGACAGACCATACCTGTGGCATTTTTCAAAGGTTCAGCGAAGGTGCTTGATGTGTTCAGCATCACTCTTTGAAAATATGATGATTTCATCTAGGTAAATCACCACAAATTTTTCTTTCTCTCCTATGAAAGCAATGTCCATCGCATGTTGAAATGTAGCGCCAGCAATTATTAGGCCAAAGGGCATTTGGGCGTACATGAAAGTACCCCAAGGCATGGTGAACGTCGTCTTCTTTTTTTCTTCTAGGAGCACTGCCACCTGATTATATCCTAAGAAGCCATCCATCATGGACATGTGGGAAGATCCCACCAATTTTTGTAGGATATCGTCCATCTTTGGGAGGGGATAGTTATCCTTGAGTGAGGCTCTGTTCAAATTGCGAAAATCCATGCAGAGTTTGATTTCACCATTCTTCTTCCTTACCGGTACCAGGTTCGCCACCCACTCATAATATCTTAAAGGGACAATGACCTTGGCTTGCAAAATATTTTTTAGTTCCCTCTCGGTAGCTGGGAGGAGAAGGGGGTTGATCTACCTCAGATTCTGCTTATGAGGCTTCGCATATTCTTTCAAAGGTATTTTATTATGTATAATACCCATGTTAAAAGTATTCAGATCCTGGTATGACCAGGCAAAGACATCTTTGTATAATTGGAACAGACTGAGATACTTACCTCGGTATTATTCAGGAACCCCTTTCGACGACTTTATCACCATCGGATCTTCTTCTGTCCAAATATTCACATACCTAAAGGGCTCATCAAGGGTCATTTTTCTGGAATTTACTGGGATTTCATTCTTGTCAAACAACCTCTCTAATGGCACAAGCCCCTTGGGGATGACATTTCCCTTTAATTTCAGAACATGGCGTCTGGCCAATGTTCCTTCCCACCTGGTTTTTGGCTGCTCGCTATCATCCTTAGGGACTGAATCGATCACCATATTTGAAAATTCAACTATCGTTTCCATGAAACATTGGACCTACTCTTCATCTTCGAAGACTTTCCAATTCTTTATGTTGTCCAAAATGGAAGTGCAGTATCGCACTTCAACCTCGTATCTGAGCAGAGAATTCTATGGGGGGCAGAAATTACTAGCAGTCACAACCAATGAATCTTCCATTATGTTCTTATCCCTTGGCATGAACTGAATATTAAATTCAAAAAAGAATTTCTCAACTAAATCCCATACCTCGTTCCTGTAGGCTCTGAGCCAGGGGTGTTTGGTTTGACATTGGTTCCTGAATTGTCTCACTACAAGCTCTGAATCTCCAAACACCTTGAGGTTTTGTATCTTCATATTCCGCGTTGTTTTCAACCCCAGCAGGAGTGCTTCATATTCAACGAAATTATTTTTGGCTTCGAATTCCAGCTTAAAGGATAGGGGAACCAAGCATCACTCTGGGGATTTCAAGAGTACCCCAACCCCATTGCCTTCTCGTGAATTATCTCCATCAAACTGCAAGGTCCATATCTTGTTTTCCTCTCAGCTCATAGGATCCTTTTGTGTTATAGGAAAAATATATGTTTCCTGCAGGAAATCTTCATCCTCATCAAGCATAAGACAAGAGAATTCTCCCTCCCTACCATATAATAGATAATTTGTGGAACCATTGGCTTTGGTGACCATCTACACAAATTTGGATTCACGGTATAACCTTCTTTCCTCCCCACCGAATACTGGAATAGTAGCATAAGTGAGGTCTAGTTTTATGGACTCTCCAATCTTGGATACCAAGGATCTAGACAACAACATTCCAAACCGAGTCAGGATATTTGCTACAACAATGTCCATCACCACACTTTTGGCTGGAATCTGGGCCAGGTTTACTACCAGATCTTTTATAATGCCTAGGCACTTTACCCTCTTGGAATCAAAAGAATACAGATATTTATAAGGTCTGGTAATATGCAACCCCAGCTGCTCCATGACAGACAATGGAAATAGATTGTGTGAAGCCCCGAAATCTAGCATGTAGTTGTGCAGTAATAGGTCATGAATAACTAGAGATGCATAGAAAGGGGGAGTGTCTGATTCCAACTCTTCTACATGAGGTCCAAAGACTACCATGGGTCTTTCCTCTTGGAGATTGAGGTTTTTAGGGAGAGGTCCTATGATATGGGGTAGCATGAATTGAGACACTTGGGCTTTATATGAAGTCTGCTTTAGGAGCTCGATCAGGGGAACCAGGATCTTGACCTTCTCTAGCTCTTTCTGCAGGTTAAAGGCCGTGGGAGATTTTTTTTGCAATAAATTCTTTAGACTATTATTTAGGGTGGTCAAGCAGGTTTGAGGCTATAGAAGAGGATTTCTGGTTTGCAAGAGGATCAGAACCTAGCTTTGTGGAGGTGGACGCAATGGCCTTATGATGTGTAGGCTCTTCTAAAGGCTTCTTCCCCTTACTGGTAGAACTAGAAGAGGTTTTTCCTCTTGGTATTGATTCTTCATTTTGTTCCTACACTTGGGTTATCTTTCTAGAGGACCTGAGGTCATAATTCTTATGGAGATGATCTTGCATGAATTCCACAAACTTCCTGTAGTAACTATCAATATCTTGATCCTCTAGGGAGGATTCCTTTTCTTCTAATTCATCTTGTAGGGTAAGTTAACCTTCTTCATCTTCTGAATAAGAGAGGAATTGATCTTCTTGGCTGTCGGATACTTCCTTGACTTGTCCCTCCATTTTCCCTTCTAATTATAGAGGAGGTTGGATGTGATCTTGCTGCTCCTTCCTTTCCCACTATAAAAACTGTAGAGGGGGCTTCTGGTATTAGGGTTTAAACCCACGATTTGGAATCATTTGGTTAGGATAAGGAGAGGAGTTCTTAGCCTCCAATTCAAGCTTCACTGGCTTATTAGAGAGGTTCTTGATCAACTTATTCATCTCTTCAATTTTATACTCCAGTGATTCCCTTTCTTTATTAGAGGTAGAAGCCTCCTCCCTACTCCTTCTCCTGTCATCATGCTCTGTCCTACCTTTGAATTTACTTGTAGAAGAAAAGTTTTCTTCTACCTCCAGTGCATCAGTTTGGATCTAGTCTAGGGATGTAGACATTATTTCCCTTAGGGTGAAGCCAAACTTAGGTTCGAAAGCTTCTATGAAAACCACCTTAGCAGCTGCTTGGGGGGGCTTTATCTCGGCAGGGAGATTGTTGTAGAGCTTATTGAACCACTTTATAAATTTCGTTACATCCTCATCGTGTCTCTTTTTAAGAGCATTAAAATTTGTGAGGACAAATCCATGGTCCCTCTTCTCTCCCCATTTTAGTGTGAAGAAATTCTCCATCTCTTCCCATGTGGTGATTGTATTATTGGCAAGATATTTGAACCACTTTTAAGCCTCTCCATCCAACGATTGGACGAAAATCCTCAACACCACATCTAGGCTTTCTACATTCACATTTTCAGCAAAGGCGCAAAATTCTTCAATATGTTTATGCGCAAAAGTACTGTCTTCCCTGATAAACCAAGGCAAGAGTTTTGGATAATCTTGAGGCATGTCATTCAATACTTGAGGTAAATGCAATGGAGCATATTTTTTGAGGAGGAAACCAGGTACAACCATGAGGGACGGTGGTGGTAATTTCTGAGGATGATTTGGCTGTGGTATGATAGATATATGCTGAGCAGAGGTTTGGATATTTATCTGTAATGAGATCTGAAGTGCTGTAACTTCTTTGGCTTCCTCAGCCTTTGGAGTAGGATGCAAGGGAGGCAAATAAATATCGACGGATTTGGCTTCGTCTTTTATGTCTGAAGTGGCTAAAACAAAGGTCTCTGGAGGGTACTCAAGTACACGGGTTATGGAGCTAGGACTGTATATATCATCTTTCTGAGAAGAGGAAGGAGAGTCTTCTAGGGAAAATGAGGGTAGGTTGGCCTAGATGGGTTGCTTCTCCCTCCAGATTCTCCTGAATATAATATTTTCAGGATCAGATACAAAAGGGTTTCTCTGCTGAGAAGTATCTGATCGGGTATGAGGTTTGGTGTAAGCCAGGATTACACTTGATTTTAACTTTGATAAAAGTGGAGTTGCCAAGGTGAGGGCTATGCAACTCTCAACCCTTCGTGCTCACCTGATTGAAGGGTGAAGATAATGTCGTATCCAAGGGAAGGGTTTTCTAATTCGTTCCCTGGAAACGCATCCAAAAAGATGTTGTAGCTCCTAGAGACAGCCTTAAGTTGCAAAATACTAGAGCATAGGACATCTTAAAAATTAGAGGTTGAATGTGGGCAATTGTATGAAATGCCTCTGACAAAATCTGGAATGAGAGAACAATGGTTTTGGTGGTTCATGGATGAAGAAGACCTTGGAGTCTATTCCTGTGAATTCCCAATAGTGTGAGAGGACTCAAGAGGCCGCGAGGCTTGATGGCTTTTAAATGGGCCAAGTATAAAACAATGAGAAAAAAATTTTAAAATATGTAGACGCGTTGAGAGAGAACTGAGAAGGAACCCACAAGGGATAGGCTTAAGAGATTTAAGAATTTTTCCCTCATGAACTCAGAGGAAATGAATATTAATGAGATATGGAAAACAATAGAGGCTAATGGAGCATGAATTAAGGTAATACAACAAGCTTGATTACATGAGCGTTAACACCTAAGCGTTATACATATACAAATTAATGAATAAAATTGCAGATCACTGGCAGCTACATTACACAAGCCATCAAAGCAGAATAGCATGAAATATGGTTACACATGAAGAGGAGATTACTGATAACCAAAGGAAACAAATACATACTGCTCATTACTCCATCTGGAATCCAAATATCAGCTCTGTATTATATTGAGTTCAAACAGCTCTCCCAAATATGTATCTCAAAGTAGAGGGAGCATAGTCATACAAACTACAGTAAAATTATTTCAAAATTCCAGAACATGTGTTTTATCTGAGAACTCACTACATATAGAGTTCTCCCTGAGGGTTTCTGACCGAATATTCTATCATGATCGACCCACACAGGTGAAACCAAAATATCCTAACAAACTATTAAAGCATGCTTCAAGCAATCGCTTCTGCAATAGAAAAATAAAAATAGAATGGGTAAAAACAGGATGTTACCCAACAAGACATCGCTATATAATAGTAACAAGAAACAAAATACTTGGCTTGGGAGGCCAAAACCCAGAATCTTCAAAGGAGTGGTGAGAAGTGGCTGAAAAAGGGTGAGCTGTATGATTTCTCCCACTTGATTTCAACTACTGACAAAAGGCCTTCACTCCATGTTCTCATGATTCGAATTAACCAAAATGGAAAGGCCATCTGTACCACCCATACTCCACTCTTCAGCAGAGTTTAATGGACAAACTAAACAGTCATAGCCGTGTTGTTCCATCAGGAACTCATGATGTGTTTTAACTAGTGAGAAGCAGAGACCAGGGTTTAGAAGGGAATGTGTATCACATAACACATGACGAGACGGTTTTAATCATTATAAAGGGTAAGAAAAAGTCCGTGGGGAAGGCTTTGGTGACGTGGCGAGGAAGTGGGGCCCAAAGCGCATCGCAAAATCGCAATCGGAACATGATATGCTTTGGGAATATGATTTGAACTCAAAATTTGCAATGCGCAGTGGAGCATAAAGTTATAATGTGCGCAATGAGATATCGCACATCGGCGATCACAAAAGATAGAGGTTGGTGGAGATGAAAAAGTTATAATTGTCGATTTGCGATGTGGTATCCGTTGTGAAGTGCGATGGAGATCGGGTCATATCGCAAGCTAAAAATTTAAACTTGTGGGCATTGTAATAGGTAAGTTGTCAAATCCGTGAACTGTGATATGTGACGCGCTAAAAGCTGGTGAGTGCGAAAAGGCGGAAGGTGCTGAAAATGCAACATATGAAGATTTGCATGTGGATGTGGATAGTGTATGAAGGTTGGATGGGTCCCACCAAGCCGCATCGGTGGCAAGATAAGTTTCGGTGATTCTTTTAAGATGTAAAGGTTAAAACTTGTTGTGGGCGGAGTTACTAATGAAGAAATGCAACACGGGGCTTTATAAAATGGAAAGTGAAGGATAAGAGAGGGAAAATGTACGTAAAGGAGGGTAGATGAGATGAGGGATGGAGGAAATGAAGTTTTCTCACTATTGAAGCCTTATCAGCTACATTTTCCCCCATTTATACTCAACTTACATGCAAATTGATTCCTTTGAAGCTCTTTGACAGTCAGGACTGGCCTTCCTTTCTCCCTCTCCCCTTTATGTGCGATCACAGGCCAACAGGATACATAGCCCGCATCTGATATGTCATCTCCCATGTAGCTACATTGGGCCCAAAGTGCTTCCATTGCAATTTAACATGCTTTATTTTTCGATTCTAAAGCATGAGCACCTTTTTCTGCAATATACAGTGAGGCCCGGGCTGAAATTCTCTATCTGGCTCCACCTACAATACAGACAAGTTAGTCACCATTAGAGAACTTCTTAGGTCTAAAATGGGTCTCCTAAGAAAAATGTACAACCAAAATAAACTTTATAGGAACAAATACGATTCAATATGACGATGTCAACCATAGGGGATGATTCACCATTTTTTGGGTAAAAATGTAAAAATATTAAAAAATAATAAAATAATAAAACTACTTTTTCAACTTGTATTTTAAACTTATCTCCCTATGATTTTACTCAAATTTTTAAGCAGGATATCTTGTTGGATGAAAAATTTAATTCCTCATCCAAGGAGTACCCATGTTGCATATTTTTATGGACCTTCGCCTACCTGCCCATTACGAGACCCTTCACTGGTCCTTCGCGTTAGCAGAATTCCATATGTTATTTTTTTGCTTGTTAAATTCTGGCCTAAGAGGCTCGGTGATATTTTAACAAGTTTTCTCTTCGGATTGTTTTATTAAAAAGGGCTTTTCATTTATATTTTAAATGAAGCACCTCAATGCTAACTTCTAATGAATGCGTACTGTTCTTCTAGCATACAATCTTAGATTTTTAACGTGAATTAATTTGTAATGCAACTAAAGTGTATTTGCTTTGATGGTCAGGTTATTGTCAGCAGTATTTTCATATCAGACCTTCGGTTTTTTTATTTTTATTTTATAAATTGTACTTCGAATACTATTGTCACTACTGCACCAATGTATTTACTTACATTGCTTTAGATCGTTTTTTGTTGCCTAGCTTACTGTATAATTGATTGAATTTCCTGTTTATGAGTTATACCCTTGGTCGGGTCTTAGAATACATAACAGATATTCGCTATATTTAGAACAGAGAACAATTTTATTTCTTTTCCTTTGTTTTAGCATCATTATTATTTTCTGTGTTACTAGACTTAATAAACAGGTGTCCAGACCACCAATTTATTATGTGTCCGTGTATAGAGGGTTTTTAGAGAAGCGACCGGATCTGTGTTAGGAATTATAATCCTAAAATCAGGACCAACAGCTTCTTGACTCGAGCTTTAATAGCTACCTGACTGTAATTTCTTTGTTCATAGATAATAGCCATGTACACTTTCAGTCAACATAACTTTGAAGATTTTCTTTATGTATAAATTTTAATCTTCCCTAAATCTTTAGAATATACACCTTCTTTCTTTTAATAATAAGTTATTTTAAGACTGTTACAAAGGAAATATTTTCAGTATTCCTCTAAATGAGAATATCGAGCACTGTTTAATGTTTAATAAACAGTTTCTCCTTGATGACTTCGCATTTTCTAAAGAAAAATAGTTGTCTCAGCTTTTATTTTCCTTGTATATATATATATATATATATATATATATATATATATATATATATATCAAGTTATTTATTGCCATACATCGTTTTTCATTTCTTTAACCACAGTATTCCATCATACATAATATTGTTCATTCTTTTTTTATAGTATGTACTGTTCCAATAGATTACCATTCATGGTTCTTTCAGTTTCATAACACCAGGATTAACCTTACCAGTTCTGCCTGAATTAAGTAACTATTTATTGCAGTACAAAATATCTTTATACGTAATTGAATACTATTAAGACTAAAGTACTTATCTGGAAAATAACTTGCTGCTGATGATTTTCCTCCCACCCTCCAAGAAAAGGCGATTACGTCCTTTCCTTGTCCCCGTGCTCTAGTCCTGGATGGTACGGGTCAACAGTGGATTTCTCTGCTTGACCTCAGGACATCCTGTCTAGTCAATTCCAAAAAACAAATTCTCAGGAATGTTGAGTGTATTTCCACTGGTCTCTACCAGCGCTGGAAATTTCTGCACTCTTTCCTCTTGTCCAAAAACAGAACCCCCACTCCTCACTGGAATCCAACTCTTATTCCCAGAGGAGCAGGTAATTTTTTTCCCAACTGCCCCCAACCATTTCCAGTTCTTGGAAAATTTTACCATCAAATTTTATCTTTTATGAAACTAATTAACTTAACTAACTCATTATTCCTAGCTATTTACTCTTAAAAGAAATAACTTTTCTGCAACAACAATAATTCTAGTCTTTTTGCTTAACACAATAATTAAAAATTGTCTTTTAACTAGTTACAACTAGTTATCTTTAATGAGGTTGTCACAAGGTGCTTACAACACACCAATGTTGAAAATGGTTTGATCCTTGAATTCATCTGAGCTTATAAAATGTTTCAGGATTATGTGTTTAATATCAATATAATATAATACTGAATGATGCAATTCAGTTATCACAATAGGTTCAATAATTTTTAAATTTAGTCTTTGTGATTCATACTGAATGGTTGAGAATTTTTTTGGCATTTATTAGATCAGTAATATTTTATCGACATGTTTTGAACTATCTAGTATGATTTATTATTGGGACAAGATAAAGAATCAATTTTTAGACTCTTAAAATCCATTCACATCTCCTTACCTTCGTGGACCCTAATAATATGAAAGGTATTTATGTCATCCCATGTTCTTGTGGGAGCATTCAACCTACATCAAACATGGAAGGACTTGATGCTCAACTCTAACAGAAGACACATAAAAGTTTAAACATCACATCTTCATTGAAGAAGCCTAGATTTAGTCATTTCCATCACAACAATTTTAGGGAGGCTATTGAAATTGAAAGGAGACCAAGTAATCTAAATAGAGAGGATGGTTGGAAAATTGAAAGAAGACCAAATAATGTGAATAGAGAGAATGGTTGGAAAATAGTTTTTATTTTTATTTTTATTATTGATTTATTTATTGATTGATAAAATTTATTTTTATTATTATTAAATTTAGTCTTCAGCTTTATTTATTTATTTTTATAAATATTTAACGATTAACTTAATTTTATTGTTAGTTATTTTAATTTTATTTTGAATATTTTATTCTTAGTTTATGATTTTTTTATATTTTGATTTTTATTTTATTATTCCAAAAAAATTTATTATTTAGTTTTTATTTTTAATTTTGGTGTTGATTTTTTTTTAAGTTTGAACTACTTTTAATAACTAACTATTTTTATTCTTACTTATTTATATTTTAATTTAAATATTTGAATTTATATATTAAAATATTATTTCATAAAACATTTTATTTCAAAAGTGCAATGTAAGATCCTAAAAATTATTTTCTGTGAAGTAGTTGTTTTATTATAACAGTTAAAAATATCAATTATCTCTAGACTGGTCTCTCTATTTAATTTAACATTTTATTTTAAAATTCCAATTTAACATCCTGAAAATTCTTTTCTCAAAACTAGTTGTTTTATTATAAGCATTAACAATATTAATTATCTCTAGATTGATCTCTGTATTTAATCTAGTGTCATGATCTGATTCTCCATCTTGTCGTGACAATAAGCCACACTAGATGGTTCTAAAAAGTTTACAAATATTACCTATGTGATGAATGCCGAAATATTTCTCTACAATTCAGATTTAAGAATTATTCTATGTTTTTACAGTTTTTTTTTTATTTAAATCTAATAATTTATTGTTTAATAAAATCTAAATTATTGTTTTCCCAATATATTAAAAAAATATATTATCTTAAAAAAATTAACTTTTAAAATATTATAAATTAAAATAATAATTCCAATTAAATTTCAAATAAAATTAACTCAAATATATTTGAAATTTAACTAAAATATATAATGGAAGAATATACAACCATAATCAATTAAAATACACTTGTAATCTTAAAATATTTACTTTAAAGTAATTAACACTACCAAAGACAATGAGACCCATATAATTTCATTTAAATATTTTTAAATTGAATATAATTGGATAGTGTATGTATTATTTTATATACTATGTATAATGATTATGTGGCTCTCCAACCAAAGATTTAAGGAGATGTTGTAATGTTATGTTATATATATAAACATTTGGACTCTAGTTTTTGACAACTTATGATTTTTTTAGTAGTGATTTATATTATTACATATTAATTATATATATATATATATATATATATATATAAATTTGTAATTGAATAATTTATTTTAGTATACAAATATTAAACTAGTCAGTTCTTAACTCTAAATCTATTATGTATTAATAGAGAACTGATTTCTAAAAATACAACTTTTCTTCAAATTTTCCACTCAAATTAGTAAAAAATTTGATCTCATTAAATACTTGATAAATTCTAATTTAAAACTAATTTATAAAATAAAAATAAATTTATAATTTTAATTACAACTTTTATTAATCATCCAATATTATTTGTTATTGAATATTACATATGTGATAATTTTTTTTTTAAATCCAACATCTTTTTAATATAAAATCCAACACCCACTCCAATATACACACTGACACGTCTATGAAAGTACCAAGGCAGTTTCCATAAAAAATTAACAGACAATAAGATTAAATACAGAATTGAAAATCAGCCATGGCCGGCTTGGCTAGCATACCCGCTAATAGTAACGTTTAATGCCATAGAAAATTATTTCTGTTATCACATCATTTACTGTCTGCAAAGGAAGTCAAAACTCTGTCAGCTTACATATGTAATTTAAAGGTTAAAACTATATTTATTAAATTTGAATGTAATTCAATAAGGAAAAAAAAATGATGGTTTAAAATTTCATATTTAATATAGGAAAAATGAGAGAATATACATTTTAAAAAATTATATTATTATTTATTCAAAAAATTAAAATAAAATGATGATTAAAGTCTTTCTTACTTTTGTTTAGTTCATTTTTAATATATAATTATTTTTGAAAAATTATGGAATACAAATGAAGCATCCCTGCTATACTCATTTTTCTCTGTAAATGACTCTTATGGGGAGCTTTTTAGTTTCACAGTTTTTCCAAAAGCAATAATATATAATCATGGATAAATGCTTTAATATATTTTTAAAACAACAATAAAGAAAATCATATTACATTTCATATATATATATATATATTTTATTGAAAATTATTTTTACTTACACTTTTCTATTAAAAAAAAAAACCATCGATATCTTGAGTTAGACCCAATATCCTGAGTTGTCAATATATTAAGAACTTTCACTTTGATTTAGTCTCGGACCTAAGATAAAGATAGCATCAACCAAGAGTCGAGTCGAGAGGGATCCTATCCAGTTATATGTAAATATCTTTTTAAAATGGAAAATTTGAAAAATAATTTATTTTGAGTTGATGCTTCACTTATTTTGTGGACAAATGAATTTTAGGTGGAGCCTCCCTAATGTTGTACATTTCATAAGTATTTCACATTTTTTCCAAAAGAAATAATACATAACCATGAAAAAATGACTGTAGTATATTTTTATTACAACAATGAAAAAATCATATTACATTTCATTTTCAGATTTTTTTTTCACCAATAATTCTTTTTTATTCATACTTTTATATAAAAAATATTTCATTACAATACTATGGGCTCAATACCATTAGTAGTCAATGTCATAGACAGTAAGAAATTTGATTTAGTCTCATGCCTAACATAAAGATAGCAACAACCAAAAGCTTTGAGGGATCAAATCCCATTATATATGTAAATATCTTTTTACAATGGAAAATATGAAAAAAGATTTACCCATAAAAAGATTTAATCTTTTTTAGTACTTGACAAATTCATGATTTCTGTCTCATCTATAATTTTTCATTATTTAAATTATATTTTATAATAATTTATTATTATTATTATTATTTATATTTAATATTGAAAATTAAGTGAATTACAAAATCAACATTAACACATATATACAAATATTCTCTCAATAGCTAATATAGATATTCAAACCCTTTATTTAAGTTATATATTGAAATATTTATAAAACAAATAAGAGGTTTTTTTTTTTTTTTTTTTTTACTTTATTTTTGCAAGTTATTAAAATAATATAATTTAATATAGGCATCTTAATATTTTATTTATAGCTTTAAAGTAAAAGCAAACTATTTTTACCACCTCTTTTAATTAAAAGAAACCAAATATGTATAATCATTTATGTTTTTATTATAGCTTATATATTTTTAATTTTTTTTTTTTTTAAAGGGACAAATCAACTCTAAATTAAATATGAATAAAATTACACATCACCTTCATGCTAACCTTTAGAATAAACCTCTTAGCTCAATAACATATTATTTTTCTATTTAAAACTTTAAAACTGTTTGAAAAACAAAAACTTCAAATAATAAATTATACCCTCCAAATAATGAGACTTTATATCTTCCAAATAATGAGAATGGCAGGAGGAGAAAAATCACCATTATGCAAAGGTACAGAGGTCTCAGCTGCAACAACATTCATGTACTTAAGGATTTCTTTAATGGACTCCTGTACTACAAAGATGACGGGTATACACAAAGACGGGGTTGTCTTTGCTCTTCTTCCTCTTCTTTCTTGGCCACATTTGGGCACATTCATATGCAACTTGGGGTCCATGATCTGAATTTTATCAGCCAACATGCAAAAAACAAAGTGACAAGATGCAGCTACTGAAAAAGCTATAAATTATATTTTGTCTGTGGCCAACTCTGTATACATTGAGTGTTGTCTCTGTATCCCTGTAGCTGGTGGCAGGTTGCCAACGACCATTACACTACCATTTATTGTAAAGGGGGAAATTAAAAGACTTAGTGAGTTAAAATCTGCAGACATTGTGATGCCTTTACATTACCAGTTATTATAAAGTGGTGAAGATCAAAAGGGTGAGTTAAAACCTATGGATAATATCACAATATTGAGTAACCATTGCAATCATGCAAGTCACTGTGGATCCATGAGCTAAATGCTCCAATTGAAAGTAGTTGGCAACATAAATATGGTGAAGATCAAAAGGGGAGTTAAAACTTGCTGACAATATTAAAAAAAAATACTGAGTACCCATTGCAATCATGCAAGTCACTGGCCATCCATGACCTAAATGCTCCAATCGAAAATAGATGGCAACATAAATGTCCTCTTCACCCTAGTTTGCCCATAACCACTAAAGAGGTATTAAATATTTAAATTCCTTTCAGTTTAAATATTTTAAGGTATCAATATAAATGTCCGTTCCTCTTTTTGTGGGTTAAAAACTCATCTTTTCAGAAACACATCGTTTTTCGTGGCTCCCCTTTCCAGCTCATGCAAACACCTGTTCCACACCAGTTTAAAAAACACTCCAGTTCCAAAACCGCACTGCATGCAGCTGTGCAGCTCATATTAACAATTTCCGGTGAATAAATTTTCATGCAAACTCCTGTTACACACCAATTTAAAAAAACACTCCTGTTCCAAAAACGCACTGCAGCTGTGCAACTCACACTAACTATTTCCTGTGAATAAATTCATATGTAGCTTGAGGACCATGATCTGAATTTTATCAGCCAACATGCAAAGAACAGAATAAGAGGATGGAGCTACTGAAAAAATTAGAAATTTTCTTCTCTCTATGGCTACCTCTATATCCATTAAGTGTCGTCTCTTTATCCCTGTAGTTGCTAGCAGGTTTCCAAAGACCATTGTCGTTACCTTTTATTGTAAAGGGGGGAAATTAAAAGAGTTGGTGAGTTAAAACGTGTTGAAAGTATGCCACTTTTACATTATCATGCATTAAAAAGTAGTGAAGAACAAAAGGGTGATTTAAAACCTACTGGAAATATCACAATACTTGACTACCAATTGCAATCATGCATGTCATTGGCGATCCATGAGCTAAATTCTTCAATTGAAAGTAGTTAGCAACATAGATGTTTGTGTCATCCTAGTTTTCCCACCAGGTTTAAGTTGGGTTCATTGATAAATCTGTATCAAGGCCTAGTTTCAATTTTTTTTATGAAAGCCTGATACCTTTTTCTCCCACAACGCACCATTGGGGACAAGAGTGCTCCAAACCCCTATAGTGTAGTGCTACTTAATCTCTTGAAGGGATGGTGGAATCTATTCTTCAATTTTCTATCCATCACTCCACACAAACCATTGCTCATAGCCGTGACCAATCCCTCCCAAATGCAAAATCCTAACCCTTATAGGGTTGGCCAAATCCCCCCTCAGTCCCATCAATTGGATGCTAGGTTCAAGCCCTTTATGCTACCTTCTACTAATCAACCATGAGACCAACTCACTTCCTTCTAAGTCTATATTGAAAAGTTTCTATAGAAAAAGATGATGTCTTTTCTAGAATTTTACTCATTGTTTGGAAGGAGAGGTAAGGAAATTGTTCAACGATATACCCAATAACTCTATAATATAACGGGGTTAGTTTTTTGAAAATTTATTGAAGAAATGGGTGGTCAATAAAGATGCCAAATATTATTCAACAAAGTTCAATATCTTAAAGAACAAAACTGATCAAACTATCCCAGCATTTACCAAGAGATTTGTAAACTATACCATCAAATCCATTAGCTAGTAAGGGCTTATGAAACAATTCATATGGTAGCTTATGTTTCCAATGTTGAGGTTAAGTTTTCTTTCCATTTGAGCAAAAGGATGTCACTTGACAGAGAGGCTATATCTAATTATGTTGAAGGCCTACAAAGTGATAATGTTGTCCTAAAGGCATCACTAAAAACTATAGAAGACCTCCCTAATACAAGAAAGTATGTGAATTATATGAGGGTAAGTGGACATGAGGTTTACACATAATGAAAATATTGACTAACCCTTAAGGAGGTGACAGAGATCCTCAAATCCATGAATAATATTATCAAAAAGCTCCAATAGCTATAGGCGGCCCATTATTTTCAGGGAACTTGACTTAGAGCTCAAAATATCCTATTAGAGGTTAGCCATAATTTAGAAGGCCTCTAAATTGTTGTTAAGTAATAAAAAGAAAGAATAGGTAGATATATTGCAACACCCTCCTCCCATATCTACCTAAGTAACCAACCAACCGGGGTAAACATGTGACGGGAGGCTACTATGATCAGATTCAACCTCCTACGTGACCTTAAGGAAGTGGAACCGATAGAAAAGCATCATACAAACCTTCCACATCAGCAATAAGACTCCCAAGAACCATCCCAACCACTCAAGTAACTAGCCCTAAGGTCCCACTGAGCTTTTAGCCCACTTAACCCTCGGGTGCTCCCACAATATGGTCATCAGTACGTTTGGGAGGCTTTGCAAGCTCCCACAATTTTGCATGCCTGTGTCTGGGGACTAAATTTCACAGACCTGTGCCTACGTCCGCGAGATTTTAGGAAATTTTTTAGGCCCAGAGTCCAAGACACTGCCCAAAACCCAATGACAAGCTCATAAATGAATTAAACAACAAAACAATGATGTATTTTCAAAAACCATGAAAAAGGCCTAGACTCGACCCCTACTAGCCATGACATGCATTTCATCAAACATATCACAAATACGTAATCTACAAGTGTAAACAACAGATCTGAGCATAGGATTCTCATACTTATCTAAGAATCACTAAGACGTATTGTTCCCTTACATCATTGGTTGCAGTATCATCTATTAGGTCATAGATACATTGCTTATTCATTTACAGATAAAAACATAAGGAGAGACATACATCATCGTTGTCATAATACATGATTATAACCAGCGTAATAACAACATAAATCTCAAGGATACAATAACCATAGAATCCACATCTAAACCAGTACATTTAAACATAAAATATCAAGGAGAGAACCTCTTATTGATGAATGCAAAAACCAATCAAGGATGGGACTTCCACGTTCCACCGGACATGATGGATTGGTCAAGACAAGTCTCTCTTCATCCAATCACCGTTGTTCCATATTCCAAGCACAGATGTGGGAATAAAACCGAAAGAAAGAACTAGGGCATCCCAAGGCTAAATCACCTCACCCTCATCAATAGAGATTAGGATTTCCTGTAATCCACACCAGATCACTAGGCCAAAAAAAGCATGGATGCCATCGGATTTTTTCGACCTATACCATGAGGAATTTTCCTTTCTCCTAGTGTCTCAGGCTTTATCGTAATCCAGGGTCTGATGCAAGGATTACTAGGCCCTAAACCAAGACACACTCTCCAAGATTTACTGTATATCCTAACCCGAGATTCCTAGGCCTAATGGAGAGAAAACCACCTCTCGGATTTACTGTTTATCCCGCCATTCACCAGTCAAGGATTCTTAGGCCCACCGAGGAAACATACTATCCAACTTTACCACAACTGAAAATCCAGTTCAGGGGTTACTAGGCCATGTGCTATATCATTTTAGAGGTCCACCTCATTGAACTTCGAATCCATCCAACAATCCAGCTCAAGCAAAAAATGAGAACTCCATCACACCATGGATATCTGGAAATGGGAAGGCTAGGCTGAAAAACATTTTCACACCTGGAAATGCCCATTCTATGAAATAAAAGAACCACATTCAATACCATGCATGCCAGATCTAGTAATTAAATCACACATGCAAATCAATACTTGCAAAGAATAATGTTATAGTTGCTTGATCCTGCTCTTCTTTGCTTTCTCCTTCCTTCCTCTTGCCTTATTTGCCTTCCTTGATCCAATGCCAAAGTGGTCCAAGAAAAATCTAACTGTCTAAGGATAAGAGAGAGAGAGAGAGAGAATAATGAGAGAGTTCCAAAACTGAACTGAAAAAAGGTACCAACTGATCCTTAGAAGCCTTTTTATGGATGAGGCCTCTATTTTCTTTATTTTCCATTATTTTCTGTCATTTTCCTCACATGTAACCTGTGATATTTCACCTCCCTTTTCTCCTAATTTCCATTACTTTCATAAATAAATGTGCCAAAATTTTCATTTTTCCTTTCAAGAGCCATTGCCAATTTCCTTAGCCATAATAAACCAAATGAATACCCACTAGGATTTTTTTCCCAACATTCAGCTTGGAATAAGTGTCCCATCAACCGTGGTCATTATTTTTGCCTTTACTAACTTTTATTACATGGGATTTTCACCAAGGAAATTACAAAACCATACCCCTTGGGGGTCACCTTCCTCGGTGTTCAACCACAAATATACCTCAACAAAACTGCTAAAAAACAAACATACTGCCCATGGAGCTTTATAACATAGCGCGATGCAGTACTTATAATGATCACCTTACTGAAAACAAAGCCAACATAACAAAATAACAACATGAAAAATATAATGACATGACACCCATACCACTTATTGGAGCTGTATAACATAGTTCATGGAGGTATTTACATCCATATACATATGTACATATACCAAAACATCACACCAAAACATATGCCAAAACATATACCAAACATGATACCAAAACTGCTTTTCCTCAATCGAAAAATAAGAAACGATATGTTGTAGCTCCTAGAGACAGTCTTGAGTTGCAAAAGACCAGTGTCTAGGGCATCTTGAATGTGGACAATTGTATGAAATGCCTATGAAAAAATATGGAATGAGAGAAGAATGGTTTTGGTGGTTCATGGATGGAGAAGACCTTGGAGTCTATTCCTGTGAATTCCCTATACCGTGAGAGGGCTCAAGAGGTTGTGAGGCTTGATGGATTTTCAATGGGCCAAGTATAAAACAATGAGCATAAAATTTTAAAATATGTAGAGGAGTTGAGAGGGAACTGAGAAGGAACCCACGAGGGACAGGCTTAAGAGATTTAAGAATCTGTCCCCTATGAACTCAAAGGAAATGAATATGAATGAGATATCAAATAGAGGCTTGTGGAGCACGAATTAGGGTAATGCATCAATCTTAATTACATTAGTGTTAACACCTAAGCGTTATATAGATACGAATTCATGAATAAAATTGCAGATCATCGACAGCTACATTACACGAGCCATCAAAGCATAATAGCATGAAAGATGGTTACACATGAAGAGGAGATTAATGATAACCAAAGGAAACCAATACATACTACTCATTACTGCATCTAGAATCCAAATATCAGCGCTGTATTATATTGAGTTCAAACAGCTCTCCCAAATATGTATCTCAATTACAGGGAGCATAGTCATACAAACTACAACAAAATTCTTCCAAAATTCTAGAACCTATGTTTTATCTTAGAACTCACTACATATATAGTTCTCCCTGAGGGTTTTTGAGCGAATATTTTGTCATGATCGACCCACATAGGTGAAACCAAAATATTCTAACAAACTGTCAAAGCGTGCTTCAAGCAATCGCTCTTGCAACAGAAAAATCAAAACAAAATGGGTAAAATCGGGATTTTAGCCAAAAAAACATCACTATATAATAGTAACAAGAAATAAAACAGTTGGCCTAGGAAACCAAAACCCAAAATCTTAAAAGGAGTGGCGAGAAGTGGCTGAAAACCAGTGAGTGGTATGATTTCTACCACTTGATTTCAGCTACTAACGAAAGGCCTTCACTCCATGTTCTCATGATTCACATTAACCAAAATGGAAAGGCCATCTCTGCCGCATGTTCTCCACTCTTCAGCAGAGGTTAATGGATGAACTGAACAATCATAGTCACGATGTTCCATCAAGAACTCATGTTGTGTTTTAACTAGTGAGAAGAGGAGACCGGGCTTTAGAAGGGAATGTGCAGCACATAACACATGGCGGGATAGCTTTAATCACTGTAAAGGGTAAGACAAAGGTCGTGGGGAAGGCTTTGATCACGTGGCGAGGAAGTGGGGCCCAAAGAGCATCGCAAAATCGCAATCGGAACAGGATATTCTTCAGGAATATCATTTGAACTTCAAAATTTGCGAGTCACGGTGGAGCATAAATTTATAATGTGTGCAATGTGATATCGCACTTCGGCGATCACAAAAGATATAGGTTGGTGGAGATGAAAAAGTTATAATTGTCGATTTGCGATGTGGTATTCGTTGCGAAGTGCAATGGCGATTGGGTCATATCACAAGCTAAAAGTTTTAAACTTGCTGGCATTGTAATAGGTAAGTTGTGAAATCTGCGAACTGCGATATGTGACGCGGTAAAAGCTGGTGAGTGCGAAAAGGCGGAAGGTACGAAAAATGCAGAATATGAACGTTTGCATGTGGATGCGGATAGTGTATCAAGGTTGGATGGGTCCCACCAAGTCGCATCAGCGGTGAGATAAGTTTCGGTGATTCTTTTAAGATGTAAAGGTTTAAAATTGAAGGGGGCGGAGTTTCTAATGAAGAAATGCAACACGGGGCTTTATAAAAGGGAAAGTGAAGGATAAGAGAGGGAAAATGTAGGTAAAGGAGGGTAGATGAAATGAGGGATGGCAGAAATGAAGTTTGCTCACTATTTAAGCCTTATCAGCTACATTTTCCCCCCTTTCTACTAAACTAACCTGCAAATTGATTCCATTGAAGCTCTTTGACGGTCAGGACTGGCCTTCCTTTCTCCCTCTCCCCTTTGTGTGCGATCACAGGAAAACATTGGGTCCATCTAGGGACAATGTGTTGTTCTTCAATGCGTTGAGAACCTGCAGACCTCCATGCCTATGCTTTTATTGAGTACATGGAGTTGCAAATGCACACCGATTAGACGAAGTTTTATACCAACGGTCAAGTGGACACAAGATGGAAGATGAAATGGAGGATGATATGGAAGATGAAATGGAAAATGAAAAAAATGGAGGAAACAAAATGGAAACAGTGGAATATGATATGGAAGATGAAATGGAAGGAATGTGTTGGTGTCCTGTGTTTTGGTAGATTGGCTAACCAAAAGACAAGGCAACATCAGAACCAATCTTTAGAGCTCTAGGATCTAGCCCTCCTAGTCTTAGAGATGGATCTCTCAATATGTTTGTAAGGATATGTCTTTAATTTTTAGAAGTTGATTTTAGGCTAGTTATGAGGTGCAAGGTTATTCATTTTGTTTGGTTGGACAAATGTGTTTCATGTGGTATAGATAGAGCATGGGAATCTACAAGCCATTGGGCAATGGAGTCATGTGAAAGTCCAAATAGTTCTGACTGAGAAGGAAGGGAAACCAAAGGGAAAATCTAACTTGGTCAAGGATCTGTTGAATAATATAGGTGAAATAGGATGAACATTAAGGGCTCAAGAGTGAAAAACAAACTAAACCCTTTCACAATGGCTTAAAAGATTCGGGGAATTCCCTATTTCCTCCAGTAAGCTCACTGCTTTGAACTTAATTAAATTAAACACTCAAAGAAGAGGATAAATGCAGACTAAACCCTCTCACAATGACTTAAAGGATTTGGGGAATGCCATATTTCCTCTGGTAAGATCACTGTTTTGGACTTAATCGACATAAATACTCGACAAAAAGGAGAAATGCAGACTAAAACCTTCTTAATGAATTATAGGATTAGGGGAACGCCCTATTTCCTCCTATAAGTTCATTTTTGAAAGCTTAATCAACAAAGACATACAATTGAATTCAAAGAAGAGGGAACACCTTAGACATCTAGGACTGCAATTATAGGGACCTTTAACACAATAATTACAATAAGAACCAGAGGGTATGATTGAAATAGACCTCTCTGTCAAACTGCAAGCATTAATAATTAAAAGGAGATTTTAGATACAATATTCAATGGCAAAGAAAGAGGGAACGCCTAAACAGTCTTTAACACAACTGAATTAACCATTTCTGAAATTAAACAAACCGAATATTCAAGAGAGTTATTAGGCTACCTTGTCATGTTCACTATTGGAAAACATATAAACAGTGAAGGATAAACAGGTCAGAGGTGCTTCCAAGATACATTTCTCTGCCTAAACTTTTTATCCTACTGTAAGCAAAGCATGATGGAACAAAGTGGGAAACAGGAAATAACATTAAAAATAAGAAGTACTTCACCAAAACCAGGCTCAGGGATCCAATGGTCCAGCCTCCTTCATCAACAGAAAAACAAAGACCTCCACACTCCTTCAAAACACCAATGCTTCTTCAAAGCAGCAATATGTATTACTTTAGAAATCACCAAATGCCAACCTTTTACAATGAGACTTCAAAGAGTCTTTATAGGAAAAATGAGTAAAATTAGGTGAAGGAAGTTTTAATGAACATTAGAGATAGGAGAAGTGCATTCGAATGCTCCATTTTGTGTCTTAAACATTTCATTAAATTCTAGACTGGATCAATAACTCTGTAGCTTGTTGAGACCATTTTTATATGACAGAAATCACCCGCAAGTTGTCCTTGGGAGGAAAAAACATCTGGAGTGGCACTGTTATCTTCTTGGTGTGAGTTAAGTGAAGAATGGGCTATGAGGACTCCCATACTTCTAAATAACTGCTTCTGATAGTTTGTAGTAGCTTCCCTGGTGTAATAACTGCTTGGTAGACTTGCGTGCATGGGTAAGGGTAATTTCTGTGTCAGTCAACATTTTGCACCAATAACTGCTCTGTCTCTTTGTACTTTAACTTGTTTTAGCTCTATTTATGATTTTCTCCTGCTAATTGCTCGAACTGCTTATGTACTGATGCCTTCAAAATTCTTATTAATCTTATATGTCTTGTGTTCTGCCACTGGAAATGTGATCATCATCTTTTTTGAGTGTTTTGTGTACAGGTGGAGGGTTTTGCTAAGTTGGAGGGTTACTGAGGGTTCATGGATCTGATCCATTGATTGACACGACCTCGCCCTTCTGTTTTGGTCCTTTTGATGTTGTTTCGTGGCCCTGAGATTGTTATTTGAGCTTTTGTGTCACCTTTGTGACTGTGAAACAATTTATGCTTCATCAGCAGTGAAAACCTGCAAACATATGAGAAACATGTTAAGAAATCCATGCGGCTTGGTGAGACTACTTGCAGAGGCTCTGGGGGCGGAGGAGCAGCAAAGAAGGATCGTGAATTGCAGTGGAAAATCGAAAAAAATCCTGGCAGAGCAGCTAACCAGGTCAATGGAGGTTTGGGTGTGAGGATGAATGGGAGCCATTAGATTAGAACAATCAACAATGGAGATATTTCGATGGAGTCATTTGGAAGATCGAATGAATGGAGAATGGATGGATGCGAGATTAAATCAGAACTGTCCAATATAAGAGATCGAAAGTTGGGAAAAAACGCGAAAGGCAGCATTATGGAGGGTAGACGATATGGCGGAAAACCGGAAATGGTTTTCGTGCAGAGAAATGGGGGGAAGGTGGTATTACCTTTTGGAACGCAATTCCATACATCGACTCACACGTGGAAAATGAAAATTTCCCATATCGCCCAATTTTGAAACATTAAACTTTGGGCGCAAAAATTACGTGATATTGAGTTTAAGCCGTTGGATCATCGATGGAAAATTTTGATGGTACGGGAGAAACGCGACATAAGGCTAGATGCATGGGCGAAAGGAGGCAGGGTCCATTACTGAGGTCAATGCAAGCCATCAGATCATGAGGATCGATGGTCGAGATCTGTCGATGGGGGAGAATGAGAAGGGTAGGGCTTGAAGAGCAGAAGTAATGTGGACCGTCGGATTTGAGAAGATCAACGGCAGGGATTGCATCGCGGAATCACACAGGACGTGAATGGCATGAGGGGAAGGGAGAAAGGCGATGATGTGAAATAGCATGGACCATTGGATCTGGTCGAATGAATGGTCAAGATTAAATCGGGGATCACACATCGGAGGTGAAAAGAGAACGGGAATTTGGATTTGCAATGTGCGATTAAGCGTTGGCCGTTGGATCAGAAGCAAGATCGACGGTGGAGTTCTAATCGGCCATCATTGGAACAGTGAAAAGGGGAAAGGAATATGCGAAGTGTGATGAAATCTTGGCCGTCGTTTCTTGTGTATTCGACGGTTAGGATCAAATCGGGGAATTGGAGGAGAAGGGGCTCATCACATCAGAAGATTGGAAGAATAAAGGAAAAGTCGGGGAAATGAAACTCCAATTGCGATGAGCGATAAGGGCTAGCGCCTGGTTACGGCTCAGGGTCATGTGTGGAAAAGGGGCTAGGGCCAAGGCTGAAAGGGGCTTAATGCCTTAGTGTAAAAATGGGGTTTTAGGCCAAAAATGAAGGTTTTTGAGGGTTTTTTGGCTTTCGGTAGAGAGGAAAGAAAGGGTATTTAAACCTGTAAATTAATCTTTGAGGGTTTAAAGGGGATTTAAGGCTTTTGGAGGCTAAAAGGAGGGTTAAAAGATGAAAATAAGGCTTCATGAAAATGGAGGGGGAAAGAAGTGGAAATAGGCATTTTCAGAGGCCTTTTGGAACATCTTTCTTTGGTGAATCAACATGGTTTTAAGATGGAAACAACAGTGAAGATTAATTCAAAGGATAGAGGAATCATCATAAGACTTCAAGATGATGGATTTTCAAAGGAAATATATCTCTTGAAGGCTTGACAACAAATTTAGCCACCTTTTTGGTACAACAAAATTTATAGGTGACTAACAGAATGTAAGCAAAAGGGAGTACAGTGGGATGACATATATAGTGAAAAAGATATATACAGTGAGCTAGATTAACCCTCATTAGTAATGAAAGTAAAACTTGAGGAAATGCCCATTTACGGGCACCTCAAGTATGTCTGCTTCTAGGTTCTCCACTGCGAAAGTATTGTTGCCTTTGTCCTCTGCCACCCTAAATGGACCAAACTAGAGGGGGTCGAACTTCCCATGTTTCCCTTTGTCTACTCGCTCGATATCCCATCGTAGCACCAAATCCCCAACTTGGATTTTTGTATCTTTAGCTCTTTTGTCAAATAAACCTTTCATTATTTCTTGATATTATGCTAGTTTGAGGCCTACTTGTTCCCGAGTTTCATTCAACTCCACCAACTGATTCTCTCTTCGGATAAGGTCATTTGTATCCTCCTCACTCTCTTGTAAGAATCGTGCTACACGTAATGCAAGCTGAATTGGGAAGACCGTGACTCTGCCATACACACACTCATAAGGGGATTTTCCTGTAGATCTCTTAGTTGTGATGCGGTTTTCCCAGAGTGCGAACTTGAGCTGAGAGTCCTAGTTATTTTGATTTTCATTGATGATTTTCTTCAGAATTCTCATTAGTGTCTTGTTAGATGATTCTCTGAGCCCGTTGCCCTGTGGGTAGTATGCAACGGAGTGTCCCAACAAGATTTTGCAACGCTGACAAAATTTTACAAATTTAGCCGACTCGAAGGCTTGGGCATTATCTGTAACGATTTTAGCTGGGCATCCAAACCTGGATATTATGTTCTCTTCGAGGAACTTGATCACCACTAAATTTGTAGAATTTCTTGTGGGCACGACTTCTACCCACTTGGTGAAGTAATTTTTAGCAGTAAGGATCCATCGATGCTAATTGCTGGAATTCGGGTGAATCTCTCCTGTGAAATCAATTCCCCACTGCTTAAAAGTTTCTTCAACATGCACTGGGATCAACAGCAGAGGTGCATACCTTTTCTTTTCAGCGAACGTTTGACACTTCTCGCAGGCCTGGACATGAGCATGTACATCACCGGATAGTTTAGGCCAAAATAAACCTGCCCTTAGGATCTTGTGTGCGTTGGATCGCCAGCTATAGTGTCTGCCACATATCCCTTGTGGAATTCAGCCATCACTTGGTCCACCTCCTACTTTGTTAAACACAATAGTAGGATCCCTGCCGGGTCTTTCTAGTAAAGTCTCCCATTTTCCGTGATATACTTTTGAGATTTCAGCCTTAAGGTGCGGTACTTAGCCTTATCATAGTTAGGAGGAAATCTCAGCACTAAAATATATTCCACTATATATTTATACTATGGGGAAAAAAGGTACTTTATTTGAGTTTTTTGAGTGGAGGATTCTATGCATTGATGTGCACCTATGCCCTCCTATGTCTCTCCTCCTGTCATAGACAGATTTATACCCATAGCTTGACAGTTGGATTCAAACAAGATTTTGGCCAGCCCTTGGCCTTTATTGAGCTTGGTAGGCTTTATCTCCAGTTCATACTGCTGAATCTTGGCTATCCACTTTCCCTTTCTACCCTCACTGTCGCCCTGTACCAAAAAATCCTTCATCACTGTTGTGGGAACATAGGCAGTTATAGCAGACTGTAATACATATACCCAGAATGACTTTAGAAATTTGACCAAGGCATAATCTTTCTTCTCCAGGATATCATATTTCAGTTCGACATCTCGCAGGACTTTGCTGAAGAGCGCAATGGGTTTCTCATGTCCTATGGCATTTTTCTATAAAATTACTTTGGCTATTGTGTGAGGAGATGCGAAAGAGAATATCATGAACGGTTTCCCATAATCTGGACCGGCCAGCACTAGAGCTTCTGCAAAGGCCTTTTTGATCCTGTGAAATGAGTCCCTGGATTTAGGGGTCCATCTAACTTCACTATTCTTCTTCAGCACCCCAGTGATGTTTCAGAAAATTTCGGCATAGTTGGGAATGAACCTTCTGAGGAAATTTATTCTTCCCAGGAACAATTTTATCTCCTTCTTATTTCTTGGTAGGGGAGTGCCATCTATCACCTCTACCCTCTTCGGATCGATCTTCACTCCTTCCTTAGTTACTATGTGCCCCAGTAACTCCTTCCTCCAAGGAAAACATGGATTTCTAGAGGTCTAGAGATAGACCATACCTGCATCATTTTTCAAAGGTTCGGCGAAGGTGCTCGATGTGTTCACCATCACTCTTTGAAAAGACAGTGATGTCATCCAAGTATCACCACAAATTTGTCTTTCTCTCCCATGAAAGCAATGTCAATCACACGCTGAAATGTAGCACCGCATTTATTAGGCCAAAGGGCATTTAGGAGTACATGAAAGTACCCCAAGGCATGGTGAACGTTGTCTTATTTTGGTCTTCCAGGAGCATTACCACCTGATTATATTTTGAGAAGCCATAAATCATGGACATGCAAGAATGCCCCACCACTTTTTGCAGGATGTGGTCCATCTTTGGGAGGGGATAGTTATCCTTGAGTGAGGCTTTGTTCAGATTGAAAAAATCCATGTATAGTTTGATTTCACCATTCTTCTTCCTTACCGATACCAGGTTCGCCACCCACTCAGAATATCTTAAAGGGATAATGATCTTGGCTTGCAAAAGTTTCCTTATTTACCTCTCGATAGCTAGGAGGAGAAGGGGGTTGATCTGCCTCAGCTTCTGCTTATGAGGCTTCACATATTCTATCAAAGGTATTTTATGTTTTATAATATATATGTTAAAAGTCTTCAGATCCTAGTATGACCAGGCAAAGACATCTTTGTATGATTGGAACAGACTGAGATACTGACCTTGGTATTCTTCAAGAACCCCTTTTGACAACTTTATCACCTTCGGATCCTCTTTTGTCCAATATTCACATCCCTGACAAGCTCATCGAGGGTCATTTTGCTGGGATTTATTGGGATGTCATTCTTTTCAAACAACCTCTCCAATGGCACAAGCACCCTGGGGATGACATTTCCCTTTAATTTCAGAACAAGTGTCTGCCCAGTGTTTCTTCCCATTTGGTTTTTGGCTCCTCGCTGTCATCCTCAAGGACTGAATCAATCGCCATATTTGAAATATCGCCTATATTTTCCATGAAACGTTGGACCTTATCTTCATCTTCGAAGACCTTCCAATGCTTTATGTTTTCTAGAATGGAAGGGCGGTGTCGCACTTCAACCTCGTATCTGAGCAAAGGATTTTGTGGGGGCGGAAATTACTAACAGTCACAGCCATTGAATCTTCCATTCTATTCTTATCCCTTGGCATGAACTGAATATATAAAATGCAAGAAAGAAGTTCTCAACTAAATCCCATATCTCGTTCCTGTAGGCTTTGAGCCGTGGGTGTTTGGTTTGGCATTGGTTCTTGACTTGTCTCACTACAAGCTCTGAATCTCCAAACACCTTAAGGTTTTGTATGTTCATATTCCACGTTGTTTGCAACCCCAACATGAATGCTTCATATTCAGCCACATTATTTGTGGCTTCGAATTCCAACTTAAAGGAGAGGGGAACCAAGCATGCCTCTAGGGATATCAAGAGTACCCTGGCCCCATTGCCTTCTCGTGAATTAGCTCCATCAAAATGCAAGGTCCATATCTTGTTTTCCTCCTGGCTCATAGGATACTTCTGTGTTATAGGACAAACATATGTTTCTTGTAGGAAATATTCATCCTCCTCAAGCATAAGACAAGAGAATTTTCCCTCCCTTCCATATACCAGAGAATTTGTGGAACCATTGGCTTTGGTGACCATCTTAACAAATCTCGATTCACGGTATAACCTTCTTTCCTCCCCACCGAATACTGGAATAGTAGCATAAGTGAGGTCCAATTTTATGGACCCTCCAATCTTGGATCCCTAGGATCGAGACAACAACATTCCAAACCGAGCCGGGATATCAACTACAACGATGTCCATCACCACACTTTTGGCCAGAATTTGGGCTTGGTTTCCTACCAGATCTTTTATCATGCCCAGGCACTTTACCCTCTTGGAATCAAAATAATACATATCTTTATAAGGTCTAGTAATCTGCATGACAAACAATGGAAATAAACTGTGTGAAGCCCAGGAATCTAACATATATTTGTGCAGTAACAGGTCATGAATAACTAGAGACACATAGAAAGGGGGAGTGGCTGAGTCCAACTCTTCTACATGAGGTCCAAAGACTACCATGGGTCTTTCCTCTTGGATATTGAGGCTGTTAGGGAGAGGGCCTACGCTATGGGGTATCATGAATTGAGACACTTGGTATTTATATGAATGTTGTTCTAGGAGCTTGACTAGGGGAATCTGGATCTTGACCTTCTCCAACTCTTTCTGAAGGTTAAATGTTGTGGGAGATTTTTCTGCAATGAATTATTTAGACTGATCTTTAGGTTAGTTAGATAGGTTAGAGGCTATAGAAGAGGACTTCTGGTTTGAAAGAGGATCGGAACCTAGCTTTGTGGAGGTGGACGCAGTGGCCTTATGAAGTGTAGAATCTTCTAAAGGCTTCTTCCCTTTACTGGAAAAACTAGAAGAGGCCTGTCCTCTTGGTATTGATTCTTCATTTGTCTCCTACACTCAGATTCTCTTTCTAGAGGACCTGAGGCCATACTTCTTATAGAGCTGAACCTGCATGAAGTCCACAAACTGCCTGCAATAACTATCAATATCTTGGTCCTCTAGGGGGAATTCCTTTTCTTCTAATTTGTCTTGCAGGGTGAGATCACCTTCTTCATCTTCTAAATAAGCGAGGAATTGATCTTCTTGGTTATTGATTACTTCCTCGGCTTGTCCCTCCATTTCCCCTTCTAAGTATAGAGGATGTTGGATGTGATCTTGCTTCTCCTTCCTTTCCCTTTTTAACAACTGCAGAGGGGGCTTTCGGTATTGGGGATGAAACCCACGTTTTGGAATCATTTGGTTAGGACGAGGAGAGGAATTCTTAGCCTCCAATTCAAGATTCACCAACTTATTCGAGAGGTTGTTGAAAAACTTATTTATCTCTTCAATTTATACTCCAGTGATTCCCTTTCTTGATTAGAGGTAGAAGCCTCCTCCCTACTCCTTCTCATGTCATCATGCTCTCTCCTCCCTTTGAATTTACCTATAGAAGAAAAGTTTGCTTCTACCTCTATTGCATTAGTCTAGATCTGGTCTAAGGATGTAAACTTTCTTTCCCTTAGGGTGAAGCCAAACTTAGGTTCAAAAGCTCTAAGCCACCTTAAACATTTGTGGGGGGGGGGGGGATTTATCTCTCGGTAAGAGTTGTTTGTGAAGCTTATTGAACCTCTTTATAAATTCCTTTACATGCTCGTAAATTCTTAGGATGATTTGGCTGTGGTATGGTAGGTATATGATGAGCAGAGGTTTGTATATTTATCTTTAAAAAGCTTTGAAGTGGAATTCAGCCATCACTTGGTCCACCTCGTGCTCTGTTAAACACAATTGTAGGATCCCTGCTGGGTCTTTCCAGTAAAGTCGCCCATTTGCCACGATATAATTTTGAGATTTCAGCCTTAAGGTGTGTTACTTTGCCTTATTATAGTTAGGAGGACATCTCAATGATAAAATATAATCCACTATATTTTTATACCATGGGGAGAGAAGGTACTTCATGTGTGTTTTTTGAGTGGAGGATTCTATACATTGATGTGCACCAGTGCCCTCCTATGCCTCTCCTCCTGTCATAGACAGATTTATACCCAGAGCTTGACAATTCAATTCAGACAAGATTTTGGCCATCCCTTGGCCTTTAATGAGCTTGGTAAGCTTTATCTCCAGTTCATACTCCTGAATCTTGGCTATCCACTTTCCCCTTCTTCCCTCACTGTCGCCTTGTACCAAAACATCCTTCACCGTTGCTGTGGAAACATAGGCAGTTATAGTAGACTATAATACATATACTCGGAATGAATTTAGATATTTGACCAGGGCATAAGCTTGCTTCTCTAGGATATCATATTCCAGCTCGGCGTCTCGTAGGACAGCTGAAGAATGAAATGGGTTGCTCATTTCCTTTGGCATTTTTCTATAAAATTACTCCAGCTATTGTGTGAGGAAATGTGAAAGAGAAGATCATGAATGGTTTCCCATAATCTGGACCGGCTAGCACTGGAGCTTCTGCAACAGCCTATTTGATCATGTTAAAGGAGTCCCTGGATTCAGGGGTCCATATAACTTCAATGTTCTTCTTCAGCATCCCATTGATGTTTTGGAAAATTTCAGCATAGTTGGGAATGAACCTTCTGAGGAAATTTATTCTTCTCAGGAACACTTGTATCTCCTTGTTGTTTCTTGGTAGGGGAATGCCATCTATCACCTCTGCCCTCTTCGGATCGATCTTCACTCCTTCCTTAGTTTCTATGTGCCCCAGTAACTTTCCTTCCTCCAAGGCAAACATGGATTTCTGGGGGTTCAGAGACAGGCCATACCTGTGTCATTTTTCAAAGGTTCGGTGAAGGTGCTCGATGTGTTCAACATCACTCTTTGAAAATACGGTGATGTCATCCAGGTAAATCACCATAAATTTTTCTTGCTCTCCTATGAAAACAATGTCCATCGCATGTTGAAATGTAGCGCCAACAATTATTAGGCCAAAGGGCATTTGGGCATACATGAAAGTACCCCAAGGCATGGTGAATGTCGTCTTCTTTTTTTCTTCTAGGAGCACTGCCACCTGATTATATCCTGAGAAGCCATCCATCATGGACATGTGGGAAGATCCCACCACTTTTTGTTAGATATCATCCATCTTTGGGAGGGGATAGTTATCCTTGAGTGAGGCTCTGTTCAAATTGCGAAAATCCATGCAGAGTCTGATTTCACCATTCTTCTTCCTTACCGGTACCAGGTTCGCCACCCACTCATAATATATTAAAGGGACAATGACCTTGGCTTGCAAAATCTTTTTTAATTCCCTCTCGGTAGCTGGGAGGAGAAGGGGTTTGATCTGCCTTAGCTTCTGCTTATGAGGCTTCGCATATTCTTTCAAAGGTATTTTATGATGTATAATACCTATGTTAAAAGTATTCATATCCTGGTATGACCAGGCAAAGACATATTTGTATGATTGGAACAGACTGAGATACTTACCTCGGTATTATTTAGGAAACCCTTTCGACGACTTTATCACCATCGGATCTTCTTCTGTCCCAATATTCACATACCTAAAGGGCTCATCGAGGGTCATTTTTCTGGGACTTATTGGGATTTCATTCTTGTCAAACAACCTCTCTAATGGCTCAAGCCCCTTGGGGATGAAATTTCCCTTTAATTTCAGAACACGGTGTCCGGCCAATGTTCCTTCCCACCTGGTTTTTGGCTCCTTGCTGTCATCCTCAGGGACTGAATCGATCACCATATTTGAAAATTCACCTATTGTTTCCATGAAACATTGGACCTACTCTTCATCTTCGAAGACTTACCAATTCTTTATGTTGTCCAAAATGGAAGTGTAGTATCACACTTCAACCTCGTATCTGAGCAGAGGATTCTATGGGGGGCAGAAATTACTAGCAGTCACAACCAATGAATCTTCCATTATGTTCTTATCCCTTGGCATGAACTGAATATTAAATTTAGAAAAGAATTTCGCAACTAAATCCCATACCTCGTTCCTGTAGGCTCTGAGCCAGGGGTGTTTGGTTTGGCATTGGTTCCTGAATTTTCTCACTACAAGCTCTGAATCTCCAAACACCTTGAGGTTTTGTATCTTCATATTCCACGCTGTTTGCAACCCCAGCAGGAGTTCTTCATATTTAGCGACATTGTTTGTGGCTTCGAATTCAAGCTTAAAGGATAGGGGAACCAAGCATCACTCTGGGGATTTCAAGAGTACCCCAACCCCATTTCCTTCTCATGAATTATCTCCATCAAATTGCAAGGTCCATATCTTGTTTTCCTCTTGGCTCACAGGATCCTTTTGTGTTATAGGAAAAGTATATGTTTCCTGCAGGAAATCTTCATCCTCATCAAGCATAAGACAAGATAATTCTCCCTCCCTACCATATAATGGATAATTTGTGGAACCATTGGCTTTGGTGACCATCTACACAAATTTGGATTCATGGTATAACCTTCTTTCCTCCCCATAGAATACTGGAATAGTAGCATAAGTGAGGTCTAGTTTTATGGACTCTCCAGTCTTGGATACCAAGGATCTAGACAACAACATTCCAAAACGAGTCAGGATATTTGCTACAACAATGTCTATCACCACACTTTTGGCCGGAATCTGGGCCAGGTTTACTACCAGATCTTTTATCATGCCTAGGAACTTTATCCTCTTGGAATCAAAAGAATACAGATATTTATAAGGTCTGGTAATATAAAACCCCAGCTGCTCCATGACAGACAACGGAAATAGATTGTGTGAAGCCCCGAAATCTAGCATGTATTTGTGCAGTAATAGGTCATGAATAACTAGAGATGCATAGAAAGGGGGAGTGGCTGATTCCAACTCTTCTACATGAGGTCCAAAGACTACCATGGGTCTTTCCTCTTGGAGATTGAGGTTTTCAAGGAGAGGGCCTATGCTATGGGGTAGCATGAATTGAGACACTTGGGCTTTATATGAAGTCTGCTTTAGGAGCTCGATCAGGGGAACCAGGATCTTGACCTTCTCTAGCTCTTTCTACAGGTTAAAGGTCGTGGGAAATTTTTTTGCAATAACTTCTTTAGACTATTATTTAGGGTGGTCAAGCAGGTTTGAGGCTATAGAAGAGGATTTCTGGTTTGCAAGAGGATCAGAACCTAGCTTTGTGGAGGTGGACGCAGTGGCCTTATGATGTGTAGGCTCTTCTAAAGGCTTCTTTCCCTTACTGGTAGAACTAGAAGAGGTTTGTCCTCTTGGTATTGATTCTTCATTTTTTTCCTGCACTTGGGTTCTCTTTCTAGAGGACCTAAGGTCATACTTCTTATGGAGCTGAGCTTGCATGAATTCCACAAACTTCCTGTAGTAACTATCAATATCTTGATCCTCTAGGGAGGATTCCTTTTCTTCTAATTCGTCTTGTAGGGTAAGTTAACCTTCTTCATCTTCTGAATAAGAGAGGAATTGATCTTCTTGGCTGTTGGATACTTCCTCGACTTGTCCCTCCATTTTCCCTTCTAAGTATAGAGGAGGTTGGATGTGATCTTGCTGCTCCTTCCTTTCCCACTATAAAAACTGTAGAGGGGGCTTCTGGTATTAGGGTTTAAACCCACGATTTGGAATCATTTGGTTAGGACGAGGAGAGGAATTCTCAGCCTCCAATTCAAGCTTCACCGACTTATTAGAGAGGTTCTTGATCAACTTATTCATCTCTTCAATTTTATACTCCAGTGATTCCCTTTCTTTATTAGAGGTAGAAGCCTCCTCCCTACTCCTTCTCCTGTCATCATGCTCTGTCCTACCTTTGGATTTACTTGTAGAAGAAAATTTTTCTTCTACCTCCAGTGCATCAGTTTGGATCTAGTCTAGGGATGTAGACATTCTTTCCCTTAGGGTGAAGCCAAACTTAGGTTCGAAAGTTCCTACGAAAACCACCTTAGCAGCTACTTGGGGGGGCTTTATCTCGGCAGGGATATTTTTGTAGAGCTTATTGAACCACTTTATAAATTGTGTTACATCCTCATCGTGTATTTTTTTAAGAGCATTGAAATATGTGAGGACATATCCATGGTCCCTCTTCTCTCCCCATTTTAGTGTGAAGAAATTCTCCATCTCTTCCCATGTGGTGACTGTATTATTGGCAAGATATTTGAACCACTTTTAAGCCTCTCCATCCAACGATTGGACGAAAATCCTCAACACCACATCTAGGCGTTCTACATTCACATTTTCAGCAAAGGCGCAAAATTCTTCAATATGTTTATGCGCAGAAGTATTGTCTTCCCCGATAAACCAAGGCAATATTTTTAGATAATCTTGAGGCATGTCATTCAATACTTGAGGTAAAGCCAATGGAGTATATTTGTTGAGGAGGAAACCAGGTACAACCATGAGGGACGGTGGTGGTAATTTCTGAGGATGATTTGGCTGTGGTATGATAGATATATGCTGAGCAGAGGTTTGGATATTTATCTGTAATGAGATCTGAAGTGTTGTAACTTCTTTGGCTTCCTCAGCCTTTGGAGTAGGATGCAAGGGAGGAAAATAAATATCGACGGATTTGGCTTCGTATTTTATGTCTAAACTGGCTAAAATAGAGGTCTCTGGAGGGTACTCAAGTACTCGGGCTGTGGAGCCAGGACTGTATATATCATCTTTCTGAGAAGAGGAAGGAGAATCTTTTAGGGAAAATGAGGGTAGGTTGGCCTAGATGGGTTGCTTCTCCCTCCAGATTCTCCTGAATATAATATTTTCAGGATGAGATACAAAAGGGGTGCTTTTCTGAGAAGTATCTGATCGGGTATGAGGTCTGGTGTAAGCTAGGATTACGCTTGATTTTAACTTTGATAAAAGTGGAGTTTCCAAGGTGAGGGCTATGCAACTCTCAACCCTTCGTGCTCACCTGATTGAAGGGTGAAGATAATGTCGTATCCCAGGGAAGGGTTTTCTAATTCGTTCCCTGGAAACGGATCCAAAAATATGTTGTAGCTCCTAGAGATAGCGTTAAGTTGCAAAATACCAGTGCATAGGACATCTTAAAAATTAGAGGTTGAATGTGGGCAATTGTATGAAATGCCTCTGACAAAATATGGAATGAGAGAACAATGGTTTTGGTGGTTCATGGATGAAGAAGACCTTGGAGTCTATTCCTGTGAATTCCCAATACTGTGAGAGGGCTCAAGAGGCCGCGAGGCTTGATGGCTTTTAAATGGGCCAAGTATAAAACAATGACCAGAAAATTTTAAAATATGTAGAGGCGTTGAGAGAGAACTGAGAAGGAACCCACGAGGGATAGGCTTAAGAGATTTAAGAATTTGTCCCTCATGAACTCAGAGGAAATGAATATGAATGAGATATGGAAAAAGATAGAGGCTAATGGAGCGTGAATTAAGCTAATACAACACACTTGATTACATGAGCGTTAACACCTAAGCGTTATACAGATACAAATTAATGAATAAAATTGCAGATCACCAACAGCTACATTACACAAGCCATCAAAGCAGAATAGCATGAAATATGGTTACACATGAAGAGGAGATTACTGATAACCAAAGGAAACAAATACATACTACTCATTACTCCATTTGGAATCCAAATATTAGCTCTGTATTCTATTGAGTTCAAACAACTCTCCCAAATATGTATCTCAGAGTACAGGGAGCACAGTCATACAAACTACAGTAAAATTATTCCAAAATTCCAGAACCTGTGTTTTATCTAGGAAAACACTACATATAGAGTTCTCCCTGAGGGTTTCTGACCGAATATTCTATCATGATCGACCCCCACAGGTGAAACCAAAATATCCTAACAAACTATTAGATCATGCTTCAAGCAATCACTCCTGCAATAGAAAAATAAAAATAGAATGGGTAAAAACGGGATGTTACCCAACAAGACATCGCTTATAATAGTAACAAGAAACAAAATACTTGGCTTGGGAGGCCAAAACCCAGAATCTTCAAAGGAGTGGCGAGAAGTGGCTGAAAAAAGGTGAGCTGTATGATTTCTCCCACTTGATTTGAGCTACTGACAAAAGGCCTTCACTCCATGTTCTCAGAATTTGCATTAACCAAAATGGAAAGGCCATCTGTACCACGCATTCTCCACTCTTCAACAGAGTTTAATGGACGAACTAAACAATCATAGCCATGTTTTTCCATCAGGAACTCATGATGTGTTTTAACTAGTGAGAAGCAGAGACTGGGCTTTAGAAGGGAATGTGCGGCACATAACACATGACGAGATGGTTTTAATCACTGTAAAGGGTAAGACAAAGTCCATGGGGAAGGCTTTGATGATGTGGCGAGGAAGTGGGGCCCAAAGCGCATCGCAAAATCGCAATCGGAACATGATATGCTTTGGGAATATGATTTGAACTCAAAATTTGCAATGCACAGTGGAGCATAAAGTTATAATTGTCTATTTGCGATGTGGTATTCGTTGTGAAGTGTGATGGAGATCAGGTCATATCGCAAGCTAAAAATTTTAAACTTGCGGGCATTGTAATAGGTAAGTTGTCAAATCCGTGAACTGCGATATGTGACGCGCTAAAAGCTGGTGAGTGCGAAAAGGCGGAAGGTGCTGAAAATGCAGCATATGAAGATTTGCATGTGGATGTGGATAGTGTATGAAGGTTGGATGGGTCCCACCAAGCTGCATCGGTGGCAAGATAAGTTTCGGTGATTCTTTTAAGATGTAAAGGTTAAAACTTGTTGGGGGCGGAGTTACTAATGAAGAAATTCAACATGGGGCTTTATAAAATGGAAAGTGAAGGATAAGAGAGGGAAAATGTAGGTAAAGGAGGGTAGATGAGATGAGGGATGGCGGAAATGAATTTTTCTCACTATTGAAGCCTTATCAGCTACATTTTCCCCCCTTTCTACTCAACTTACATGAAAATTGATTCCTTTGAAGCTCTTTGACAGTCAGTACTGGCCTTCCTTTCTTCCTCTCCCCTTTGTGTGTGATCACATGCCAACAGGATACATAGCCCGCATATGATATGTCATCTCCCATGTAGCTACATCGGGCCCAAAGTGCTTCCATTGCAATTTAACATGCTTTATTTTTTGATTCTAAAGCATGAGCACCTTTTTCTGCAATATGCAGTGAGGCCCGGGCTGAAATTCTCTATCTGGCTCCACCTGAAATACAGACAAGTTAGTCACCATTAGAGAACTTTTGAGGTCTAAAATGGGTCTCCTAAGAAAAATGTACAACCAAAATAAACTTTATAGGAACAAATACGATTCAATATGACGATGTCAATCATAGGGGATGATTCACCATTTTTTGGGTAAAAATGTAAAAAGATTAAAAAATAATAAAATAATAAAACTACTTTTTCAACTTATCTCCCTATGATTTTACTCAAATTTTAAGCAGGATATCTTGTTAGATGAAAAATTTAATTGCTCATCCAAGGAGTACCCATGTTGCATATTTTTATGGACCCTGCTACACGAAAAATGAGAAATACATGAAAAATGTGATTGCAATCACATTTTTCATGTATTTCTCATTTTTCGTGTAGCAGGGTCCATTGAAAGTATGTAACATGGGTAATGATTAGATGAGGAATCAAATCATGCATCCAAAAATTGTTCTTGCTCAAAATTTGAGTAAACCCATAGGGACATAAGTTGAAAAGGTAGTTTTTTTCTTTTTTTTCCCTCTAAAATTTGATGATGTAATATAATATTATTTTATTATTTCACTATTTTCTGGCACATCTATATTGACTCTAAACGTAACTAATCCATTTGTCGTGAGGCGATAGTCCACATCCTGTACACTTGCACCTGTACTTATAACTGTACCACTACATGTACCTGCACCTATACTCTACTGCAACTTTTTCACAATCTCCATATACTTGTCATTCCACTAACCTGCCTGTAAGATCCAATCGTATAAACTTGTCCCATAGGAGCTCATAGCTACTATCTGATTTACCTGTATCTGCCTGCTAAGAGCATATGCGGACCTATTATCCTTTCCTTTGATGTACCTGATCTCAAAGTCAAACTCGCTAATCGTTTCCAACCATCTAGCTTGCCTGACATTCAGATTTTGTTGGTAAAACAAGTACCTCAACCCAATGTGATCACTCATTAGTATAAAACTCCTGCTAAGAAGATAATTCCTTCACATATTCAATGCATGTATGATCACCGTTATCTCAAGATCATGTGTACACCCTGTAAGCTGAGGTGATATAGCCCAAGGTACCTCAACCATCTTCATCTATTTACTTCAGTACCTTCCTCTTATCTTCCTTTGTCTCAGACACAACCAAAAGTTATATATCTTGAACCCAATGGTGAATCAATTCCTCCTAGTCTCGTGAGTATTGAAGATACACCACAGGAAGAACATCGTCCCTCTTCTCCTCTTCATTTGAGATGGATTCATCATATTTATTAGGTATATCCCATTCCTCTTCCTCAAAATCCATTTCAAGCTCCTTTAATTGATTCTTCTCATTTGACTTCACCCGTGAGTTTCTCGCAACAATTATCTTTGGGATTGTTAACCATGACTAAATATGCTATGGTTTCCTAGCCTACCACTATGGTTGATACAACCAATGTTGTTACCTCATCCATGTTTTCAACATCGCTAGATACACATTAATATGGTGGGCCATCCATACCACCTGGTTAGCAATTGTTGTCTGGTACCTTCTCTGTTGTAGCATCTAGTCCATGGAACTCTCCCATGTTATCTACTTTTGGAATTCGATATGATACTTCTTTAATGAAAACTATACAATCTTCTCCTTCTCCTCCACCTACACCTATAATTGAACAACATGCTGGCCCTTATGTTAGTGGGAATGGATACCTATAATAGTCTGATTCTCCTTATGTTGGGTACCCTCTACCTGGGGGGAATTTGGCTCCATCATCTCCTCATACTTTGGCATGTGTAAAACCTATCGTTGATATGCCACAGATTATTTCTCAGCTTTATTTGAATCCTTCATCTTATAGGATGGCTGATAATGTTTGGAAACCTACTTTTCTCGTACAACCTGGTTCGTTCGTGGATCCATCCTTAATTTATCAACATGTTCCATCTACATCCAAAATTCATGCCTATCAATCTATACCTTAGCAATATCAAATCAATGTAATCCAACATTTACAGGTTGTGCCTATGACTCAATCATTCCCATCGATATCTAGTACTTCCCATGTTCCGTTTAGTCAGCCTTTACAATGTAACCTACAACCTCAACAACTTGGACACATTATTCTTGAAATTCCAGTAGGAAAAATTGAATATGGTATGGGACAACTACCACTGAATATACCTTATGTTGGGATGATGTAGAATCCCACGTGGAAATAATACCAATATTATCAAGGTATCCCTCAAGTTCCTTATCAAGGCCAGCAAATCGAAACACAACCATTTGAAAATTCACAATGTTATCTTAGATTTGTTCAATAAGGTTATGTGTATTTTGGTTATCAGAATCCTCCCTATTCTGGTACCCAGGTTCCTTTTTATCAGAACCCTCCTTATCATGGAGTAGAAATACCTGTTGCTCAGGCTATCCCATCTTATCCAAGGAATTCTCCCCCGAATTTCAATAGGAAATTTCCTTTTGTGGAAACTCTTGAATTTCAACATTTGAGTCGGATGACTAATGACCCCATTGCTCATTCTCCTTGGTGGATGATAATTCCCAGGAAATTGCCTTATGATATCCCAAAATTCAATGGGAATCTTGGAGAATACCTATCAACTCACATCACGACTTATCATTTTTGGTGTTATTCAAACTCCCTTAATGACGATTAGATTTGTATGAGTCTTTTCCAGTGCATGCTTACTGGTTCGGTAGCCATATGGTACATTGAATTACCTATAAATTCATTCAATAATTTCATCTCCTTAGCCACTACATTCCTAACACACTTCCAGTTACCCATACGATATGATAATGGAACAAAAATTTTGACCAACTTCAAACAGAATAATGCTACTCACATTTCTGACCATTTTCATGAGTGGTGACATCGTCATCGATTGGTTAAAACATATGTTCCTTCTCAGATATTAGAGGAGCGGTTCATTATATATCTATTACCATCCATTATAGAGGATGTAGCTAAGGGTGGATTTGTGACTGAACAACAAATAATTGCTCGTGACTAGTATTTGGATCTCATTTATACCTAATCGGGAGCGCTTTATGAGAAAATACTAAACGCTTTGACACCCTCCAATATTGTTCCTCCTCCTCCCGGTAAAGAATCACATACTTCTAATGGCATGATTGGTTCTTCCAGATTGCAGTCAGAAATTAAACCACCTAGTGTCACTCTTTCGGCGACTGCCCAAAACCCTCCATCCACTCCTGCTAGAGCTTCTAATTTCGATATCAATGTCATTCAATCCAATAAAGGAAAATATGAACAAAATCCAGGAAGTAAGAATAAATGCAAGGGTAAGAAGAAGAAATATTCCCCTCTGGAGGATAGAAAAAACAATCAATCTTCTGACGAAAAACGAAAACCTCATTACCCATGTCTAATCTATAACGAGGAGCACTTCACTCGCGATTTTCCCCATCGGGCAGAAGTGAACCAATTCTTGAAATATTCTACTTCATTCGTTGTGTTGACTGATCCATTTCCAAATGAGGAGAATAAAATGGTTGCTTTAGACCCTACTTCCTCTAACTTGATTTTAATGCTTTCCTCTGCTAAGTCAAAGTCCGATGTTATTATGGCCACCCGAAGTAAGGACTATGGTAATGTAAATCTCCCGAACGGTCATGCCATTAACCAATCTACCAGTTCGGGTGCATCTCTGTAAGGTCCTACTCCACTTACAATTCCTACATACTATTAAGCCTCCAAAAGTTGTTATTCATAAATATTCTCTCAACCCTCACGCGAGAGATGCTCAAAATTATAATGTAGTTGATGACTTAGCTTAGTCTCCATCCACCTTGTCCACTCTCAAGGTGTTGCAAAACTATACCGCCCAGAAGAAGGATTTTCTTTCTTCTATTAGATGTACTATTAATCCTTCGGATTCCAACCTAGTAATTTTCAATCATGAGAACTATTCACCTCGAATTTTGACCCAATTAGCTTTCATGATCTAGATTGTCATTCGTGGTAATAACATCCATTTTTCTAGTGTGGACGAGGGAGCCTCAACCTAAATTATGCATTTATCTTGCTATAAGGTCATTAGTTCTCAATTGAGTCAGTCACCGACCACCTTGAAGGATTTTTACGGAAGAACATATAAACCTTGTGGAGTTTTAAATTCACTACAACAAGAATTAGGAGGTAAATCCATATCGATAGAAGTCGAAGTTATTGACAGACCGCTAAACTATAATATTTTATTGGGTCATATATGGGTTTACGCCATGTCTACTGTCATTTTAACTTATTTATGAATGAACGCTTTTCCTCATAAAGGTGGCATAGTATCCATCGATAAACTCATCTTATTTGCCTCTAGTTCTCAAATTACTCGAAATTTACCTCTCGTAGGGTAAACTATAAATCTGTATCACATGTTGGGGTTGGACTGCTTAAGAAATCCTCTCTCATCAGAACCTTTTCGCTTCCTCCTCCTCCGCTTCCTGACAACTCTCCTTTGGTTGCATATATCAATATGATAATTTTTTTTTACTATTCCAAATAACCCTTGGATAATACCAGATGAGTCTAATATCGACTATTTTGGTGACTGTAGGCCGCTTAAACCCATCGAGCTTGATTACGAAGCCATTTATTTAGCTTGTGCAACTTGTTCCAATCTCTTCTCTTCGATGAATTGGGTCAATCATTCATTGGATTATGGCACATACTCTGATATTTTCTCTTGCATGTTTCCTACCGATGAGAGCATCATGGAGATCATGAAGCCAAACAATGCATAGTAGGATGGTCATCACCATCGTTCCTCCTTACCAGATTCCGTTGAGGATAATCTGAGTAACCTATATCTACCCAATATCGTCGAGTTTACTATGGATTTTGTATTCGTTCATGATGAGGATTCTAAAAAAACCCTGTCCAATATTGAAGAGCCTATCATTCTCGATATCTTTACCAAACCCAACATTGTTGAGAATGTACACATTGGTGCATCTTTTTCTTCGGGTGAGATTAAGACCTATAAAGACCTATTCTAGGAATTTCGATATTTATTCAAGTGGTCTTGTAAGTAAATTCTAGGTATAGATTCAAACATCATGGTGCATGAAATAAAAACTTATCCTGATGCTAAACTAGTTTAGTCGTGCCTCCATCTGCTCCATCCCAAGAAGGTTTCCACGATTATAGCTGAGGTTGAAAAAATTCTACATGTTGGTTTCATCTACCCAATACCTTTGACCGGTTTGGTGTCAAATATTTTTCCTATCATGAAGAAATGAGGAAAAATTCACGTGTGTTTTGATTATCGACACGTGAATCGCGATTGTCCAAAAGAAAATTACCCCACGCCGTTCATCGACCAAATTATTGATGAGTGTGCTGGCTATGATATCTTTTTGTTTATGGATGGTTTCTCTAGCTTTAATAAAATCAACATTCTCCCAACGGACCAAATTAAAACTACATTCAATTTTCCTTGTGGCACATTGTCATACTAGAAACTCACTTTTGGATTAAATAATGTTGGGGCTACATTTCAGAGGGAAATGGATTATGCATTCCACGACATCAAACATATTGTGCAACCTTATTTGGACGATTTTCCTACTCATTTGAAACATTAGATTTATTTCCCGATGCATCTTAACGTCATATTTTTATGATGTATACATTATAATAATTGACTCAATCCTCACAAATGTGTGTTTTGTGTTAGTTTGGGTTGGATTCTCGAATTTTTTTTTTCCAAAACATGGAATTCGTATCAATCTCTTGAAATTTCAGGTGATCATTGATCTTCCTGCTCCTCCCCCCTTAAGCTTCAATGATTCCAAGGGAAGGCTAACATTTTTCAGAGGTTTGTCCCTAACTATGCTGAATTGACCAAAGGATTCACTCGTCTGTTAAAGAAAAGGGTTCCCTTCCATTGGGACAATGCTGCTCAAAAATATTTTGATGCCTTGAAAGATGTACTGATTCAGGAATCCTTGTTATACCCCCTAGATTACCAGCATGACTATTTCATGTATCTCTCTGTTGTAATTAATACCATCGTAATGGTATTGGTCTAGGAGGACGAAGTAGGGAATGGGCATACTATCTATTACTTGAGTCAAAATCTTAACGATACTGAGGTCAAGTACACCTACGTCCAAAATTTAGCTTTGGCGGTTGTCCAAATTGTCCAAATATTTCACCACTATATTCTTCTCTCTAAAACTATGGTCATTTCATATTGCAACCTATGACATATATTTTGTCACGTCAATTTCTAGGGGGAAATACTTCGAATGGATTGTCATCTTACAGGAGTTTGATTTGGAATTAATCAAATCCATGTCAAATAAATCCTTAGTTTTTTTTGAGCTGATATATTGAAACCTTCCCACTATTGATTTTGAATCAACATCTAAAAATTCCATTCCATACAAGTCCTTGTTTTTGATCTCGTCATTTGACCCATGGTATGGAGATATTATTTTATATACCCAGACCTATAATGTTCGGTCTGATACCTCTCGATCTGAATAAATATGTATCCATATCAATCCAAGAATTACATCATCATTGGCAACACACTTTATCATCACGGTATCGATACGGTCTTTTGAAGCCGTCACACCAATGAGGAGGCTGAGAAAGTATTAAATGAATGCCACTCGAGGCCATGTGGCATTCATTTATCTGGTTATGCCATAGAACAGAATATCCTGTGCGCAGGTTACTTTGGCCTACCATATTTCGTGATTGCATTCTGGCTATCTAGAAGTGTCACGCTTTCCAGATTTATGATCGTAAGACCTGTGCTTTGCCCACTTCTTTGCATCATGTTGTCACTGTAGGTCCTTTTTTGAAATGGGTTATCGATTTCATCACATATAACCCTCACTCAACTAGGGGGCATGGCTATGTCATCGTAGTGGTATATTACTTTACCAAATGGGCCGAGGCAATAACTAAATTTAACAATACCGATGAAACAACTTCTTATTTTTTCTTTAACCATGTCATTGCATGGCTTGGCATTCCACAAGCCATTATTATGGACCATGAAAAACATATTCGTAATCACAATATGTCTAAACTAACTTCCAAGATGGGAATCTCCCATGAAAGTTCCACTCCCTACTACCCTCGGGAGAATGAGAAAGTTGAGGCTATTAGTAAATTTCTTAAAAAAATGCTTCAACGCATGATAGGGGTCAACAAGTCGAATTGGAATTTGATTCTTTATGTTTCTTTGTGAGCATACCAAACCTCTATTAGGATTGCTACTGGATTTACTCCATTTTAATTGGTTTATAGTCTAGAAGTTATCCTTTCGATTGAATGTGAAATTTCGTCACTGAAACTTGTTATAGAACTTCTTCTTATCACTTCCGTACAATATGAATTTCTCTTACATTTGACACACTTAGATGAGACTCGGCGTTATGTCACCATGGCTAATGAAGCCCATAAGAAACGTATCAATGCACAATATGACAAGAGTGTCAAGCCTCGTCTCTTCTTGGAATGAGACCTTGTCCTACTATATGAACGAGATTCTGATAAATTAGGATTAGGGAAGCTCCAACCCATGTGGTAGGTCCATATATTGTCAAGCGTGTTATTGTTAAATGGGACTATGAGTTAGTCAATTTTGATGGAGTTCCACTGGTGCAACCTAGAAATGGATTGTACCTTAAGAAATACTATGCTTGATTCTTTGTGTAGTGCGCTATGTACATACTGTATATATGTTTGTTAGTATGTTTGTAGTGTGTCCCTACATAGTTTCCTTTGTTTTCTGTTAATCCCGTTTACATTTGGTTTGCATATGTTGACATCCCTTTAACCATATGTTGGTTATGTTGATGGCACTAGTCGTAGTACTCATAATATATCCTCTGCAGCGTGGGATATATTTGCTCCAAATGGAGAGTTAGTGAGTCTACGAGGGATTTGTATTGGTCGCTCTACCAACAACATTATTGAGTATAGCGTTGTGATAGAGATACTTTCTGATTATATTTCACATGATATCAATCATATGGTCATCAGACTTGACTCAAAACTTCTAGTACTATAGTTGACTAATGTCTATTCAGTTAGAAGTCCAACTATGCTTCGTATGTTCTTGAGGTCTCTTCTTCTAGAAAGATACTTTGAATTCATCCAATATCAACACATTTCTAGAAATCTAAACACATTTACAAATACATTGGCTAATCATGTTTTAGATAGACATTTGCGACATATGTAAATAAATTTGAATACACATCACATCCATTGAAAGACATAATAGGAACATAAAGAAATGCTAAAGATATTATTTTATATATGAGAGTTTGGTTTTACAAAATTTGTGCCCGAGACACATATGGCCACACAAGCTATCAAATCCCAAACATACATGAAAATATGGCTATAAGCCTCCTAGTAGACTAGTCATAATTCTCATGGTAACATGCCACAACATGGGCTATCTTGCGTATTAGTTTACTAATATGAATAGCGTTGAAATGGCACCCCAAAGTGGGATTTCTGATTTAATTTTTCCCTTGATTAAATTGGAAGAGAAATTGTAATTTCATCTCATGACAACTTGTATTAGTTAACTAAGTCAGAATGACCGAGTTAGCTTAGGAAATTTGAGTTGAGGGTCTAATAGGATGCATGTAGAGTTCTCCCATGATTTAAGGGGGTCCAGTTACAATTATTTGTGAGTTGTAATTAGTTAACTCAAGAAATTGAGTTAAAATCAGTTTAAATAGTTCTAATTGAGTGATCGCTAGTGAGAGTTCAAGTGAATTAAATATGATTTAATTCACAAGTAGTGATCAATTAGTTAATTGATGATTCACTATAAATAACTATTGCGTGTCAGTTCTAAGGAAGACCCAGTTGACACTGAGGTTAAAGGGATGATAAATATCAGTTGTATAATTAGTAAATTGTACATGTCAGTTAAAGAGTCAGTTGGAGGCCTAGGAAGGAATTCGCAATCAAGGCAAGGGATTTTCCTATGTAATATGGATTTTCCTATTTCCTCAAGGAATGCGTGAGAAGGAAGGCTGAGCAGAGGTAGAGAATTGGCTAAGTACTTGTATGGTTTTTCCTAGACCAATATGAGACAGTTGGTAGAGTGCACGAGTTTCTCTTGAGAGAGAAAGCATTGTATTGTTTCATGATCCTTGATTTTATAAAATATACATATAGTGGGGTTTTAGGATGTTTGATTTCCCCAAATACATTTTACGTTGTGCGATTTATTATTTCTTTATCTTACTTGTTATGTGATTATGCGATCGTATTTTGTTTCTGCAAATTTTAGAAGGATTCGGTATCTTGTTTTAGTACATTACAAGATCATTTTGAATCTTGTTGTTAGATTTTACACATGGTATCAAAGCACCAGGAATAAAAATAAGAAGAGAAGAAATTTTTTTGTTTTGATCAGGTTTGAATTTGAAAATTTATTCTTTGGGATCCAACAGTAGATCAAGATGCCTTTCAATGGCTTGAGAATAGAATATGAACTCAAGGGTAATTTGAATTATATTGCATCAAAGGACAGGATGGAGGTAGTTCTCGAGGAAAACAGACTGAAGGCTTTCATAAATACTGAGGTCCGATGGCAGCAGATGCTCAACTTCTTGATGCATGGAAGAATAATGTAGAAAAGGTGAGGAGGATCTTGTTAGAGGGAGTTTGAGACCATATTGTCTCCAGTATCCATGGGAAGGAAACTCCATATGCAATGTGGAAATACTTGACAGATCTATATCAAAATACTAGTAACCATAGAAAGTTTTCGTTGATATAAAATCCCAGGAAGATCAAAATGGAGAAGGGCGACACAATCCAAAAATACTTGAAAAAGTTCACTCAGTGTCGAGATGAGATTTGAAGTGTTGGGATCACTTTTTCCTTAGATGATTTGATGAGCCTATCTCTTATAGGCCTTCTCGAGATCCAACATAATTACCAAGACTATGTTAATGGGAGGAAGAAGTTTTCAAATTGGGATTGACTATGGTCTGATCTGACACAAGAAGAAATTCAACGAAGCACTAGAGGTGGATCCTCATCAAACATTGATGATGAGAAGAAATATGCCTTGGGTGGAAAAGAGAAGAAATGAAAATGGAAGGAATCCCATTCCATATTTGAGACCGACAAGGTAGGAAAGAAGTGGGACTTGTCAAAGGTAAAATATTTCAACTTTCATAAGCATGGACACTATGCCATAAGTTGACCACAAAAGAAGAAAAAAAGAAGGTATCAAGAGGAGCCATAGATGAAGCATTGGCTTCATAGTTTGGGTTGGACTTCACCCTCATCACATGCATGGTGTCATCGGTGATGGGATCTGTGTGGAACTTGGATATTGGATCTTCATTCAATATGGCTGCCAACAAGTAAATCTTCAGTAGCTTAGAGGAGTAGTATCTCCAGATGCACATCGAGATGGGTGAGGATGGAAGGTATAGAGCTACTGGTGTAGGTACAACTACCTTACAAAGGGATTCAGGTAATCCACTCACATTGATAGATGTCATGTATGTTCTTGGTTTAAAGAAGAATTTGGTTTTTGTTTCTATGTTGGAAGATCGTGGCTATGATGTGATCTTCAGTGAAGGAAAGACATTCCTTCGTCAAAAAGCCACGAGACAAGTGAAAAATATTGGGGTTCGAGTAAAGAATATATATAAACTGGATGTAGAGGACCGCACAACAATGATCAGTAAAGCAGAGGAGGTGGAGAGCTGAGACATCGGTGAGTTATGGCACAGGAGGTTGTGCCATATACACCACAACGCTTTGAGGATCATGTAATCGATTTCGCAGAGAGACACATGCAATGGGTGTATGTTGGGTAAGCATACCAAAGCCACCTTTCACGATAAGAAAATTCAAGCTGAGGTTATCCTTGAGAGATTTCAGCCAGACGTGTGTGGACCATTCTCGACAACTTCCACAACAAATCATAGGTATTATGTGATTTTTGTTGATGATTTTTCAAGTAAGTGTTGGATTTTCTTCATGTAGAAGAAATATCAAACGTTCTCCATTTTTTTTTGAGTTAAAGGCACTTATCAAGAAAGATATAGGGAAGAAAGTGAAGGCTCTTAGGAGCAAAAATGGTGGAGAATACATCTCTAAAAAATTCAATAACTTCTGTGCTTCAGAAGGAATTCAAAGAGAATTGTTTGCACCTCATAACCCACAACAGAATAGGGTTGCAGAGAGAAATAACAGAACTATTGTGGGAGAAACACGAGATATGTTGCATGATCAGTTCCTACCGCTGCATCCATCGGCGGAAGCATGCAATACAACAATATTTGTGCATAATAGAATTCCTCATCAGATACTTGGGATGAGTACACCAGAGGAGGATTTTTCAGGTAAGAGATCGGATGTGTTGTATTTTAAAATTTTTGGTTCATCTATTTATTGCCATGTAACCAAAGACGGCAGGAATAAGCTAGATCCAACAATAGAGTTGGGGATATTTGTGGGGCACACTAATACACCTCAGAACTATCAGATGTATTGGTCAGCACACAGGATGAAAATGGTTAGAAGAGATGTGAAGTTTGATGAAGACAAAGCCATGTGATTGTCCCTTGAGAGGGATCTCGATTTGCATGCAATTGAGGAGTTATTAACTCCAAAGGATGAACCTCAGGATGTGGAGCAACCACAAGTAGAGGAACAGAGAGTGGTAGAAACCACTCATGCAGATCCATCTACCAGATATGGAAGGAAGCGCACCAGAGAATCCAAAATATTATGGATGGATGCAAGAGATAATGTGGCAAAACCCACATCACATCATAGGCAGAGAAGGTCCCTAGAGCGGTACATTGGATACATGGATATTATGAGTGAAGGTATTGAGATACAACCATCCTCTTTTGAGGAAGCAGTGCAGAAGCCAGTGTGGGTTGATGCCATGGTTGAGGAGTATGACTCCATTATCGGAAACAGTGCATGGGAAGTTGTCCCAAGACTAGTGGGGAAGTCAGTTGTAGGATCCATATGGGTATACAAGGTGAATAAGGCACCAGATGGGAGTGTGGAGAAACACAAGCCTAGATTTGTGGCTAGAGGGTTCTCTCAGGTGGAAGGGATTGACTATGATGAGACTTTTGCACCAGTTGCAAGGTACTCATCATTATATCCGTCCTTTTACTCTCAGCACATATGGGATGGTAGATATATAATATGGATGTAAATATTTCCTTTCAAAATGGAGTTATTGAGGAAGAAGTGTACATTCATAATCCAGAAGGTTTTGAGACCTTAGACACGGAGTCCCATGTGTGCAGACTCAAGGGAGAATTGTATGGGTTGAAGCAAGTGCCTCGTGATCGGTACACCAGGATTGATAGCTATTTCACCGGGTTGGGCTTCACCAAGAGTGAAGCGGATGAGAACCTATATCATATTGTGGTTGATGGAAAGATTTTGATTATTGTACTTTATGTTGATGATTTGATATTGATAGGTGATGAGCAACTCATAAAGTCTTGCAAAGATGATCTTTCAAGAGAATTTGAAATGAAGGACATGGGGCTCTTGTACTATATCCTTGGATTGGAAATATGGAAAATAGATGGGGAGTTATTTGTATCTCAAGGAAATTCTAACGAAGTTCCACATGGAGGGAAACAAACCCATGGAGACTCCTCTTGTAGGAATCTGGAGGAAGGAGGATGCTACTTCGAGTGAAGTAGTGGATGCTTCTGTCACAGAGGATTCAATCAATAAACCTCTAACATATCACGTGTGATCATATATAGCATATTAAACAATACCCTTTATTTGAGTACATATTTCAAAATACCCATAAAAATCACATTATTTATCCCCATACCAATATAAACCTAATACACCTTGCCAATTTGAAAAGCCCCTACTTTCACTATATATTGTAGGTATCCATTTTTTTATTAACATTTTTTGTACCCCTTTATATTTTTTCATCAAATTTGAGCTCCATTTTTTATACCCGCTAATATAAAATCCCTTTATCCCCTATATATCCCCCAATATATTATGTCATTTTTTCCTCATTATATATCCCTTGATATGAACCCACTTTTTATCGTATTTCTCCCACAGTGAAGCCCCGTGGCTTCTGTTTATAGGAATATTGTGGGTTCACTCATGTATTTGGTGGGCACATGACTCGACATATGCTACACAGTTAACCAGTTGAGCCAAGCTATGGTTAAGCCGAAAACACTCTTTTGGAAGGCAAAGAAGCATGCGTGGAGATATATCAAAGGCACGACAGAGTATGGATTATGGTACATATGGATATAGGGAGTGAAGCTTCAAGTCTTTACCGATGCAGATTTGGCAAGGAGTCCATTCGACAGGAAGAGCACATCAGGAGGCATCTTTAACATAGGAATAATAACAATTTCTTGGTAGAGTAGGAAACAAATATCAATTGCACTCAATTCAACAGAGGCAGAGTACATGGCGGCCTATCAGGAAACATGCGAGGCCATATGGATGAGGTAGATACTTGTTGGTTTGTTTGGTCAAAAAATGGATCCGATGGTGATACATTGTGATAACCAGACTTTCATCAAATTCTTGGTTAATCGAATATTCCATGACAGGTCCAAGCATATTGATATCCGGTATCACCATCTCAGATATTGTGGTCAGAGGAGGATTATGTCATTAGATTACATTCACACGAAGGAGCAGGATGCATACATCTTGATGAAGGTGCTGAAAAGAAGCAAATTTGAATTCCCCAGAGGCAGGATCGGGGTAGCTGATAATCCCTTTCTTGTTGCGAGGGAGTGTTGAAATGGTACCCCAAAGTGGGGCTTTTGATTTAATTTTTCCCATAATTAAATTGGAAGAGAAATTGTAATTTCATCTCATGACAACTTGTATTAGTTAACTAAGTCAGAATGACTGATTTAGCTTAGGAAATTTAAGTTGAGGGTCTAACAGGATGCATGTAGAGTTCTCTAGTCATTTAGGGGGGTCAAGTTATAGTTATTTTTGAGTTGTAATTAGTTAACTCGAGAAATGGAGTTAAAATTAGTTTAACTAGTTCTAACTGAGTGATGAGCTAGTGATATGTCAAGTGAATTAAATCTGATTTAACTCACAAGTAGTGATCAATTAGTTAACTAAAAATTCACTATAAATAGTTGTTTCATGTCAGTTCTAAGGAAGGTGCAGTTGAGACTGAGGTTAAAGGGATGATAACTATCAGTTTTATAATTAGAAGATTGTACAAGTTAGTTATAGAGTCAGTTGGAGGTGTAGGAAGGATTGTGAAATCAAGGCAAGGGATTTTCCTATTTAATAGGGGTTTAGTTCCTCAAGGAATGCGTGAGAAAGGTAGGCTGAGCAGAGGCAGAGAATTGGCTAAGTATTTGTTTGATTTTTCCTAGATTAGTGGGAGACAGTTGGCAGAGTGTAGGAGTTTATCTTGAGAGAGAAATCATTGTATTATTTCATGATCATTGACTTTATACAATATACAAATAGCGGAGTTTTGGGAAATGTGCTTTCCCTAATACATTTTGTGTTGTGTGATTGATTTTTTCTTTCTCTTACTTGTTATGTGATTGAGTTTCGTTTTCGTAAATTGTAGAAGGATTCAATGTCTTTTACATTACAAGATAAGTTTGAATCCCATTGTAATATTTTCCACAACTAGGCACTCTAATAGTGTGTCATTGCAGTCTCATAGTTATTTAGTCAACTGTGATCTGAGCTATTCCATGTTTCAACCCTTCCATACGAAGTTATACCTCTGCTAGTATCTCAGTCACATTAAGATCATGTAGTACATCTCGTCTTGCTACAACAACTTGTGTCGGAACTAGTACCTATTGTGGGTCTCCCACACGTTGGAGGTGTTATGAACCCAAGGTTCGAATAGGTCCAACATATGTATGTACATATTGATAGTTTAGTCTCCCATACATCAAAAAAACAAAAAAAAAATGTGAAACTTAAAAAAAAAATATGGTCAAGATGTCTTACCTACAACACCCCATCACTCACCATCAGGAAGCATGAGCTTAGGGTTTCCAAGAAAATCCACTCTTGCGTATGGATAATTCTCTACCATAATGAGCTTCTTATACCATTTGAAGAAGGTCGGTGAGAAGCTTATCGTTGATGGACTTGCATGTCGGGACATGAGATCCACCCACATCCTCATCTATGGGAATCTTAGATCAATGGGCTCGAGTGAGATATGTTGAGGCTGTAGCAATTGAATTTTTTCTAAAGCGAAGGAGATCAGGATTGAACCATAGCCAAAATTATTCAATCATCCATCTTTTGATTTAGTCATTTTATCTTTCATGTTGACCAATATTCCCTCACTCCAGTTGAAAACTGTTAGTTCTATGCATTCTAGTGCATAGTGCATGTATGAAATATTAGCCACATGTAGTGTAGGATTACTAGCCAATCTAGAAATGATGAATAAGATCGTCCTTAAAAGAAAAAAGAAAAAAGAAATCTTTTATGTTGATCTTCCCATCCTTAGTCGGTTTGGATTAAGGTCTGCAATGGGCGGCGATATAATCTTTCAATGTCTCTTCACTCCTTCTCATGCCCATGAAAGAGACAGGGGAACCTCTCCTAGATAAACTAGTTAATAAATATATATATTCAACCTATATCTTGAGAATATTTTCTCCTAGTAAGAATGCCTAGTGCCCTGAACATCCCATGCATGCACAAGATATTCTAGTAGCTCCATTTGTTGCCTCATGTCGGGAACCCAAAATAATTTCAATAATCGACAACATCTTAATGGTTGGATGGTAGCAGGGTCATTTGTTGCATTCATATCTTGTTCTTCATGTTCTCTTTCTCTCCATATCAAAGCCATTTTTCACCAGTGAAGTCTTGAAACATCACAAGGAGATTCATTGGAGGCGATTTCATGCAGAAAGCTTGAAATTTTTTGAGAGAAACTGGTGAAACAAAGTTGGGAATTACGCTTAGTGCACCCTCCCAAAAGGAGACAATGCATTGCAATGTCGTCCCTAGTGCAGATAACCCTAGATAAATGTTCCTTTCGACCTTCTGGGGGTGCATTGATCCTGGGGACGAGTTTTAGAGCCTTAGGACCCTCAAAAACTAAGAAACACATGCATGAAATCACAAAATTAAACCATGAAATGAAAGAGAAAGGTTTTAGCTCCTACCTAGAAGTGACGACACCTAGAAAGATCCACCAGATTGACCACAATCAACTGCAAAAGATCGAGGGAAGGAGTATTCAGAAGTCAAACATCAAAGGGTAAATGTGAAATGGTAAAAATGAAATGTCATTTTGATTATTTATAGTCATTCTTATCATTATTTAATTTAATTTTTTGACCTAGTTATGGTTCACTTTTATCATGAAACAAGTATTTTTAATATTTTGATGGTGTTCTGAGCAGGTCGATAGTTTTTAATGGATTTTGTTGTGTTATGAATCATTTTGACTAAAGAGCACACTTTTATCACTTTTTCAGGCTTTGTAAACTCATTGAAAAGGAAACCCTGGAGTCCTCTTTTAGCTCTTTTCAGACTCCCAAAATATGAAAATATTATCGAGCACTTGTATTTTCGAACTCGTTAAAGTAAATGAAAACACGTCTACTCAGTATAACACTTTTCCAGACTAAGCTAGACTATTTACGAAAAATGAATACCTTAGTTTATCATGGCTAAGAGGTTCTCTTGGGTATCGTTTTCTCCATTTTTGGACACAAGGGACTATCTATGAAAAATAACCTTTGGAGTTTCATTTTTTAACTCCTTTTCAAACTCTCTAAACATGAAGAAGATGTTGAGTTTTACATTCGATGGACTCATTAAAGCATCAAAAAATGGTGGAATCGTCGATCATGATGAGACCAAACAACTCTCAGGATTTTTTGAACATACTCAGAGGATTCATCCGAAGGATGAACTTACATACCAAGCATACCGTATCCTCCTTAATCTTGTTAAAAAATAAAGAGGTACTGACCAACACTAGTTGGAGAAATTGGGAAAATAAGGTAATCCACTTGTTAATGGTAGCGTGTCACTCTTGAACACGACACTCTTCCACTTCATCTTCATGAATGTTGGGTTGGGAAATATATTTTTCTTTTGGTTCATCATTTCATATCAAATCCTCTGCCTTTAGTTTTGGGTCAATGCTACCAAATCCATTCAGTGTCATTGATTTTTTCAAGAGAAGTCATTCATTCAATATCTGATACAATACTCTTAAGCCTTCATTTCATGTATATCATTATTGATCAAGTTCTGTACCCACATCTTTTTATCTTGAATCATGATACATGTTTCATGTCATTGATGGGGGATACATCAACTCTCTCTTGTGTTATGTCACCTCCTTTCAACATCAACTCATTCTCTTGGAAATTGACTTAGAAACACCCTTAAATACCTTTGTGCTTGCATACATCATTGGAAATTTTCCTCATTCTCAGTGACAAGTTTTCATCATTGGACTTCGACCGAAAGATTCAGTGTGGTGTTTGACTTCATCTCATTCATTCACACAATATATATTGTACTTTAGCACCTTGAGAGCCATTAACATCATCGGTGGTTTCTCTCACGTTTGTTAACAACTTACATCATTTGTCGGTAATCAGATGGTGTATACCATGTTCAACCTCAGTTCATTTATTCACATGTTTAGACTCGCACATTGGACATAGAATAACCTGAATCTCGTTTCATCCATTTAGGTTTTAATTTCAGGATTAATACAAGATTACAAAGTATGATGGTTATGATCATATAGACAGTCTTCTAGTCATGGGTCCACATTTTTTCATAAGTGGACATGTCTATTTTTATCATTATACATGTAATTTTATATTATGTGTTGAGCATGGGTATTCTTCCCTCAATGAATATATCAATATTTAAATTTATTGTAACAAATGATGATTTTAACCGATTGTTCTTGATCTAGACTTGTCACAAAGTAAACTTCTTATTTCATTTGCCAATGCTTGTGACTTTTTTCTTTAGGGGGAAATCTGTTATAGGCCATTTTTTCACATCTGGTCAATAGGCCTGTCAACTAGATCAATTAGAATCCATAAAAACTTTGGCATCATCATTTCAAAAATCCCTAGGCACGCCTATCCCTAATCCCTAAGTTTCTAAACTTAGCTGCTTCATTTACATGCTTTTAAGGCCCAACACACCCTACTTTTCCTTGAGGATAAGAGGCTCAATCCTCCCATCACCAAAAAAACTAACAAATGTTACAATAGACATCCCTACCTGAGTCCTCTAGAGCTAGTGAAAATTATGGAGGGTGATCCATTGACTAAGATGGAGAAATTGGCCGAGGACACACAACCCATGATCCAATTTGTAACATCCATAACCAACCCAATTTGGAGGAGGACAAGTATAATATTTGTATATTTTAGTTCGTCAAATGCTTTCTTGAGGTCCATCTTTATCACAAGGGAATTCTGGTTTTTTGTTTTAATAGAATGAATGGATTCTTGCGCAATGCATATGGCATCATGGATCTTCGTGTTAGCAAGGAAGCCAAATTGATTTGTAGACATCTTCTGCCCTAGAAACCACTTGATCCTATTAGAGATGACGTTAGTGATTAATTTATATACTAGATTACACATGTAAATTGACCTAAAGTAAGTAAGGTCTTAGGCATCGAGCATTTAGGGATAAAATTAATAATTCATATGAATGGCTCAATTTAATTCTTCTATGTTTTGTTTTTTTATCAAAAGTTATTTAGTTTTGGGTGAGGTTATGATTTTTTATTATTTAAAATATATTTTTAAATATATAAATGAATTTAGCACTCTTTAGAAACTACTTAACATTAAAAATATGTATAATTTCACAATTCAATCTAAAAATTCATTTAAAAACACACACACACACACGCACAAAACATATAAAAAGTTTAAAATTACCACCATTTGAATTGAAATTTTCATAATCGAACCATTAAACATACTTGTGGTCCTTTCCATTACCACCATTTGTATTGAAAATTTCATAATCAAACCATTAAACATACACATGGTCCTTTCATTCTTTCTAGTAATTTACCTAGCCGGAAATTGATATATGTTTCCAGAGACAATTTATTTTGTCTGTGACCTACTTTGTCCTTTTTAGAGACTCCATAGGATTGCCCAATTTTCCCATCATAGGTACTAGAAAAGTTAAAAAACCAACTCCATTTCCCCATGGTACTTTACCTTTTGGTTCCAACATCTCGTCTATATTATTCATAGCTATTATACATAGTTTGTGACAATGATTAAATGTGACGATTTGCAACTCTGAGCAAAGCTTACTATATAAACTTAATTATCGTTGAAGTGCAATGAATGGTTTTTTTTTTTTTTTTAAGTATCGAAAGAAAAAGCATAACTTTACTTCATTACCCAAGGAAATTTTTACATTATCTTGGATCTTAATCATAGCAGAGTGCAAGACTGTAATCCTACATCAGACCAAAGATACAATTACTTAAAATAAGGACAAAAAACCACAAACACCGAGACAATATCCTGACATAGGGGAAGCGACAATGGGTATATTCTCTCATCATAGATGATGATGTACAAATTCCAACCGACATCAAACAAAATGATAAATGGAAGAATAGACCAAAATAAACTATAGATGCTAAGATTAGATCTCAAATGAGCCCAATCCACAACTCCTGCCATTGATTAATTGTTCAAAAAACATGAATCTTGGAAATAGGGTCAGCCCATGCTTGGAGAGTACTTTGGCCTCAATGTTTTTTTCCTATAAATGTGTTGGAAAGAAAGCTCAGAGAATGTGGTCACAAGATCACGAATCTATTGCATCTAGTTGCAAAGAGTGGGAACCTACAATTTACTCTGTCATTGAAACCAATTTATCATGGAAAGAGAATCCCCAATGATCATTATTTTGTCAATACCGAGCCATGAAGAACATTTAAGGGCTCCCAATAAAGTGATCAATTTGAATTTGCAATTGTCACTCTTGCCACCATACTAGAGAAAATGATAGTGCAGAGAGGGTTCAATATGGATAGAAACTCCACATCCTCATTCACCTCCCGAGGAAGCCCCATCAAATGAGCAGATATGATAGATTCCATCCAAATAGACTAGAGTAATGGAGCGAGGAGAGATCTTTAGGACTCGGGGACCGACTTCTTGGAAATATGCCACAATACCCAGGGAAACAATCTTTACATCAAGATTAGATTATAGACTATTTCAAAAAATATACATTGTTATTTTATAATATTTCAAAATATTGATGGATATAAGTGATGGGTTGGAGGTTGGAGCCTTTTCCCTTTGCTACTCTTTTATGCACACAAAACTTCTTAGAGGCCAACTGAACTTTGGTATTGACTTCCCCGAAAGCTGACTATGATAATGGGTTCCACCTGAGGTTGGGGGTTGAGGTTTCGAATTCTCTTCAAAGTGCACTATAGCCTGACTCCTTAGGGCTGACTATGGGTAGGGCCTGACCAAGATCCTAGTCTCCTCTTATTTTCTTCTCAATATCATGCCAATTCTATTAAAACTTGAATAAAGTATTTATAGAGGAAAATTATAATGGTTCCTTGCTCAAGCTCCCCTTTCCTTTTTTTGTTTCTCTTATCTCTCCCTTACTTGTGTACATATTTACACATATAATTGTATGATCATAAAAATATATCTTCATATTCAAAGAGTAATTGAAAATTTGTCCCAAAACCTATGTACATATTTACACATATAATTGTATGAATATAAAGAAATATCTTCATAATAAAAGAGTAATTGGACATCTATCCCAAAACTCCTTACTACCTAAGTTGGACACTTGTCAATATTTACAAAGGCCCACTTGGCTCAAATATAAACTCCTTAAAATATCCTCACAACCTGATGATTTAGATTCCTACAAAAATAGGACACTTGGCTCTACACTAAAATCTTCATAATTCCAATTTATACAAATAAAATTGAGGAAAAATCAAAACTTCATCTACAATTTACATGACCCCTTTGTGATATTAAACATAATGAGTTTTCCTAAGGTAATTCTCCTGCATCAGATAAAGTGGCAGCTGCATCTTGGTCGTGCGATATGGATTTGAGAGTGTCTGAGCCATATATTGATTTTTCTAAAAGAGGAGGGCTTTTGTTGATATTAATTACTAGGGGTTTGACAACAATCTACTAATGAGAAAATGAAGCTATTTTTCTTATTGTTGCAAATTTCTTGGGCATAGCTAGTAAACTATTTAAAGTGGCATGCTTCAGTTGTTTAGTATAGATTATAATAGAAATTCTTAGTATATAATTAACCAATTTTTTTCACCAACTCTTCATAAATTTGGTTTTCAGTCCACTGATAATTTAATTTGTGGAAATCATGTGATTCTGCATTTGGTTTTGTAGAGTGAGTGGAGTCCCTTATCCCTCTCCACCGTTAGAGGAGGTCATATCAAGATGTTGAATTAATTATGAAATAAAAATGATCCCACTGCAGTAAATTTTTGGGATGAACACAGGGGAGGTGAGATGAGATCTACATCGACTTATTAGATTCCATCAATTCTTTAATTTAAATTCAGTTGGTTACCAACCTAGATCCATCTTAACTTTGGACCTATCAAGCGCCGAGAGGGATCAAATCTCTCGAGGTGAAAACCTCTTTTTGAGTGAAAAAATTGAGGAAAGGTTTGCACCTCGAGAAATTTGATCTCTCTCGACACTTGATAGATCCAAAGTTAAGATGGATCTAGGTTGGTTTCAGTCGTGTGTGGCCAAGGAAAATCTATCGAACATATGATTAATTTTATCAATAATATGTAAATATGTATATTATTAATATACCCATTTTAAATATGCTAAATATGTCTGAGATTTATCTGGTCATTTAATTTTAAATTTTCTTAGTTACCTTAGTTTTATGAGATGATAAATATTTCAAAATAACTTTAATGATGAAATACAAATTTTGAATGCAAAGTGACAATGTAATAATGTTGAATGATAGAAAAGCTAAATAATATGAATGTATTCAATTACAAATAGTCTTCATTGTGAGTAATATCAAACTATTTTAATCTACTTCTTATTTTCACCCTAGTTAGTTTTGTCATCTTTTCTTATTGATTATATGAAAATGACAATTCAAATCGTAAACCATTTAAACAATTATCTCGAGTTGTTGTAGTAAACATCATACCTTGCCTCCCATGCTCTCTAATATTAATAGGTTTAATTAATATAACACAAAAATCAATGTACATTGTCAATAATGTTTTGTGCTTACACTGAAACAATGCATACTATTAATGACTATAAATTAATGTACCATCATACCTCTAATTACATCAAGCCAGAAATCAACATATACACTGAAATCAGTGCATCTAATGCAAGAAATCAAATAAGATTAGAAAACAACATCTACATTGAAATAAACACATCTAATGCAAGTAATCAAATAGGATTAGAAATCAACATCTACGCTCAAGTCAATGCATCTATTGCAAGTAAGAAAATAGGATTAGAAACCAACAACTACCCTAAAATCAATGCATCTACTGCAAACAATCAAATAGGATTAGAAATCACCATCTACACTAAAATCAATGCATTTAGTGCAATCAATAAAATAGGATTACAATTAATATACATTGAAATCAATGCATCTAGTGTAAGCAATAAAATATAATTAGAAATCAACATCTACATTGAAATTAATACATCTAGTGCAAGCAATCAAATAGGATTAGAAATAACCAGCTACACTGAAATCAATGCATTTAGTGAAGGCAATCAAATAGGATTAGAAATAATCTACATTGAAATCAATTCATCTAGTTCAAGTAATAAAATATAATTAGAAATAAACATCTACACTAAAATAAATACATCTAGTGCAAGCAATCAAATAGGATTATAAATAACAATCTATGTTGAAATCAATGTATCTAGTGCAAGAAATCTGCTTCCATCTCTCCCCCCTCCATTTATATCTATATCTCCCTCTATCTCTCCTTTTTCTCTTTGTCTCACCCCCCCCCCCCCCAAACACACACGCTCTCTAACTCCATATATATCCATCTCTTTGTCCATCCCTCCATGTCTCCATCTCTCTTTTATTTCTCTTCACCTTCCATCTATATCTCTATCTCCCTTTGTCTCTCTATATCAATCCAAAAACATACACTTTTTTCTCCAATATATGTATCTATCACTCCCTCCTCCTCTCCCTCTCTCTCTCTCTCTCTCTCTCTCTCTTCCCCTTCCCTCCCTCCCCTGCTTCTATCACTCTTCCCTCATGTTTTCCTGTCTCCCTCTCTCTCCATATTCCTTATCTCTCTCTCTCTCTCTCTCTCTCTCTCTCTCTCTCTCCACCTTTATCTCTCTATTTATGTATTCTTACATCCCTATGTTTCCCTACATTTCTCCTCTCTCTCTCTCTCTCTCTCCACCTTCCAAATTTGTTACTATATGTCTCTCTTTGTCTTTCTCCCCCCCCCCCACCCCCTTCTCTCCTTCTTTGTCTCTTAATCCTTGTGCAAGAAATTGAATAGGATTAGAAATCACCATTTACAATGGAATCAATGCATTTAGTGCAAGAAATAAAATAGGATTAGAAATCATATACATTAAAATCAAAGCATCTAGTGCAAGTAATCAAATATAATTATAAATCAACATCTACATTGAAATTAATGAATCTAGTGTGAGAAATCAAATAGGATTAGAAATCACCATCTACACTAAAATCAATGCATTTAGTGCAATCAATCAAATTGTATTAGAAATCATTTACATTAAAATCAATGCATCTAGTCCACGCAATCAAATATCATTAGAAGTCAACATCTACACTATAATCAACGCATCTAGTACAAGCAAACAAATAGAATTAGAAATCACCATCTACGCTGAAATCAATGCATTTAGTGCAAGGAATGTTCTTCCCTCTCTCCCCCCTCCATCTATATTTATATCTCCCTCCATTTATCCTTATTTGTCTCTTTATCTCACCTCCAAAAACACACACATTCTCTCACTCCATATCTATAAATCTCTTTGTCCCTCCCTCCGCGTGTCCATATCTCTCTTCTTTCTATTCGCCTTCCATCTATATCTCTATCTCCCTCTATCTCTTTATATCAACCCTAAAACATACGCTCTATTTCTCCAAACTATCTATCTTTCACCCCTTCCTCCTCCTCTCTCTCTCTTCCCCTTCCCTCTCTCTCCCCCGCTTCCATCACTCTTCCCTCATGTTATCCTTTCTCCCTCTCTCTCCATCTTCTTTATCACTCTCTCTCTCTCTCTCTCTCTCTCTCTCTCTCTCTCTCTCCATATTTATCTCTCTATGTATTTCTTCTTACCTCCCTCTCTCTCCCCCTTCATCTCCATCTCTCTTTCCCTACCTCTCTCCACTCTCTCACATCCTTGCTCTCTTCCTTTCTCTCCCAATTCACTCTCTATTCACCTTCCAAATTTGTTACTATATGCCTCTCTCTCTCGTCCTCTCCCCCTTATTTCAATATCTCCTTATTTGTCTCTTAATATCACCCAAAAAATACACACACTCTCTCCATCTCTCCCTTGTCACTCCCTCTCTCTCTCCACTTCTCACTCTCTATGTATTTCTTTTTCCCTTCCTCGCTCCCCCTCCAACTCCATATATTTATCCCTCCCTCTCTCCTCCTCCCTCTCAAGTCCTCTCTCTCCCTTTCTCTCTTACCTCCCTCTCTCTTCCCTGATCAGTCTCTCTCTCTATCCCCTACAATCCTCTCTCTTCCCCCATGACTCTCATACTATCTCTCAATTCCTCTATCTCGTCCTTCCTCTCTCCCTCTCTCTCTCTCTCTCTCTCTCTCTCTCTCTCTCTATTTTCCCTCCAATCCTCTCTCTTCCCCCATCACTCTATTTCTCTCTCTAACTATGTTACTATATCACTCCCTTTCTCCTTCTCTCTCCTTCTCTTCCCCCTTGTCTCTGTCTCTCCTTTTATGTCTCTTTATCTCACTCCCAAACATACACACTCTCTCTCCATCTCTCCCTTGTCACTCGCTCCCTCTCCAGTTCTCACTCTTTATGAATTTCTTCTCCTATCCTTCTCTCCCCCTCCAATTCCATCTCTCTATCACTCCCTCTCTCCTCCTCCTCTCATCCTTCCTCGCTCTCCCTTTCTCTCCTACCTCCCTCTCTCTTCCCCCTTTTCTGTCTCTCTACCTGTCTCTCTACCCTCTAAACCTCTCTCCTTCTCCCTCCGTCTCTCCTCATATCTCTTGAACCTCCATATTTATGTCTCCCTCTCCCTCTCTTACCCTTCTCTACCTCTCTCACTCCTCTCCCTCTCTCTCTCTTCATTCCTCCTCTCCCCTCTCCTTCAATTGATCTCCATCTCTCCTGATGCAGCCAAAGGCTGCAAAACCCACATCTACACATATAAAATGTGTTTTCAACTTAAAACCCAAAATAAATCTCACAATGAGGTAACCTTAATGCGGAAGCTCTTCCTTACAACAAACCTATGGTTAAAAACCATATAAAAAAAAATACTTTATGAATATCGAATCCATGTTGGTTAAAACCCAAAACAAATATTCATATGCGGAAGTTGTTCCTTGCCTTATACCCTATGGTTATAAACCATAGGCCAAAACCTATTTCATGAATTTTGAATCAATATTTCAAACTTTGGTTAAAATTACCCAAAGATGCCAATACAAAATTTCGGCCCATATTTATCAATTGGCCTTTATACCATCCACATATATGCTCACCAATCCACTACCAATTAATATATATGTTCGGTCCACAACATACCATTTCATTTCATACAAAACTTTGACTTTGGTTAAAAACCAAGCACCAACATATATTAATGTTCTGGGTCCCGCAACAATTTTCAAACATACCTGTTCGTTAACCTCCGGATAGATCCGATGAATATCGCATCACGACTCCAATCTGATGACTATCGCACAACGAAAGCTCACGACCTTTAATACTTCAATATTACACGAAATGAGCGGTTTTATGTCGCCACACGTCACTCATTGGGGTGTATTGCGTTCAATTAAAGGTTTATCACTTACCACTCTCAACCTACGCAAAAACCTTCGGTTTTTTTCTGAAAACCACTTCATGGTTCCACTTCGCCGTTGACTCATGGTTTCAAAGTGCATAATTCTGTCATGGTTTCAAACTTGCTTCATGGTTCCGATTCTTCTGCTCAGGAAAATCGAAAACCCTTTATCGAAATCCCTTCCTTTAGGGACCTCTCCACCTAATTTCACGAGTTTTTAAACTTCGAGATGGATTTAATTCATCCACCTTTCCTCCATACATCTATCCACTATCGAATTCTTCTTGTCACAATAAATATACTTTCTTTCACAATACCAAATCTACCTATGCAGTTCTGAGATTTAATATTGTCCCACTGCCCATGGTTCGGGTTGAATTACCAAACTCAATCAATCAATTATATGTCAAACTCATTCGATTTGGTTGTATCAAACAGAGCAATAATTAATCATACACAGATCACAATGCATAGAAGAATAAACAAATCAAACCACGTTCAATCCTTCATTAATCAATAATTACACAAATATCAGTAAAACCTTCTTTACAATCAGGATTTGGCCTAATATGCCCTTATGTGGCCTTTCTTCCCTTTACAGTCTATGCTCGTAGGCTTTAAAATTAATTCCCTTCTATCCTCTATCTCTCTCTTATTCCTCTCTGTCTCCTTTAATGCTTCAAAAGCTCACAATTTATAAAATAAAAGGATTCATGAACCAATTCAATTCAAATCCAAAAATCTCTCACTGTCTCCTAAATTATCTCTTCAGCTCCTCTCTTTATTCAACATAATCCTAGATTATATTTTTGTTTAAATCCCTCAAATCCTCACTATTCTTAGGATGAGATACTCTCCATAAATCAATTTACAATTTAAATTTCCAAAAACTCAACTAAACTTAGGAAAATAAATAAATTGATTAAGGGAACCCACTCCCTTTAGTAAATGAGAAATAAGATTCATGGGTCTTATAAGTTTTGAAGAATTCCCCAGCATCATCTCCCTTGTCACTCCCCCAATTTCTCCAACTCTATCATATCTTTGTTCTTCTCTCCCATATATATTTAGAGTTTATATATATATATATATATATTATTAATCCAAGGATATTATATTTAATAATATTAATATTATAAGATATTAATATGAATATTATATTTAATAATAATAATAGTAACATTTTAATATTAATATTAGGTTAATAATATATTTTTTTGTATGGTATTTCGACCATAGGTTTGTAATATAATTAGATGTTGATTTCTTATCATATTTGATATATTTTTGTTTATTTACCTTTACCTCTTTATACCTCTTTGATATTTATTTATTTACCATACCTTTTTTATAAATAAGGTATTTTTCCCATGGTATTGATAATAATTTGTCCCATGGTATTTGGCCCATGGTCTTCACCCAAATAAAATATGTTTTCTTTAGTTACCATATCTCTAATTTATTTATATTTTTCTTTATTTACCATATCTCTTTTTTTAGTGTTAGTAAACCTCTTCATATTTTAAATATATAATGTTTAAATTTATTTTTAATGAAATTTGAATTGTTTATTTATATTGTCATGTAAGTTATTGTTTAAGTCGACATTATTTAGATTTTAATTTTTAGTTTTTTTTGCCAACATTAGTGAACCGACTCTCTCTCTTACACATCTCCCCATACTGAACTGTAAAATAAGTCTCTGGACACAAACATAGTATGATTCATTAATTTAAATTCTAGTTGGTTAACTGACTATGGATGACAATAAAGCTGTTACTTTCTTATAAAGATTGGTCTCAAATTTGATAAATCCAATTATTAGAAGGAATTAAATTATTTGAAGGGTCAAATCCTTCTTAATCATGAAGAATTAGAATAGAAATAATAATTGTATGTTACCTTGTGTTGATAAGGAAGATAATGAATTTTGTATGATAAATAGGTCTTTCCAATGCACCAATGTTGAAAACGGTTTGATCTTTGAACTCATATGAAATTTTAAAATGTTTTACGTTCATGTGTTCAATATCAATATAATATATCCCCGATCGAGGTGCTTGAGACTCTCTACCATCAAGCAGACATAGGGCAGGTGTAAGCAATGAACCATGCATACACGAGTGTAATTCCCAAGCATGATAACTATGTCATTCATTAACCAAATGTGGATGTACAAGGGAGATCAGGGAATGATGGAGAATTTAGAAAGATAGCCTTTGCTGTCAGAAAAGCGGTGTAATACGAGGTACAGGTTAGGTTTCAAAAGGAAATCTTTGGCTCTGCCAAAACCAATTTTCTTTGCACGAAACTGTGAAGCGAGGCGAAGGAAGGAAGCTGGTGCAGCCATTGTTCGCAGGGTTTATGCGTTGGTTCAGGGGTATGTTCTTATACATTTCAACCTCTTGCTTTTTCCTAACAATAATAACACGAAACAGGATAGCGAAATGACTGCAATTCTAGGCATGTTGTTGACCATCTGTTGCTTAGCGGTATGGAATTGAAAATTAATACCATCGAAGGTTATACAGCCCCATTTCCGTGAACATTGTTAGGTCGACAGGGCCACACATAACTCTATATTTCATTTAGATGGGAATTACAGTCATTTTTCCTCCATGCATGGTGGGAATTTCGCTTCTGTAAAACTTTGCCTGTGTTCGTTAAATTTGAAAATTAAAAGGGTCAAATGGGAGAACCTTTGTTGTCTCTGGATTATTGAGTTCTGGAAAAAGCATGTCTACAATTTCAGTGTCAGACAAGCACTAGGTTCTGGTTTTAATATGAATCATGCTATTTCTGGGAGGCTGGGTATTAGGTTCCAAACTCGGCAGGGTATTAGGATGCAAATATGTTATCTATCTCGATTTAACCTTCACTCTTGCAATTCAGGGAGGCAAGGTTTTAGGTATTGAAATTCTGGGTTTAGCTTCAACTCGGGTGGTTATGTGAGTCAACTTGGGTTTGGTACAGTATTTATAGATACTATAGCGACTAAATTCAAGGTCTGACTCTGTGTCTATTATATAACTTGGGTCGGAAATTTTCATGGTCTACAACATCATCTCTATCAAGAGGATCATCAAGAAGCTCCACAAGGTTCTGTTCAGTTGATATGAATTTTAATTGTTATATCTCTGTTCTGCCATCATACAAGACCACATATTTTTAATACAGGTTTTATTCAACAAAATACTCACAACAGAATAATGGGGAAGATACAGATGAGGCAAACTATGGCTCAAATACAGATAAAGGGAAACAGAAGCTGGTAGCTGAGACTAGCAAACGCGAGAGAAAGAGAAAGCAAGAGGTGTTAGAGAACCTCTCGACAGCTTACTCCCTTAGCAATCCTCCACAAGTCAGGAATGTGATTCAAGGCTGGGAAAGAGAAATTTATAGTAATGAAGAAGACAATGAAGCTGAAGCGGAAATTATGGATTTTATTATTGATCCTGGCAATACCAGAGGACGTCTTTATTTGTTTAACCAAACAATTCACACATATTGGATTATGAAATGTGTGTTGGCCAAAGCTCTGAAAAGATTTCATCCAGGGAAGGAGACTCAAGCATCAATAATGATGGAACTTCTTCAAGATATCAACATACAACTACAGCTTATCAAGGTGACACAATATCAAATGACGGATCAAATTCGATGAATTGAAAGACATATTCAACAACCGCAGCAAGTGGACATGCCTGCTCTAAGGCGAAGGATCCGGCACCAATTGATTCCTCATATGGATAGTAATCTAGTTCAAGTTTTATGATGTTTGCGGATAGTGATTTAGTTCATCCTTGTTACTTAGTTAATGTTTTAAACAGTGAACTAGCTAGTGCGGATAGTAGAAGAATGAAACATTTTCAATTTTGGTTGGCCTTCAATGCATTAAGGTGGCCAACAGACCTGGTTTCCTTCGGGCAGGTTGAGGTCACCAACTTATTATGGAATGTAACCTGCTTTTTTATCATAAATAGAAAATAGCAAGGTCCTACCAAATTAACAAAAAAAAAAATATCAATATAATATAAGCCTCTCTAATATTAAGAAAAGTACCTAGATTTTGTAATGTGGATAATAATTCTGGGAGTTGAGAATCATAAGGAATCAAATTTTTCACAATAGTAAAATTCTGTGTAATTATGCAAAATTAGAATAGAAAGAATAATTGTATTTATTATTTTTTTTAACTGAAGAAAGTATGTTTGAACAAAGATGAGGCATACATATTCTTGTTTGAAATTAGAATATGAGAATATGAGATTTGTGGAAACTAAACCTCTCTACTTATCTAAGGTTGATAAGGAAAATATTGCGTTGTGTATGATAAACAAGTGCTTACAACACACCAATGTTGAAAATGGTTTGATCCTTGAATTCTTCTGAGCTTTTAAACTGTTTGAGGATTATGTATATAATATCAATATAATATAACATTGAACAATGCAATTCAGCTATCACAATAGGTTCTTAATTTCGAATTCAGGTTTTTGTGATTCATATTTGAATTTTTGAGAAATCTTTAGGCATTCATCACATTATCGACATATTTTGAACCATCTAGTATGGTGTCACGACAAGATGAAGAATCGACCTTTAGACTCCTAAACACCATTCAAATATCCTTATGTGTGGAAGCACTAGTGGATGGACCCTAAGAATATGAAAGGTGTTTATGTCATCCCATGTTCTTGTGGGACACCCTACATTGGTGAAACTGGCCCCTCAATAAATAAAACAAGGAAGGACCGGATGCTCAACTCTAACATAACACAAATAAAAGTCTAAACATCATATGTGCATTGAAGAGGTCATTTATTCATTTCCATCACATCAAGTTTAGGGAGGCCATTGAAATTGAAAGGAGACCAAGCAATCTGAATAGAAAGAATGGTTGGAAAATTGGCAGTTGTTGGTTCTTAAATAGTTTTATTATTATTATTATTATTATTATTATTATTGATTTATTCATAAATAGTTTTATTATTATTATTATTGATTTATTCATAAATAGTTTTATTATTATTATTATTATTATTATTATTATTATTATTATAGATTGATTTATTTATTTATTTTACTAACTTAATTTTATTGTTAGTTATTTTAATTTTATTTTGAATATTTTATTCTTAGTTTATGATTTTTTTATATTTATATTTATATTTTATTATTCCAAACAATTTTATTATTTTGTTTTTATTTTTAATTTTGGTGTTGATTTTTTTAAAAGTTTGACCTAGTTTTAATAATTATTTTTTATTCTTATTTATTTATATTTTAATCTGAATATTTCACTTTATATATTAAAATATTATTTCATAAAACATTTTATTGCAAAATTCCAATTTAAGATCCTAAAAATTCTTCTCTCAAAACTAGTTGTTTTATTATAACCGTTAAAAATATTAATTATCTCTAGATTGACCTCTCTATCTAATTTAACATTTTATTCCAAAAGTCCAATTTAGCATCCTAAAAATGATTTTCTCAAAACTAATTGTTTTATTTTTTTCCAAGAAAAAATGAACTTTTTATATTCATAAAAAGTTAGTTGTGTACATACAATTAAGAATTTCTTGGTATGAGTCTGTGCTCTCCCAAAAAATAGCCGAAAGATTCATCCCATCTTCAAAAAACCCCATCCAGTTAAAGGATGAGATTGATCAGAAACCTCCCATATTTTAGGGAAAAACCGCCAACTAGCTTCGGCCCAAAACCATCATAAACGCACAGCATATTCCCAGGCCTCCTCTTATGAGGAAAAACAGCCCAAACAGGAAACGATGTGTGACACAAGAGAAATATCAAAAGCATTTTTGTGTCTTTGTCCACATATGATTTTTATAGTTCTATATAATATAAGGAGTTTTCTGCATGAAAGTAAAATCATTTACATCCAGATGTTGCAGAAAATAAGCATGAATAGATGCTAGAAGGAAGAATCTAAACAAAAGGAGGATGGTCTGAAGCCATAGAGCCTTCTGGCCCTATTTCTCGTGTCCTCCAACTGCCCAGATCTTCCTGTAAACCCTCCTTAGAAAGGAGGTCTGCAATGACATTCTTTCCCTGTAAATATGATATAAATCAATATAAGTAAAACGAGTCTTCAAAAGCCAACATTCTTCAAGGATAGGACTTAAAATATAATTTGAATAAACAAATTCCTTATTGAACCATTTGATGATATTGAGTGAGTCCCCAAATATCTTAGCTGAGGTAATGTACAGGTGTGTGAGCCAACATAGGAGGAGATGTAGTGCTTTGATCTCAGCATAATTATTTGAACCCTGTCCAAGTCCGATAGAGGATTCCAACCTCTGGGCCTGATTTAAATGCATAACAAGTCCGTCCCCACACATGTTCACTGGGTCAGAAGCACCGTTGAAATACGCCGAGGGGATGTCTCCCTTGATCAGCTCATGAATGATGATCCTTTTCTTCATGATGGGCTCTTGTTCTGGCATTAGAGCATAAATAGTCGCCCCTTCCTGAGTGATAAGATGATAAGGAATATCTTCGTTTCTAAAGATAGCTCGATTTCTAGGTAGCCATATTCCCCGGGAGATTAGCAAGGGAATTGATTTTGATTTCTCTTTCTAGCATTTGTTCCACCATGTTTGTCAGGCCTCCTTGACCGTGAGGCCTCTCCATTGTTGCGTGCACTCAGCTAGTGAACGGAAAGTGTCCCATACCTTTATACTAAATAGGAAGCTCAACACCAAATGAGCCACAGATTCATATTCCAGTTTACATAAAAGGCACCTTCTCGGATCCTCCTTCCTTTGTTTATGTAGGTTGTCCCATGTGGAGATCTTGTTTTCCAGTAAGCACCAGAAGAAGAGGCGAATTTTTGCAGGAAATTTCATCTTCAAAAGAGGTTTGTACCACCACTCGAGCTCCACCCATCCTTTATTCCCCATGAGGTGTGTGTAACAAAACTTGGGAGAGTAATTACTAGATAAAGCCAATGCCCATATAAGAATATCAGGCTCATCTCGTAGGCAAAAATTATTCCTGTGGAGTTCGTTAGTGTAGTGGTTCCATGTCTCAATCCAAATAGGGTCTAACTGAAGGTTAGCCCCTGATTTCCAGCCTTGTGTCCAAATTGATGTTACTTCCGGTTTTTCAGCTTGGTTTAGAAACAAAAGGTCTTTTTTAGCAAGGTGGGATTTGTAGGCCTCGGGAATGGAAAACCACGCGTTTCAGCCAACCCACGGGTCCAGTCCCACTCTGATTTTTTGCCCATTTCCTACCTTCCAAACTAACCCCTCTTCGATCAGTACCATGGCTCCGAGAGTGACCCTCCAGACCACTGACCCTCCCTTTTATTTCTTTTCCGGGATTCTCACCCATTTGATGATAGATCTAGGGCCTATGTACTTCCTTCTCATAACCGTGGATTGTAAGGAGTACTTGACCAGCAGAGACCATCCCATTTTGGCAGCAAGAGATTTGACAAAGGATGGCAGCTCCTTGATGCCCCAACCTCCCCACTCTTTCGATTTGGAATTTTTTTCCCAAGCTACCCATGACAATGTATGTTACTCCCTAGAACCTGGCCACAAAAAATTTATGACAGTTTTTACAAATTCACTCCATTATTCCCTTCAACATCCATGAAAGCAGTGCCCAAAAGACCAGGATGGCCATTAGCACTGATTTGATGAGAACTAGCCTACCTTCTCTAGAAAACCACTTGTAGCATCAACACTTGATCATTTTTTCAATTTTGGCCACCATCCACATCCAGTCCATTATTCGGTATAAGTCAGGTTTTAGATGGAACCCAATATATCAGAAGCTTTCAGAGAGTTGCTTGGTCTCAAAAGGGAGAACTTTGACAGCTCTCCTAGTGTCTTCCTCTGAGAGTCCTTCGATCATAATGGATTATTTTTGAAAATTTATACTCATACTAGTGGCTTTGAGGAAAAAGTCCAAGGAGGCTTTGAAATGGAGGATGTATGTACTGCTACCATTTCTAAAGAGGAGGATGTCATCTAGGAATAGAAGGTGTGTGATTTTGAGATTTGTAGACACCTCCACTCCCTATATGTCCCCTTTCAATTTTTCCTCTAGTATCAATTGCCTGAGGCCTTCAACTGCCAGCAAAAGGAGGAGTGGAGATAGGTGACATCCTTGTCGAAGACCTCTTTCATTCTTGAAGAAAGAGGAGGCAACTCCATTTATTAGCACGACGAAGCTAATATCAGTTATGCACCACATCACCCAATAGATGAAATCATAATGGAAACCCAGGTGGGTGAGCAAGAGGCTGATATAGATCCAACTAATTTTTTTATATGCCTTAGAAAGATCAATTTTGATTATCAGCCCTTTCTATCTGAATATTTTCATACTGTGTAAAAATTCTTGGGCCACTCTGATGACTTCATGGATTTTCCTCCCTTCTAGGAACCCAAATTGTTCCTTAGATATATGATTTGATAAGATTGGTTTGATTTTTTCGGCGATGACCTTGGCAATGATTTTGTAAAGGAAATTGCACAGGGCAATAGAACGGAAGTCATCAAAAGTAGCCGGAGAGTCCAGCTTCGGGATGAGAGCGATGAATGTCGAGTTCAAGGACTCCAGGATGACTCCTTTGACTCTTGAATCTTCTACCACTGTAGTCAAATTGTCCCCAATTATTTCAAAAAAACGTTGATAAAATTCAATGATCCACCCATCCGGCCCCGTGCTTTTGTCCCTCTACATGGACTTTAAGATTCCCTCCACTTCTTCCTTTGGGACCGGGCTAGAAAGCATTTTGTGGCTGTCTTCATCAATGTACCCAGGGAAGAGATGTGCGAATTTGACAACTTCTGCAATAGAAATATCATTGGGGGCCTTGTAAGGATTCCTGAAGTGATTCTTCCCCATCAAGGCAAGACCCTCAAAAGAGTTGAAAATGTTGTCATCTTCTGATCTCATTTCCCAAATAGTATTTGAAATTTTCTAACACTTAGCATAGTTGTGAAAGAACTTTGTATTTGCATCCCCCGCAGACAACTAGATAGCCCTGATTTTTTTTCTCCATTCTTCCTCCCTAATTAAAAGGATTTTTCTTCTTTCTGCTTCTAAACCTTTTATGACCTCTCTTTTCTCCAAATTTTCATATCCATCTTCTTTTGGTCCTTCCAACCTTTCCAGCTCCTTCCCAATCCACAATAATCTAGCTTCCTCTTCTATTTTCTTCTTTTTTGACCAATCTAAGGTGGCCATCTTCATTCTTTTGAGATTGATCAAGAAGGATTCAGTAACATTGAGTTGGCCTTTAGAGACATGAGGGGACCTGATCTCTTTGAAAAGAGTGTTGTGGGAATCCTCCAAGAGCCATCCAGGATTGAACTTGAATGGAGAGCCTGGTTTATTATTCGTCTTTTTGAGTTCAAGAATAATGGGGTAATGATTTGATTCCCCCCCTTCCCCTATCCATTTCCGAACCATCGAGACTCTATCCATAAGGTCTTCTTTGATCAAAAAGCGATCCAGTCTCTTGGCAACCCTATCTTCCCCTGTTCTCCTGTTCCACCAAGTTGGTATCATTTTAATGGGGTTTAATTCCATTAGATTGGATCCACTGATCTTGGAGGAGAAGAAGTCCGAGAGGGGGTTGGGCCTAGCATTCGGACCCTGGGATACTGACTTGCCAATAGAGAAATTTAGATCCCCTCCAATAATTAGATTGGGGCAATTCATGAATGATTTTGACCAAAGGGCATTCCAGAAAGTCTCTCGATCCTGACAAGGGCCATATATATTGAGAAGTAGAAAATTCTCATTGAGATTAGGGGAAAATACCTCTAAGACAGCATAAGGTCAAGGCCCTGGGAGTTGATGAGTTTCAATTTTCCAGTCCTGAAACTAATAGCTAGGCTCGTGGATCTCCCTTTTGCATCTAGGAAGAAAAATGATCAACCTGGACATGATAACTCGAAGGATTTTTGAATGTCTTCCCCTTCTCTCAAATTTTCCTGAAGCATGATGATATCAGGGCTATGTTTATCGATCATAGCCTTAAGAGCTAGTTTTTTGGGTTTACTAGCCAACCCTCGACAATTGTATTATTATAAGCATTAAAAATATTAATTATCTCTAGATTGATCTCTCTATTTAATTTGGTGTCATGATCTCATTCTCCATCTTGTCCTGGCCATGAGCAACACTAGATGGTTCTAAATGGTTTACAAAATATTACCTATGTGATGAATACCTAAAGTTTTCTCTACAATTCAGCTTCAATAATTATTCTATATTTTTACAGTTATTTTTGGGTTAAAATATAGTAATTTAATGTTTAATAAAATCTCAATTATTGTTTTCCCAATATATTAAAAAAAATTGTCTTAGAAAAAAAAACTTTTAAAATATTATAAATAAAAATAATAATTCCAATTAAATTTTAAATAAAATTAACTAAAATAAATTTGAAATTTAACTAATATATAATGGAAAAAACAAAAAACAATAACGAATTAAAATACACTTGTAATCTTAAAACATTTACTTCAAAGTAATTAACATTACCAAAGATAATGAAACATATATCATTTCATTTAAATATCTATAAATTGAATAGAATTCCATTTAAATATATTTAAATTGAATAGAATTGGATAGTGTATGTATTATTTTATATATTTTGTATAATGATTGTGTGACTCTCCAACCAGATATTTAAAAAATGTTGTAATGTTTTTTTTTTTTTTGGTAGTTTAGATTAATCTTTATCACCCACTAGTTTAGAACCGGAGACCTTGCAAAGGGAGTGCCTTAACAGTGCACCCCATCACCAACTTCTCTACACCAAATGGACTAAGAGATGTTGTAATGTTATGTTATATAGTATAAATATTTGGACTAGAGGTTTTGACAATTCATGATTTTTTCCTTCTTGATTTATATTATTACACTTTTATATATATATATATATATATATATATATATATATATATATAGCTAAATAATTTATTTTAACATAGAAATATTAAACCATTTAGTTCTATTTTAACTGATATATAAAAATTGGAAACAAATTTCTAAATATACAAACTTTTTCTCAAATATTACACTCAAAAAAATTTTACAACTAGTAAACAAACTTGATCTTATTAAATAATTAATAAATTAATTGTAACTTAAAACTAATTAAACTAATTTATAAAATACAAATAACTTAATAATTTTAATTACAACTTTTATTAATCATGAATCATGATTTGTTATTGAATATTACATATGTGATAAAAAAAACTTAAATCCAACATCTTTTGAATATAAAATACAACACCCTCTCCAATATACACACTGAATAAGATTGAATACAGAATTGAAAATCAGCCATGACCGGCTTGGCTACACAACCAGCATCATATACCATAGATTCTGAATAAAGTTAATTACTGCAATGCCGGGCAAACTGGGTTTAATACCACGCTTGTGCGCACTAGGAAAGGTTGGTGGGAGCTCAGGATTGTCAATTCTCCTGGCAATAGTAAATAGCATCGCCATGAAAGAAACCCCGCCCCCCAGGGAATGATGGAGCTTAATAACCATGGTGGCTCTGGCCTTGCTCGTCTTGTAATTCATAAAAGTGGATTTCCCACGAGGGGGTGAGGGACAATTTAGAGATATAGTCATAAACCCAGGCGTCGCATGACTCTTGACCAGGGGGCAACTCTGCAAAAAATGTGATGTCCTCGGTGTTCACTTTTGTTTTCTTCCATCGCCGTGATCCTCGATCATCCTTCTTCTGCCCAGAAAAACCTCCGTGGGTATGTAACAAACAATCTGGCATTTGAAAATGTAAGCTTTCACAGTTTCAGTTCATTTTTCATTTATAATAATTTCTGAAAAAATATGGAAAGCAAGTGAAACATCCCAAGTTTTGAGTTGATGCTCCACATATTTTCTCCACAAATGAATCTTATGTGGACCCTTTTTAATGTTGTACATTTCATTGGCATTTCACAGGTTTTCCACCAGCAACAATATATAACCATGGAGAGAAATGTTTTAATAATTTTTTTTTAATGAAAACAATGAAAAAATCATATATCTTTCATTTTTATATTTTTGTTTTGCAATTTTCTTCCTTACATTTTTCAAAAAAAAACATTTCATTACAATATGATGGAACCAATATGTTAAGTTGTCAATATCATAGACATTTAATAACTTTCACTTTGATTTAGTCTCAAGCTTAAGATAAAGATAGCAACAACTAAGAGTTTGAGAGGGATCCTATTATGTTATATGAAAATATATGCAAATATCTTTTTAGAATGGAAAATCTGAAAAAATATTTACTCAAGTTTTGAGTTTGCACTCCACTCATTTTTTAGACAAATGAATCTTAGGTGGAGCATCCTTAATGTTGTACATTTCATAAACATTCATAATTTTTCCAAAAGCAATAATACATAATTATGAAAAAAGTCTCCAGTAGATTTCTATTACAACAATGAAAAAATCATATTACATTTCACTTTCATAATTTTTTTTCACTCATAATTCCTTTTTACTCATATTTTTATATAAAAAATATTTCATTACAATATTATGGGCTCAATACCATGAGTCTTCAATATCATAGACATTAAAGAATTTGATTTAGTCTCAGGCCTAACATAAAGATAGCAAGAACCAAGAGCAGAGAGGGATCACATCTCATTATATGTAAAATATCTTCTTACAATGGAAAATTTGAAAAAAGATTTACTCCTAAAAAGATTTAATCTCTTTTAGTAAGATAAATTCAGGATTTAAATAAATCTACAATGACTGTTTTTTGTCTCATATGTAATTTTTCATTATTTAAATTATATTTTCTAATAATTTATTATTATTAATAATATTTAATATTAAAAATTAAATGAATTACAAAACCAACATTAACACACATATATAAATATTCTCTTTATAGTTAATATAGATATTCAAACTCTTTATTTAAATTATATATTGAAATATTTATAAAAAAATTTATTTCTGCAAAGTTATAAAAAATGATATAATTTAACATAGGCATCTAAATATTTTATTTATAACTTCAAAGTAAAAGGGAAACATTCTTACCACCTTTTTTAATTAAAAGAAACCAAATATATATAATCATTTATGTTTTTATTATAGCTTATATATTTTTTAATTTAAAATATTTTTTTCCTAGGACAAATCAACTCTAAATTAAATATGAATAAAATTACACATCACCTTCATACTAACCTTTAGAATAAGTCTCTTAACTCAATAACAAATTATTTTTGGATTTAAATCTCTAAAATGATTTGAAAAACAAGAACGTAAAATAATAAATTATATCCAAATAATGAGACTTTCATATCTCCAAATAATGGGAATGGCAGGAGGAGAAAAATCACCATTATGCAAAGGTACAAAGCTCTCAACTACAACAACAAGGTACAAAGCTCTCAACTACAACAACATTCATCTACTTAGGGATTTCTGTAATGGACTCCTGTACTTCAAAGATAGATGATGTGTATACACAAAGATGGGGTTGTCCTGCCTCTTCTTCCTCTTCTGTTTCTTGGGTACATTTGGGCACATTCATATGCAACTTGGGGTCTATGATCTGAATTTTATCAGCCAACATGAAAATAACAAAATGACAAGATGCACCTATTGAAAAATCTATAAATTATATTTTTTCTATGGCCAACTCTGTATACATTGATTGTGGCCAGCTCTGTATACATTGAGTGTTGTCTCTGTATCCCGTGGCAGGTTTCCAACGACCATTACACTACCATTTATTGTAAAGGGAGAAATTAAAAGTACTAGTTAGTTAAAACCTATAAACATTGTGATGCCTCTACATTACCAGTTATTATAAAGTGGTGAAGATCAAAAGGGTGAGTAAAAACCTATGGAAAATATCACAATACTGAGTAGCCATTGCAATCATGTAGGTCATTGGTGATCCATGAGCTAAATGCTTCAATTCAAAGTAGTTGGCAACATAAATATGGTGACACTACAAGGAAAACACCCTATAGCAGATGTTTTTGAGGAAACCCACAGAAAAATACCCCAGTCATTTGTTTCTAGCGGAGGATCCTAAAGGAGGTTGGCGGGCGGAGGTTTTTGCGGATGTATTTCTTCCAGTGCTCTTATCAACCTAAAATGCACCGGTGCGTTCAATATGACAAAGCACCGGTGCATTACAAAAATTGGCACACCAGACATCGTGTGCTCCATACACACACGCCCGATGTGTTTTATTTCTGTAGAGCACTGGTGCTTTACATGTCGACTGCACAGATACTGCCCGGTGTGGAATAAATGAAACACACCGGGGCACCCACAAAATGCGCGCACCGGTGGATGGTTAAATAAAAAAATTACGACAAAAAAACTACATAAAACATTAGCACACCAGAAACAGTGCGCTCTGTACACACCCTCCTAGTGCTTTAAATTCAGCAATCGTGCCTGTGCATGTCATATCGTCAGCCTCGATGCCTCATAAAAAGTGCATGGAACATAAACGTCCTAGTGCAGAATGATTGAAATGCACCGGGATCCCCGTAAATGCCGCACATCGGAAAAGTGTTTAAAACAAACAAAATTACGGCCAAAAAACTACAGAAATCATTGGTTCACCGGGCACCGTTACTGGTGCATCAGGTTACTGTAAAGCCCCGGTGCATCACATCCCCATGCCCCGGTGCGTCATAAAAGCGAGCAGAACATAAACTTCTCGGGGTGGAATGATGGAAATGCACCGGGGTCCCCATAAATGCCACGCACCGGAATAGGGTTAAATAAAAAAAATTACGGCCAAAAAATCGCAGAAATCATTGGTTCACCGGACACTGTTACTGGTGCGTCATGATACTGTAGAGCACTAGTGCTTTAAAAATACGCTACCTCGGTGCCTCCTAAACGCACGTAAAAACAGAAATAGCCCGGTGCGGCATACAGGAAACGCATCGGTACTCTAAAAACCCTGTGTACCAGAATAGGGTTAATTAAAAAACAATTACAGCCAAAAAACCGCAGAAATCATTAGTTCACCGAACACCGTTACCAGTGTGTGATGTTACTGTAGAGCACTGGTGCGATAACGTTACGCCGCCCCGGTGCCTCCTAAAAGCGCGTGAAAACAGAAGGAGCCCAGTGCAGCATACAGGAAACACACCAATGCTGCAATAAAAATACTGCACACCGGAATAGGGTTAAGTAAAAAAATTACGCCCAAAAAACCGCAAAAATCATTGGTTCAGCGGATACCGTTACCGGTGCATCGAGTTACTGTAGCGCACCGGTGCGTTACAGTTTACCGCCTCGGTGCCTCCTAAAAGCAAGCGAAAACAGAAAGCACCCGGTGCGACATTAAGACAACGCACCGGTACTCCAGTAAAAACCCCGTGAACCGGAACAGGGTTAAATAAAAAACAAATTACGGCCAAAAAGCCACATTTTTCACTTTTGTCAGTGCTACAGAGCTCTCAAGCACCGGTGCAAGTTATCCTTGCTTGAGCTGCACTGACATCCTTGCTCCCATTGCACTTATTGCACACACTGCTATTGTACATTGCCACCAATCTCCAGCTTGAATTTTATAAAATAGTGGACAAATTTTATTTTTTAAATTGTACAGCCAATATGCCTCCTTGGCGGGTAAATGTACAGGTATTTTTCTTATTTTTCCATAATTAAACCTTTTAGCGGATTAGAATTTGAAAAAAACTTATAATTAACCATTAAAAAAAAAAAAAAAATGTCGCGAGATGCGCTCGAGCCATTCGGCTCGCACCGGTTGCGGTGCTGCCTGTAAATTTATAGGACGCACTACACCTGGTGCTAAAGGAGTCTGCATCAGTTCTGGGGCAGTACCACGAGGCGCACATTGTTATTATAAAATTTTTTAAAAGTGTCGTGCGGTCATTTACTAGACCACACCATTGACAATGTTGAATCGCGGCCACCCAGTGCATTGACCAAATTATTCGCCCCAGGGCACGTAAGTTTTTCGGCGCAGCGGAACTGAAAATCGACATTGTAAACGGTTCGGGTTGGTAAACCGGTGCTAAGTGTATCCGCACCGGTTCCAAGGCATATTCCAAAGGCACACCGTGTAATTTTAAATTTTATGACAAAGAGCGGTGCGCTCGGATACCTGGTCGCACCGTACGACTATGTACGGTGGCAGGAGGGCCCCAGGACGTATAGTGAAATCAGCGCACTGGCCTCCTGACACGACACTTAGTGAATTGTGCGCTAAAAATATTTTCTGGAGCACCGCTCCCGATGCTTTTTTATCATTGTGTGCACTGTCACTGTTGTTTCTCTATGGAGGGATGCACCGTTACCGATGCGTGACTGTGTTTGTGGTGTACCGACTCTTGTTTTATTTATTTTTCAAAAAATATTTATATACATATATTTTTAAATACATATGTCATTTAATTAAAAAATTGTGTTTAATATGTCAATCATTCAGAGACGTGAAAGGGGAGAAGAGGAGCAACAACAACAACAATAGGCGAAACAATATAACATGGTTCGCCTGTGGGAGGCAAGAGAGAGGGAGAGAGATGCGTACCCTGGCCCTATTATAGCAGCAACACAGGGGCTCCTAAGGCAGGTAGGCCACCTCAATTTCTATGAGGAGGCTACTTCCCTAAAGTCCCATAGTGGTTTTTTGAGACATCTTATCCGAAGGTGGAATGCCCAGCAACAGGCTTTCCGAGCTTGTATCGACCAGTGGTACACACCCACTGAGGAGGATGTATATTTTATTACAAGGCTTTCGAGGAGAGGGGTGGATTTTCCCTCGTTCCCCGAGGTTATAGATGGCAATGTGGAAAGGAGTCAGTTAGTTTACTCCCAGAGATACATTAGACCAGATATATTGTCTCCTTCAGATTTTCAGGTCTCCGGAGGACAATTACGTATTGGTGCATTTGGTCGTGAGGAGGTCTAGTGTCTCTCACTTGTCATTTCGACCATTTCGCACAACACCAGTGACGGGCAACACATTAGTTGCCAGATTTTATATTATGTTGATTGTTTACTACAACAGCCATGACTTGTCAGGTGGTCTACAATTTTTTTACTGTAGTTCTGTATATCATTAGATAGATGTCGTGCTCGTGCACAAGGGAGGGTCAACTTCCCTTTTGCTTCAGAGCTTTATTTTTTATTTTTTGAGAGGTTTCTAGAGATGAGACCTTCTTTTCTTCGGCAGCCTCATAGCCCGATTACTGAGGCACGTATGCATATGTGGGGGCAGATGATGCCCAAGATGGAGGAGACTTTGTTTCCAGGGAGCATATCAGATGATGCACTGGGGTTGCTAGCTAGTGTTTTTGAGCATCCATTCATTATGGTCCCTTGTCCTTATGCGAGGTTGGATTGGCGAGGGTGTGCCAACATCCTCTTCACAGATGATGAGCCGCCAGATGATAGAGGTAATATTACTATTTTATTTAAATTTATTCTAACATTTTCTTTAACTTGTTTTTATTAAATTGTGTAATGAAATTGTCTAATTATTGTTGTGTACTTGTATATATTTTGCAGAAATTGGCTCTTATGATGGCGAGGATCGAATGTCACCACCACCACCTGATCCAGTTGTGGATCTTGATGATGATGCAGAGGGCATGATGCCAGATATTTCTTGCGAGGATCATCAGGAGGCCGGTGCAGATCAGAGACCTACTCCTACTGGTGTGCCAGCTTCGGTTGGCGTGTGAGTGATGCTAGATATAGGATGGAGTTGGGCGACCAACTCATTGCATTGTTTGTTGAGGCAGGCATCCACCCCGCTGATTTCAGAGATATAGAGGCCGATGATAGGCTCTTAAAGATGTGGAGAGACATGTCGCGTGACATATACAGCCTGATGCGGCATGTCGTAGGAGTTATGACAGCTTTTACGCGATTGACGAGGACTGTCGCACGTTACGAGCGAGCCGTAGCACATGATGGATAGTCTGTGAGGCGCAACGTACCATCGACATCTCATTATCGTTCACGGCCTCGCACCACGATAAATTTGCATGAGCCTCCAGTAGCATCTACCAACAGCCATCATGGAGATGAGGCTCGATCATTAGCTGATCCATGACATTTATATTACAGTTGTATATTTTTAACATTATTCAGTTATATATATATATATATATATAGTCCATGTATTTTATGTTCATTTTGCAGTTGTACTTAATTTACATGTTGGTGATCATCATTATAATGTGTATGTTGTTAGGTCATGTTAGATATGTTCATTTAATGTGCAGCTTGTAGATAGATGTGTATGTGATAGCATGAGATGTATATTTGATGTTTGTGTTGTACTTATGATGTAAATATATAATGTTAATTGTGTTTTGTTAGATGATCATGATCACGATGATGCAGTTAGCGATTTTGAATGTGTTTTTTAGTCAAATATGATGTTTGTACGATGGTTATCATAAACGTGATGTTTATTAATTAATTTATAAATACCAAATGATCATGATATTGTAAATTTGTAATATTTGTATTTCTAATTGTATTTAAAATTCTAAAATTGTAATTGTAATGATATATATGTAAATTTCTAAAATTTTAATTGTAATTGTAATTTTTTAATTTGTAAAATTGTAATTGTATATATGTAAAATTCTAAAATTGTTATGGTACGTGAAATTGTAAAATTGTAATTGTAATTCTAACCATTCTAATTCTAATTCTAATTGTATGTAATATATTTGTAAAATTTTAATTGTATTAATGTGAAATGAATTTATTAAAATTTTTAAATTTGTAAATTTGTAAATTTTAAATAATTGCAAAATAATAAATATAGAATAATATGATTTATTGTAACATAAGGAAATTTAGAAAATAATGCAAATAAATTCCTGTACTTAATTAGAATTATCATTATTTTATTATGATCTTAGATACAAAAAAAAAAAAAATTTATACAGTACGCCATTGTTTTTGAGATCAAGTACATAATACCAAATTATCAAGTAAATTATTGATTTTAACATTAACACAATGCAAATTACCAATTAATTCAAAATACATATTACATTAATATTTCAAAAAACTCATCTTAAAAAGTATAAATATTGATGAAATAACACATATTGTACCATATCACTCTCGGTTCTCATGATCACCCTCATTATCTTCTAGCTCGCATGGCATGATAACACTGTTGTTCTCAAAAATATATTTTGATCTAGGGTCATGTGTCAATACGAACCACCAATCCCTATCCAACACATCTGGGTAGAAAAACACCTAGTTGCAGTGTTTAGGGAAAACATAGGGCTCCTTAGTTTCATCCCACATCTTTCTAGAGTTGATACATATCAGCCTACTATCGCGTTCTTTCTTTACATTATTCCGATCAAAGGTGTCCCACCACTTGCACCTAAAAATAACACATTGGAAAGAAGAAAAATATACTTCAATGATCTCTTGTATCTTTCTGACGTAACCTAACGTCCCTCTTACTAGTTGTTGATCACGGTGGCTAGATCGACTAGATTGCTCAAACTTGACTTCCACTCCACAGTCTTGTGTGATGTTTCCAACATCGGCATTTTCTGTGCAAAAATGGTATCCATATGCCCACATAGATGGGAACAAATGCACCTATTATAAAAAAGTTTAAAAAATCATATATAAGTGTCATGTGTCTTATAAATAATAATCCAACAGTTAAAATACGAAATGTTGATGTCTTAATATATGTTTCAAATTTACATATAAATTATTACCGAGTTTCTGCACCTAATCCCTATGTTTAGTACATCCTCTTCAGCACGCGGGTAATGACCGGTAGCACCGTATTTCTCTCTTACTTGGTCAGGAACCCAACTGTTGGGGCATATTTTTGGCATATTTTCTTTTAAATGATCGAGATAAGGCACACTTCTACCATTCAACAGTTTGAATTCTTTCTTGTCACTATCCCATTTCATTCTGTTTTGTTCGTACAATGTGACCCACGGTTGTGTCGCTTCAGAATTGTAAAGAATGAATTTATTGATTGCTTCAATTTCTACATTCGCTGATGAAATCAAACCAACATTATATAGTACTTAGAGATCAAAATGTACATTATATTGAAGTTCAACATGAATATTAATTAATTTTTGTAAATTTGAAAAATTATAAGTCGCTTACTCTTTATCAAGCACTTTTTTCCACTTGTTTGGAGCAACTCTGCTTCTCTTTTGTCTTCATCCAATTCATCACCCCAAATCACCACACCTGGTCTATTGTCGATCTGCTTGATGTACTCACTGGCATAGTAGAAAGACTCATACAATATGTACCCCTCTGCCATAGACCCCTCGGGTTTTGTCCTTTGTTGAACAAAACCTTTCAATTTCTTCATGTACCTCTCTAAGAAGAACATCCAACGACAAGAAACAACCCCAACTAATTCAACCTCATCTACCAGGTGGATTAGAAGATGAACTTGTAAGTCCATGAAACTCGTCGGCAGTTCCTTCTCAAACATACAAACAATCTCAACTATCTCTTGACACCACCGTGGAATGCTAGCCACATGAATCTCCTTTGACGTGATCCAACATACAAATGAAGATAAATTAGATATGGAACGTCCTAAGTCTTGAGGGAATTCATGTTTCACACACCCACGCACAAACAAAGGATAATGACACTGCAAAGTAAATATAAAAACGTGCAATAATATACAAAATTAGTTATGTTTTATGATCACTGCATGGGATAAAATTTATTAAGAATTAAAATAATAAAATCATGCTTTTGACATTATAGATACTCTTAGAAGATTCAAATGGTCATGCGATTTCAATCCCGACAAATGGTCATCCACGGTGAAGCAGCGCCGTAGTGAAGACCCATATGAATTTGGCACCCTCACATCCATTATAACTTCCTTTGCCAAAGATATATCATCTTTTTTTTAAATACATGGGACATCACCTTCTTTGAAAAACCATGAATTAGAGGGACCAACGCCTGCCTCTGATCCCATACTTTCTAATTGTCTTCGCCAATATTTCTTTTTAGTTTTTAAAGTAATAAGATCTTTCCTAATCGCCAATGTGTCACTTTGTTTCGATGATATGTGCCTCCATAAAGAAGATGAAACAATTTTAAATATATGCATGGGATCTAATAAGTGGGCAATCTTAAGATGCTCCCAATATGGGAGGTCACAAAAGATAGATTTCCTTTTCATCCCAATGGGAAATTTCTCAACATAGGTGTTGAAGAAATCTGGATCATTGAACTTAGGCTCCCCATTTGAATCGAACATTTCTGTGAACTCCTTCTCCTTCTCTCTCTCATATGCTCTAAGCCATTCAACTGGTGTCATTATTGGAGGCCTTTGGTTATTTTCTGTCACTCATTGAAATCTAGGATGTCAGCTTTGTGTGGGTGTTGTTCGGGTAGGGTCATCCTTGAAATTACACACCGAAGCTATAGTCTGACCATCTAGCTTTTAGAGAAGGTCCACAACATTTACATCCAAAATACCCTTTTGTTACAAGACCTGCGAGATTATATTTGTATACATTAATTAATATGCATGGCACGTTAAAGAATATCATGAAGATTAGAACAAATAATATTACAATGAATTAAATAACTAATATGTGAAAGAATATTGTTACATTATATATAAACAAATCAATAAATTAAACATGCAATTTACCAGAGAAGAATCCTAAGCCTGGATAATCATGTGTCGTGTAAGCACATATTCCATACAACATAAAACTCCTCTCTACTGTGATTGGTCTTGATACATCGTATACATTTATCCCATCCCATAATTCCTTCAATTCATCTACCAGTGGCTATAAGTAGACATCCATATTGTTCATTTGTCTTCTACCAGGGACTATGAGAGCCAACATAAGATTTTCATTCTTCATGGACAACCATGGGGGGATATTTTTATTAATCACTACTATAGGCCAAATAGAATAGTTGGTGTTTTGGAGGGAATATGGGTTGACGCCATCCATGGCTATGCTGAGTAGTAGACTTTGTACTTCATTCTTGAATTTTTCAGGCCATGTATCCTCTATATGCTTCATGGCTATTGAATCAGTTGGTATTCACATAACTCCCAACTCACTTCTATGTGATGCATGCCATCCCTACAACATAGCTAATTCTTTGCAACAAAAGAGCCTTTGAATCCTTGGGATTATAGGCATGTGCCTCAATATCTTAAAAGGAGGACCAGTACGTGATTTACCCTTATTTTTTTATTTATCATACCTGTCATGCCCACATTTCGGACACATATCTTTTTCTGCATATTCTCCTCTATATAGAATACAATAATTTGGACATGCATGATATGATATGTACTCAACACCCAACATTTTCAACAATCTTTTTGCCTCTTCGCAGCTACCGGGAAAGACATTATCACTCGTAAGAACCTTATATTTGAATAAACTGTAGTTGGTGATCATGGAAAACTATATTAATAAATGTACATTAATGTCGATATAATTATTAACGTTCATAAAATTTAACATTTGTAATGTTCATTGCAGTGTACTGATTATATTTCAAATTTATATATAAGGGAAGTACTTTATAGTAACTTACCTCAAAAGTTCCGAGAAACATGCATTCGACAAGCCAAACTTTGCTTTCAAGTTGTACAGTAACATCATTGTCCCCAACTGGGTAGACTTTGACTGATCGCCGGGTCCAAATAGAGGGGTGGTGAAAGCAAATTTAAGGCTTTCGAAAAAGGTGTCAGTGATATGAGCATCATCCCCTAGTTGATCATCATTTTGGAATGCATCTAACAACATTGTCTCCATGGCAGTTGTATCCCTTATGTAATCATCCATACCAACCTCTATTTGATTATAACCATTGATAGCTTGTGAAGAGGTACTATTGCTGTAGCCATTCCTATTTGGTGAATCTGGACGTAGCAGGAATTGAATCAGTGGTTAACTCAACCATTCTTGGGATCGTTCCTCTCTGATTTTTTCTCTTAATTCAATCTTCTCCTGATTTGACATTATCGTGGGGTGCAACGGAAGATGGTAGGTAGGTCGTTCATCATCACTAGAATCCTAATAAGTAAAAAAAAAAAAAATTGAACATGATTAGTACAAAATATTATGATATCAATTTGTAACCACGTTGACAATATTACATGATTATAAATTGGTTTGACGTTGAAATAATTACATATTAATCAATATATATACCAAACAATTATAATTATAATTACCATCATTGTCCCGGGATTGTGGCTAGAAGATGCAATATTGTTACAATTGGCAAGGTGAAGCGGTTGTCCATTTTCATCTACCAAATGCGTCTTTCAGTATGCAGCTCCTGATAAAAACTTTCGATGTTTTGGAGCAGTCCTTTGAATATAATTCTGTGCATTTAAACTCAATGATGAATCTGCATGAACCTGTAAATTTGTATACATTATAAATTTAATTAAGTTGTGCATCATTCACTACATGGATAAAAAACATACATAAATTCAATTAGATAGTGAAAAAATAAAACAAATGTGAAGTAAATATTACGTCTCCACATGGATAGGGAGAACTCCGCGATGGACTTTGAGAAATATTATGGAACGAGCTAGATTTTGAAGAATTGTCCATTTCATATAATATATGATATTTTCTCCCTGCATTTGAGCAAAACAACAATAAAATTTGGTGCACAAACCTAAATGTAATTCTAGTGCGTATTGTTTAGATAACCGCACTATTCAGTTCTTTATTTTTCACACCCATGCGCTTTTGTAACAAGTAGCACCGGTGCTGTTCAATTAAACGACGCACCAGTAAACGAATAACCACAATAAAAAAAAAGCGCAACCCTATTTTCTTTAAGTGAAAAAAAAAACGGTAAATTGAAAATTGAACGGAAAAATATTTTCGAAAATCTAATTTCATAAAACATTTCTTTAAATACTAAACTCTTTTCATTATTTCACTATTTTTGCAAAAAAAATCAGCCAGATATTTGCAGGATACATACCTGGAGCAAACAGAGCACGAGAGCACTATGGAGCAGGGAAATATGTTTAAACAGAAGTATTCAGACAATCCAAATTCCAAACCTCTGGTAATTCAAACCCTGTACCATAGAATTTTAAACGACATGAGTAAAGTTTATTGTTGTTTTGTACTTTTTTCTACAGTTTTCTTTATGCAGTGAAATAAGAAATCAAATTCTATTGTTTTATTTTATTTTTTCTCTAGTTTTTTATGAAGTAAAATACAAAATCAAATCTTATTTTTTTTTAACTTTTTGTTTCTGTAGTTTTCAAAAACAAAAATAAAAAAAGAAATCAATTTTTAGAAACAAAACCCTAGATTCTTTTTGTTTCTGCCATTCTTTCTCCCTCTTTCTTTTCAATTTAGATTTATAGGGTTTCTGTATTCATAAGAAATCCAACCCACGGGATGACTTGCATAGTCAGATCCCAATCCGTGTTGGCCCTTGCGTCAATCTTAAAAAAAATACAGATTTTTTTTCGCTGGTGTTGCCTGCGTAACGTTGCACACCGGTGCACTTGGTTATACCAGCGCACCCCACAAGTACAGTGATAAAAAATTAAAAATTTTTTTTATCTTTTTATCATTGCGCCATATGTAACATATGGCACTAGTGCACTATTACATTATGGCACACCGTACAACGTGATGTTTTGAAAAAAAAACCATTTTACAAACATAACCTACATTATTTTTGTTTCTGCCCTATCTTCTCCCACTTGTTTTGATTTCAAAATTATGGCTTTTCAATTTATATTTATAGGGTTTATATTGCTAAATATAAACCTAAGACATCCAACGAACGGGATGACCTACATAGTTGGATCCTAATCCATGTCGGCCCTTGCGTAAATTTAAAAAAAAAATGTCGGTGTGCCCTGTCTGAAAGAGTGCACCAGGGCGCTATGTTATCATAGCGCACCGCGAAAGTACTGTCATAAAAAATTAGAAAAATATGCAGCCGGTGCGCTATTTCATTATGACGCACCACGAACGTTCAGTTTCGAAAAAAAAAAAAAAAAAACTTTCAAAAAATACAAACCTTACTTTCTTTTTGTTTCTTCCATTTCTTCTTCTTATTTCTGTGATTCAAAATTAGGAATTTTCAATTTATATTTATAGGGTTTGTATTGCTAAATATAGACCTAAGACATGCAACCGACATGACGATTAGCATAGTCGTATCCTAATCCATGTCGGCCTTTGAATGATTTAAAAAAAATAGATTTTTTACTGGTGCGCCCTATGTAAGGTAGCGCACCAGTGCTCTGTTGTTTACAAGAGCATTAGATAAGTAATGTGAAAAAATAAGTTTTTTTTAACGGTGCGCCATATGTAAAATATAGCACCGATTTATGCTAAAAAAACTAACACTGGACGATTTTTATTATTTTTATGATGGTTAACCGGTGCGTTCATTGACATGTAATGCATCGAGGCTTCTTGTTGACATAGAGAACTGTACGGTGTATTATACTTTTTTTGTGGTGTGTGGTAAAGACATACATGCACTAACGTCGGTGCGTTCACCATGAATGACGCACTGGTTTTTTGAGATTTTTTTTTTTAATTGTGAAGTTGATAGTTTATTTAAAAATATATTATTGACTGATATGATACAAGTTTGATATTGTTAAAGAAATGACTGAAAAAAGATCAAGTAACAAAAATACTTATAACACATCAAGATCAGAAGCAAAAAAGACAAGTTCTTTGTAATTTTTTTACAAAAAAATTATTTTTGAACTATATGTAAGTTTAAATAATATGTATTGTTTAATGTGTATCATGCAGAGACACAAAATGATAAAGCTCGATAAGATTATTTTTGATCTAGGACCAGAAGAACGTACAAGCTTGATGGAAAAATTGCAAAAGGATGAATCAGGTGAATGAAAAAAATACTATCGATCCAAAATGAGTTTCCTTTTTTATTTTTCATTAATAATATAATTAAAATTATTAGATAACATGTGTGAAAAATTTTATTAATTCACCTTTGTTTAATGTTCTACAGGGACCAACAACTCATAAAATGAATGTTGTTCTAAGAAAAGAAAAACAATAGAACATGCAAATGAAAATGAATTGCTCCTTAGCTCATCTGGAGTGGTGTTGGAGGTTAACGAAAGGGGGAAAAACTCTTACAAATGTTTGAGGGATCTAGTGGAATGAATGTATAGACGTTCTTTCCACTTACAATACAAAAACCAATCCAATGATTCCAAGAACAAAATTTTATGTAAACTACAGGAAGAGTTTCCAGATAATTCGTCAATGAGACATGTCAGACTTTTAATAGAAAAAACGTACAACAACAAAAAAGAAGGAATGAAAAAGTAATATTCCTTTAGATGTTTGTCTATAATTATTTATAAATATCACTTTTGTTATACTTACTTTTCATATATCAATATAAAAATTAAATAGTTTATTGTCATGTTACATTTTTAGGAAGATTATGAAAATCTCAAAAGATGAACGAGCTGATATCAGAAATATGCCAGTAGGAATGTCCAAAAGGTGTACAAGGAGATGGTCAAAGAAATGGACAAAATTGCATCGCAGGAGGAGCCATCTCAACAACAACGTGCTTCAAATGTAATATGTAATCATTGAATTTTTTTATCATTAGGTAAAATAAATAAACAATTTAGCATTAAATATTAATTTTCAAGTATTTTCTTGCAGAAAAGAAAAGAAAATGGAACCCATTCAACACATAAAACAAGATGACAAGGAATAAAAGGATTGATATCTAAGTTTGTGAGTAATTGTTACTTCCTTATAACAACTTAACTAGATTTCATTTTTGTATTTTTAAGTTGTTTTACAAAAATAATCATTGAATGTCTCCAAACAGGTGCTAACATACAAAGAAGAACCATCAGAGGAATTGATTGAAATTGGTTTAAATATGGGTTGTGCGTATATGTTGGCATATCAGAACTTAATTGTGGAATTTGTAAGCATCTATCGATCTTTTTTTACTTAGCTCCATCTATAATTAATAGAAAAAATAAATCTTTTATATTAAATATATGATTTCTTATGGGGTATAAAACTTGCAGGAAACAAAGTATGGAACTGCGCCAACAGATCAAATCTTGAAAGATGGCATGTGACATGGTTTTGAAAGAATGTGTATAGTTTTTGAGTCAATTTTTGCATTGGTACGTCATTTATTTTCGATTTACATTGATGTATATTATTTAATATTGCAATTTTCATTATTTTGACCAATGTATATACACTCCTTACAGTTTATTTTTATGTTTGTAGATGGAAGAAGGTGAAGAAGAAGAAAACAATCAACGTCGTGAACAAAACATTTTTGAAAATAACCCAAGTCATGGAAGTAGCTCTAGCAGTGACAACAGTTCAAGCGAAGAATGATGATCACTATGTTTGGATATAAAAGCAAGGTGTTGTACTATTTTTGGAAAAATTTCTGTGAAATCAAACATTTTCTTTAATTTAATGGACATAGTGTCCCAATTGAAAGATAAAGGGATACCAATAACTGTCCCATTTTGTATGACAAAGAATGTCTTATTCATATATATATATAATAAATGTTTTAATTTATTCTATTGCGTTCTCTATTGTCGCTATTGTGTTCTCCATTGTTGTTCTCAAATGCAGTAATGAAAATTTAATTCATATGAATATTGTTATAACATATATATGTGTCAACTTTTGATGAATAATGAATTTTAAAAAACCACAATAATTATGATATGATATAACAAATTAATCTAAACATCACATTCAAATCCATTAATAAAAATTTAATTAATATGGATATTGTTATAATATGTGTCGACTTTTGGTGAATAATGAATTTAAAACAATCACAATAATTGCACTGCCACAGGTCGATGTTTCTAAAAAATACAAAATGAAATTCGGCGCACTTGTATTATTAAGCGCACTGGTGTGTTTTTACTACCTATCAAGACCGCACAAATACCAAAACCAGTTAAAAATATCAAGGCGTTTGTGCGGTACGGTGCTCCTGTGCGTTTATGTATCTATACGCACCGGTGTCGTTTTTCTGCCTATGAGCATCGCACGAATACCGATACCAATTATAAATTGCGGTGTGTCTGTATGATACTATGCACCGGGGAATTTTTTATGTCCATACGCATCGGTGCATTTGGATGACCAATAGGCACCACATGAATACCGATACCAATTACAAATCTCAGTGCATTTGTGTGATAGTACGCACCGGGGCGTTTATGTGTCGATAAGCGTCAGTGCATTTATATGACATATTTGCACTGCACGAATACCGATACCAATTGTAAACCATAGTGCATTTGTGTGATACGATGCACGGGGGCGTTTATATAAGCATACACACTGGCGCGTTGATATGACCTATGGGCACCGCTCAAATCCCAAGACCAATTAGAATGGCCCCATGCGTTTTATCACCAACACCAGGCCCGGTGTTGTTATTTTCCTTAATGGCCTGGTGCATTCTCCTTCGACCGCCCCGGTGCGCTGTCTACTGATACGCATCGATGCGTTAAAACCTGATAAGAGAACTGATGAAAAAACATCCGTAATAACCTCCGGCCACCCATTTTTTTTTAGTTGTGTTGAATTTCTATTAAAGCTCTTCCAAAACCTCCGTTACCAGAAACGGATGTGCTAGCATATGTTTTTTTGACAATTTTGGCCAATTTTATAACACTAAAAACCTCCTTTATAACCTCCGCTAGAGGGTCTTTTCCTTGTACTGCTAGTGGCACCATTCATAGGGTTGTGCATGTGACTCTTCCTTCCTAGTTGCACTGAGGAACATTTTGTGTGTGTGACTGGGGACGAAACCCTCTAGATTTTCTTTAAGGTCTCGATCGTTATATTTAGGGTACTGTGCATGCGACTTTGACTTCTGAGTCGCAATGAGGAAAACTATGTGCGAGGGGTCATTGACAAAAATTCCCAATGACATGTGTGTGACTGAGAAATAGAAACCCTAGACACATGCAAGCCTCAAACCTGTAGTTTTGTACCCTTGTGCAAACTTCCTCCATCAGACCTATGTGAACCAAGACAATAGAAGAGGAGAAGATATTGTGTGATAAGTGTGTCCAAATTAACTTAAGGTATCTTTTATTTATAGGCTTTCATGACCCATCCACTTGATGTTAAGGTTGACCTATCCAATTGTACATATGCATAGGGTCGACCTAATCCAATATACATTAGTGGGTACATAAATTCAAAAACCAACTTCTTCTTGTCCAAACGAGGTGATATTCAGGTCGATTTTGGTCCTCTCGAAAAGAGGAATTCAATGCAATCATAATTTATGTCTTATGAGCTATCCAAGGTGGAATCTGACCCTAGTTGCAAAAATTAATACTTCCTCTCAACTACGAATAATTCCAGCTACCAATATCTATTTGTTGATCATCACAACATCATGTCATGTTGCCGTCATGCTTTGATCTTCTCTGCTCAACTCTATCTGATGAAACATTCTAAAATATAAAAGAAGAAGAATCAAACTGAGCAATAGGATATCCAATCATATAGGGGAGCACATATTTAGCCTTGTACTCAGATCGGGGAGCTTATTATGAACATGGAAACATAAAGGGGAGAAAATATCAACCCAATCCTATTTCCTACTAATCTTCCCATTAATGACTTTAATTAGTCATGTGGTAGAACACTTGAATCATAATCGACTTGGGTTGTACACCCCCAAGTACACTCTCAACCCATTGGCCAAATGGGGAGCGGTATTCCCAACAAGCATAAATTGTGGGTATGATGCCAATTGGAGTATACTCTTCATAGACCAGATAGGGGAGAAACATCTCCAACCCTATGAATATAGGGGAGAAGCATCTCCAACCCTAGGGGTTATAGATAGGGTGATACCTTTTTTTCTAGAGATCCCTCGACCCCAGGAGCCCTCTATCTCAATTCCTCACCTTGGGAGCTCAAACAGGGTGGGAAGAGCTGAATCAATATCCTCAATTAGCATTTCCCCTTACCAGGAAGGGTCAAATCCATTAGTCCAAGATTTTCTCTTAAGATGAATAACTTCCCTTTCAGTAAAGATTTGGTGAGAATATTGGCAATATGTTCATCTGTCGATATGTGATGGAGCCTAACTGCTCCTCGCTACACCATGTCTCGAATGAAATGATATCCAACCTATATGTGCTTGGAATTTTCATGAAACAAAAGATTCTATTCCAGATGGATCCCACTCTTGTTGTCGCAATATATCACTGTAGTGTCTAGAAATTTCTCAAATAGATCTCCAAGGAGCTTCCTCAACCAAACTTCTTAACATATAGCCATGCTAGTGACAATATACTCTACTTCGACGATGCTCAATGTTACAAATTATGTTTCCTACTCATCCAGGATATCATGGCAGCTCCAAGACTAAAACAACATCGATATTTAGTCTTCTTGTCTATAACATTTACTTCCCAGTCATCATCGGTGCATCCATCAAGCCGAACATCTCTGACAGAATATCTCAGACCAAGTGTGATTGACACATGCAAACATCTCAATATGTTTTTGGCAACAATCCAATGTGCATGGAGGGGTTCGGTCATGAATTGACTCGATGTTTTCACTGCATAGCATATGTCTGGACAGTTTCTCACAAGGAACATTAGAGACCCAATCAATTTTCTATACTCGGATGGATTTTCCAAGTCGTGTCCAACAACTTCTCCACATAACTTCTTGAAGTTCATTTCCATCAGTGTAGCCATGGATTTTCATTATGTCATTCCAAATATTTCCATGAGCTTCACAACATATTTTCCTTGTGAAATGAAAATCACACTAGGTCTTTTCTGCACCTTAAGGACTAGAAAGTAGTGCATGAATCCAAGGTCCTTCATCTCTAATTTAAACGCAAGCTCCTTCTTACACTCGATCATCGGAGGCTCACTACCTGTTAAGAATAAATCGTAAACATATAAAACCACCTTGGACTACCTTTAAGTAGAGGTTGGGATCTCCATTGATTCTTGTGAACCCTAGCTTCATTAAATAACTATCAACACGTGCATACCATGCTCGGGGAGCTTGCTTCAAACCATACAATCCCTTATTCAACCTGCAAACACGTGTTCTTCAGTCTTCCACTTCAAATCCCTAAGGTTGTTCAACATACACTTCTTCCTTTAATATGTCATGGAGGAATGTGGTCTTTACATCCATCTGATGAAGAGTCCATCCTTGACTTGCAGCAAGGGCTACTATTGAACGAATGGTAATTGTGTATCGAGCCATAGGTGCAAATATATCAGCATAGTATTCTCCCTCTTTCAGTGAGAATACTCAAGCCACAAACCTTTCCTTATATTTATCAATGCTACCATCAACTCCATGCTTGATCTTGAATAGCCATTTTTAAGTCACCACATATTTTCCCTTCGATCTTGGCACAACATCTCATACATAAATTTTCAAGATCGAATCATATCCTTGGCCATAACATCCTTCAAAAATTTATATTTTATGGCTTCTTCGAAAGTGGATGGTTTGACTTGAATCATAGTGCTGATGGCTACAACATATCCCTAATGCATGAATGTTTGCTTCCTTTCTCTTAATGAACTTCAAACGGGAACATGTCTTCCAACATCCTTTAGAGTGTCATAGAGCCAAAGTGGTCTCTTCCTAGTAGGAGGATCACTTGGAGGAGGATCTTAGGAATCCATAGGCTCCATGGCATCATCAACAATATTAGTCTCAGACTCAGGCACAAAATGACCATCTAGAATATCTTTGTCATCATTCTCCTTCTTGGAAGGAGGAGGCAAAGTAAGGTCTATTTATTTTCCAAGAGCTGCATCTTCATCGAATGTTACGTCCCTGCTAATTTGACCTTCCTTTTACCAGGTTCATAATAACTCAAAAATGTACCTTTCCTTGTAGCTTCCAACTTGTTCCTTTTTTCCTTCAGCACATGAAAATATATGGGGCATCCAAATATACGAAGATGGATAATATTTGGCTTGACACATGTGAATATCTATTCGGGAGCCTTTTTTTCCAATTTTTGATGAGGCACCATGTTTTGAACATACAAAACAACATGTGTAGCTTCTCCCCAAAGGAAATTTGGCACATTTTGTTCATGGAGGATGGCACATACATCTTATAATATAGACCTATTCTTCCTATCCACTAATCCATTTTGTTCAAGTGTATATGGCACAATTGTTTCCTTCTTGATCCCTTATTTATTGCAAAATGATATGAACTCGTTTGACATATATTCCCCTCCATTTTCATACCTAAATAATTTTACTCTCTTCCTTGTTTTATTTTCAATCAAAGCTTTGAATTCCTTGAACTTTTCAAAGGCTTCATCCTTGTGCTTCAAGTAGTATATCCATGTATTTTTTGAGAAGTCGTCAATGAAGGTGATGTAGTAGAGATGACCACCAATAGTATGCATAGGCATTGGAGCACATATATCAGAATGGATGAGATGGAGGATGGCATTTGTCTTGCTTTCACTAGAGGGGAATGGTCCCCTTGTTTTCTTTCCACTTGAACATCCAAGACATATTACATCATGATGGGCTTGAAAATCGAGAATACCTTAGACTGGTTTTTTTCAATTTCAGAAGAGCATCATAATGTAGATGAGGCAATCTATGGTGCCAAAACTCGCTTAGGTGATTGGTATTATGAACCAATTCTATAAGTGGCCTTCCAATGATTCTATAAATTCCTTCAAATATTGATCCTAATTTAAATGCATCTCTCCTAAGTAAACCAATAGACCAAGTTTGAACTTTTCCTTTGATGAAGGAAACCCTCATTCCTTTATCTTCCAATGCAAATATAAATACCAAATTTTTCATTAATCCCAGAACATATATAACATCATGCAGCATAACTGATTCCCCAGAATTAAAATGAAATTTGAAGGACCGAAAACATTTCACGAGATGAGTGGATTTGTCTCTAAGAGTAATCTTCATCTTAGTCTCCCTCTCTACTGTATTAGAGAGGAATTCCTTATATCCATAGAAGTGATGAGTAGCCCCACTATATACCCACCAACTATCCCACAAATCCGGTGGAGAAGAACTAGTAAGGGTAGAAATAAGAATGTATTCATATTTATTTAAAACATCACTTTCATAGATGGGAGCTATTTAATTATTTTTAGGAGGATGATATTCTTCACGGTCACTTGAGGTATCTCTTCTTCTTCTTCTTCTTCCAAATCTTCTATCATGGTTATTTATTTTATCATCTTTTCTTCTTTTATTGTTGTTGCTTCTCATGTTGTAACACGACCTTAATTTTATCTTCTCGAGACAATCTCAAGCACAAATCTCCTTCTTGTGACAATTACAACATTCAATATGAGAAAAATATCTATCATTCCTTCCTTTTACATTTTGAGAAGGAGGATTCCTTGATGGACCTCCTTTTCCCTTATTCTTCTTTTTGTCATGACTGATATATGCAGTGGGCTCTCCCTCTTAATGCTTTTGAATTCTTCCTCTTGCTATCATCCTTGACTCTTCTTGAGTAACTTCCAACAATTTCATCAAATTACGGGATGACATTGTTGTTTCTTATTGTAGTAATGAAATTTTCCCAAATACGAGGAAGACCTTTAAGAGTCACAACCACTAGTTCCCTGTCAAACACGTTTTCCCCAACTCTTTGCAATTGACCTCTAACGTGAGATATCCTCATAATGTAGGATTATACAACTTCTCCTTTGTTCATATTGGTTTATTTGAGTTGATATTTCAAGGTGATGATCTCATTCAAATTTTTTATTTCATACATGTCGGTTATATTGTCATACATGTCTTTAGACTTCCTTAAATTTCCAACATATGCAAGTAAATGATCTTGTAAACCATCAACTGTAATTTTATTTTCTTTCGACTCACCTTTCTTGTAATTTTTTTTTAGGGAAGCGAAAGCATTTTCTAGAGGCTCAGGCATCCTTCCTTGAATGTATTCCAACACATTCATTGTTTTCATCTATGATATCCAACCTGACTTTCCATGCAACAAATTTTGATCTGTCACTCAAATTTTCATTCTCTTTGAAGGTAGAGGAAGATATCTTGACTTTGGCTAGAAAATCTCTGTCAACTTTCCAAAGAAGATGCCTTCAATTCTTGTCTCCATTTTGGCTTGTCCTTCACCTTAGCTCTGATACCATGTTAAATTTTTAGATTGTTCTATGTTGTTTCAATTACTTCATACCAATTCAAATCTTCATTAAGAAGTGCATCCAATTATTAACAATGTTTCCAATCATAAGCAGTAACTAAATATAGAACAATATAAGAAATGACAAAGAAGACAATAGAAAAACCATAAGAGACAACGAATTGGTCAAAGACTAGGGAAAAATCCACTATGGGGAAAACCCTTTGTAATCTTGTTATTATTATATCGTCATAAAATGTTTCAACGTAGAGTAAAATGAGCCCAATACATACACTTCAAACAGAGATTTATCCAATAGAAAATAGAAGTAGACTTCTAGAATTACTGTTCAATATAGAGATATCATCTAGTCATCAAACAATTTAAGTCAACTACTGTCAACTGTCAAACCCTAGCTCAGAACCCTGGTTTCACTCATCAATATATGCTGTGAGCTATTGTAACTTCTTGGTCACTCCCTGAGACATTGTATGCGAGCGAATGGTCACTCCCAGGAGAAATGTCAGCGTGTGATTGAGAATAGACTGACCCAAATCTGCTTCAAACCCTCGGTCGCACCCTGGAGGGGGTTGTGCATGCGACTCTTCCTTCCTAGTTGCATTAAGGAACATTGTGTGCATGTGACTGGGGAAAACAACTCTCTAGATATGCCTCAAGGTCTCGGTCGCTCCCTTCAATATATTGTGCATGCGAATTTGACTTACAAGTCACATTGTGGAACATTATGTGCGTGACTGGGGACGAAAATTCCCAGTGACAAGCGTGTAACCAAGAAAAAAAAACCCTAGACATGTATGAGCCTCATACCTGTAGCTTTGAACCCTTACACAAATGTCCTTCGTCAAACCTATGCTGACCAAGGCAATAGAAGAGGAGAAGAGATTGTCTGATAAGTGTGTCCAAATGAGCTTGATGTCTCTTCTATTTATAGGCTTCCATGAGGGTCCACTTGATGTTGAGGTCAACGTGTCCAATTGTACATGTGCATAGGGCCCACCTAATCCAATATACATGAGTGGGTACATAAATTCAAATACTAACTTCTTCTTGTCCAAATGAGGTCATATTTAGGTCGATTTTGGTCCTCTCTAAAAGAGGAATTCAATGTAATCATAATTTCTGTCATCTAAGATGTCCAAGGTGGAATTTGACTCTAGTTGAAAAAATTAACACTGGCTTACTTGACTTACTAGTTGTCCTTTCTCTTCTATTTATTGGTTGTATTTGGGCACATTCATATGCAGCTAGAGAAAAATGATTTGAATTTTATCAACCAACATGTAAAGAACATAATGAGAGGATGGAGATGCCAAAAAAAATAGAAATTTTCTTCTGTCTATGGCCACCTTTATATCCATTGAGTGTTTTCTCTTTATCCTTGTAGTTGATAGCAGGTTTCCAATGACCATTATCATTAACTTTTATTGTAAAGGGGGGAAAATAAAAGAGTTGTTGAGTTAAAACCTGCTAAAAATATGTTTCCTTTACATTACCATGTATTAAAAAGTAGGGAAGAATAAAATGGTGAGTTAAAACCTACTGACAATATCACAATATTGAGTACCCATTGCAGTCATACATGTCAAGAGTGATCCATGATCCAGGTGGATATTGGTGGCCACCTGCCTATTTTATTTGGGGCCCCACCATTGTTTCTTTCAGTTTTCCAGTTTCCTTAATTATAGCATAGTTTACTATTTTTAGTAATTTTTCAGGTCTTGCACTTCTGGAGCCGTTTTGAGGCCCTAAACAATGTTTTTTGGGGAAAAATAGGAGCAACATGGGTCTTAGATAAATGTTTATCATTAAAAATTTGCAGTCCTCGGACAAATATTTCTAACAAGGTATTGAGCACGTCCAATAGAGATCGTATGCCAAAGTTACTTCCTCGGGAAGTTGATGTACCAATTTACCCAAACATGGCCCATAGTTTTGGCGCTTCATATCTTAGAGTTAGGTTTTTGGATGCTTAGGGTTTTCCATTGTTTCTCAATGATAATTAGGCCCTCGAGCTTCATTGTAACACAATTCAGAGCTAGCCTATATCCACCACATCTCTTCTTAGAGATAAGATACCAACGCCCTAGCTAGTTTATTTCCATTTTATCTGTAAACAAATTTTAGTTCCTTGATATTAATGAAATGAAGTGTTATTTCTGCTGTATTTTTGTATTTATGGTTATATTTGTATTCTGTTGTGTTCATGCATAAATCCAGATCAGTGGTATTAGAGCGGTCTACTCTTTCTCAATCCTTGTTTGCATGTCCCCAACAAGGTCAGGGTATAAAGAGTTAGGGCTCGATCTGGTTGAACCTTTGCAAGATCAACCTTGCAAACCCCAACGGCCACCCATGGGGGACGAAAAGAAAGATGAGGAAGCAGGAGATCCTATCAAAATATTGCTCGAGGAGGCCCTCGAAAAACAAAGGAACACGATGATGGATAACTTTTCCCATATCCTTCAACGATTGCCCACTGGCGGCGCATCTGCATCCAATAGCCACTCTGGAGGCACAAATCCTTTTAAGGTACAAGTAAACTTTGACATTCCCATATTTGAGGGCCAAATAGTTGCAGACGTCGTAGATATATGACTGAATCTATTAGAAGGATATTTCTCGGTTCATGACTTTTGCAACCAGCAGAAGATTAATTTTGCACTACCCAAAGCTACCCCCCATGTCAAGGACTGGTGGGAAACCTATTGTGAGAAAAAGGACGAGGGGGAACTCTCTCTGTTATCAGACATACCCACTTGGAATTATTTCCAAGATGCCATCAAGAAACAATATTATCCCATGGGGAGCTATGAGGACATGTACATACAATGTACTACGCTGCGGCATCAAAGAGATCAATATGTGCATGCACTGACGAATTTGTTCCATACCCTACGCACAAAGGTGGGTATCAAATATTCAAAGAAAAATTTGGTGCTGAAGTATTGCAGTTGTTTGCACATATATATTCAGGAGGAAATGGAGTTCCTCGACATCTCCTCGCTTGGTACGGCATACCGGTATGCTGCCAAGATTGAGCATAAATTAAAACAGAAGAAGTGAGACTTTGGATTTGTGAATCAAAAGCAAGGGAAATGTGGCCCCAAACCCTAGAATAAAGGAAAAAGCCAAGGCATGGCAGCCCAAGATAACCTACCGAAGCCTCAAGTAAATAAAAACATCGTGAAGCTGAAGAAGGACACAAGAAAGTGGTGTGAGTTCCATAAGAGCTCCACTCACAACACAAGTGAGTGTCGAGCCAAGCAGTCACTAGTGGCTGAGATGAGGGCCTCTGAATCAAATGCATACTCTGAATCCAAATTAGAGCCCAAAAAGAGGAATGAAAAATTAAAGCATATTACTGATTCAGAGCCCAACACCATTGTTTCCACTGCAAAGATCCAGAAGGAGGATCCGGAAGATCCAGAGGAGGAGGAGCGTCTCTTCCACTCCCAGATGTGGGTAAAGGGTTCCCTGCTATATTTCATTGTCGAGAGTGGGATCCAAAAGAACCTCATTTCAGCATAGGTAGTGAAGCGGTCCAGCTTGCCGACCACAGCACGCCCATAGCCATACACCATCGGGTGGCTTCACCAAGGACAGGATCTCCGCGTCAGCCAGTAATGCCACCTTCCCTACAACATCAAGCCCTTCATAGATGAGGTATTATGTGACATTTCTCCTCTTGATGATTGTGATGTATTATTAGGCCAACCATACTTGTGGAAGCGACATGTTGTGTATGAGTCCCGGCCTCACATTGTTATTGTTACTTTGGGCAATAAGTTGTACAGGATACCAGAGGTACCACTGCCTATGGATATCTCTTTGGTTACTGTAAAACAATGCAGTAAGCTCATTTTCAAAACAAGGAAATTTGTTTTCTTGATGATCCACCCCCAAGGAAATAAGAATATTGTGGCCATGACCTCCAGACAGGGCTCCTTCGCATGACAAAAACAAATGGAAAAGGTCGTGGAGGAGTACAGGGACATCTTCACCTCAACCACAGGGGTGCCTCTACATTGTCAGGTCAAGAACCCCATCGCTATGATCCCAGGTGCGCCGCTGCCCAATGGACTGATCTGTCAGCGCTATGTTCTAGAGAACGATGAAATTAAGAGGAAAATTCAAGAGCTGCCACAGAAAGGTTACATTCGGTCGAGTTCATCATCCTGTGGGAGCCCAATCGTGTTGGTACAAAATAAGGATGGGACTTGGAGACTCTGTATTGAATATCGAATGCTGAACAAGATCACTGTCCAGAATTACCTGATCCCATGGATTGATGACCTTCTGGATCAACTCAAATGGGTGAAATATTTCAACAAGATTGACTTGAAACCCGGGTATCACTAGGTACCAATCGAACCCTCCGATGTGTGGAATATTGTCTTCAAAGCCAAGGAGGGTGTTTTCAAATGGTTGGTCATGCCTTTCGGGTTTTTGAATCCTCCTGCAACCTTCATGAGGCTGATGGATGACATCTTGCATCCATTCACCAACTCATTTGTAGTAGTGTACATGGATGACATCCTGATATTTAGCCAAACTTGGGAAGAGCACCTCCACCACATCCAACAAGTCCTCCAAACGCTGCAGCAACACAAGTTGTGTGCCAATTTGGAGAAGTGCACTTTAGGCATGACCTGGGTTTAGTATCTGGGATACATTATTGATGAATAAGGGGTGCATGTTGATCCAACCAAGATCCAAGTAATTCGGGATTCGTCGGCCTCGACCACTCTAACAGAGCTTCACAGCTTTCTGGGTCTTGTTAATTTCTACCATAGGTTCATGTTGGGATTCTCTCATATCACTTGGACCTTGAGTCAAATCACCAAGGGAGGAGCGAAAGAAAAATTATTTTGGTCGGAATCTCAACAAAAGGCGTTCGTAGAATTGAAACATCACCTCTGCTCTGCCCCAGTGCTCACATTACCAGACTTGCAACAACCATTTGATATCGAGACAAATGCCTCTGACAGTGTTATTGGGGCAGTTCTTGCTCAACAGGGACATCCAGTGGCATATCACAGTGAGACACTATCTGACACAGTCTGCAAGTATCCCAATTATGAAAAATATATGTCTTCCATTGTGCATTCTTGCTGCCAATGGAATCATTACATTTTGGGGAAGGAAACGGTCATCCACACATACCACCAACTCCTATAGTTCATATGGACACAAGGAAAGTTTCTGAACTATCACCATCAGAAGTGGTCCACATATTTGCAACAATTTCATTTGAACATCAAGTATAAGAAGGGAAACACCAATAATTTTGCAGACTGCCTCAGCTGACCACCAATCATGGTGCTAACCACCTTTCTCAACTCTTGTGGGCACATGACTTCTGGTTGGCTGCTTCTCTACAAGAGCAATCCTGAATTCAGCCACACATACAAGACACTCTTGGAGGGTACGCAAGTTCCAAATTTTCACCTCTAGGATGTATTGCTATGTCACCTGGGACACCTTTGTGTTCCTTCAGGTGATCATGCCAAGATGATTTGTCAAGCACACTACAGTCGAGTCACTTGGAATTTTGGGGTCGAGAAAACATTGGCAGTATTGCAGAAGTATTTCTATTCCTTTGACAGGATGTTTGGAAGTACACCAGATCCTGCACTACTTGCCCCATTGCCAAACTGACCATCAAGAAGCAAGGCCTCTATACTCTGCTACATACCCCTAGTCAACCTTTAGAATCGATCTCCATGGAATACATGTCGAGCCTTCCTTCCACTAAGCATGGAAATGTCTGTGTTTTTGTGGTCATCGATAGATTCTCAAATATGGCCATTATGTCGGCCTGCAAGAAGAATATCACATGAGAAGCAACTGTTAAAATCTTCTTTGAACAAGTGTGGGTGAACTTTGGGATCCCACAGTCTATCATCTCAGACTGGGACAACAAAATCCTCAATACATTTTGGTCCAGCCTCTAGTCAATGCTGGACACCAAGCTCACCAAGTCCATAGTTTTCCATCCCCAAACTGATGGCCCGGTAGAGGTAGTAACAAGATGATTGTACACATTATGTGCATGTAGAATTCAAAGCATCCATGCACATGGGATGAGAGCATTACCTATGTACAACACAGTTATAACCGAGATATCCATAGCTCAACCGGACACAGCCCCTTTGAGGTGGGCCTGAGGTTCCAGCCACTATGTCCCATTGACATAGTCATGCCATTTGTGGCAACTTAGGCTGATTAGCTCATCTCCATTCTAAAGCTAAAAAAGTGAACAACTTCATTGAGAAAATTCAGCACATCCGCCAACAGTTTCATGATATATTGGACAGAGCCAATGCTAAGTACAAGAAACGACATGATCAACATCAGGTGCCACACAACTTCCAGGTGGGCGACAAAGTGTAGCTACATTTGCAGAAGGAGCACCTCACTGGACTCCACCGCAAGCTTCATCCACTCCGATATGGGTCATACACCATCACCAAGGATATAGGGAACAATTATTTCAAGCTCACTATTACACCATTCCTTGGTCTGCACCTAGTATTCAATGTGGACTGCCTTCGACCCTAATTCCCACCTCTACTAGACACCTCCAACATTGCAGAACAAATCACACCAACAGAGTTAAACCCAGACTGCATGGAACATGCCACCATAGATTGTATCATGGACATGTAAATCAAAAACACTCACCAGCAGAAGATCCAACTGTATCGAGTTTTCAAATCTAGCCAACTTCTGCACCAAGGCAAGTGGTTCACCAGGGACCAAGTTCAACAAAATTTTCCTCATCTCATGGAGGAACTCAATGCAATGGGGACCATTGCTTCCTAAGGGGGGAGAAATTATCTAGGTGGATATTGGTGGCCACCCACCTATTCCACTTGGGGCCCCACCATTATTTCTTTCAGTTTTTGAGTTTCCTTAATTATAGCACAGTTTACTATTTTCAGCAGTTTTTTGGGTCCTAAACTTCTAGAGCCGTTTTGAGGCCCTAAACGACATTTTTTGGGAAACTTAAGAGAAACATGGGTTATATATTGATGTTTCTCACTCAAAACTTCTATTCCTCGGATATATATTTCTAACAAGGTATTGAGCGCGTCAAACGAATATCGTATGCCAAAGTTACGTCCCCGAGAAGTTGATGTAACAATTTACCCAAATGAGGCCCTTAGTTTTGGCACTTCATATCCTAGGGTTAGGTTTTTAGATGTTTATGGTTTTCCATTCTTTATCAATAATAAATAGGCCATCAATCCTCATTTTAACACAGTTCAGAGGCCTGTAACCACCAAATTTATTCTCAGAGATAAAGCTACTAGTGCCCTAGCTAGGTTATTTCCATTGTGTTTGTAAACAAATTTCAATTCTTTGATATTAACGAAATGAATTGTTATTTCCACTGCATTTTTGTATTTATGGTTATATGTGTATTCTGTTGCATTACTACATAAATCTAGATCAATCCATGAGCTAAATGCTCCACTTGAAAGTAGTTAGCAACATTAATTTCCTCGTCACCCTATTTTTCCCATAAGGTTCATGGTTGGGTTCATTGATAAATCTATATTAAGGCCCAGTTTCATGTTTTTTAAGGAAGGCTTGATATTTGTTTATCCCACAAGACACCATTATGGATAAGAGCGCTCCAAACCCCTATCCTATAGCTCTATTTAATCACATGAACGGGTGGTGGTACCTACTCTTCAATTTTATATCCATCACTCCACACAAACTATTTCTCATAGCCTTAACCAATCTCAAATACGAAATCCTAACCCTCATAGTGTTGGCCAAATCCCCCCTCAAAACCATCAACTAGATGCTAGTTCAAGCCTTAAATACTACCTTTTACTAATCAACTATGGGACATACTTTATGGGTATTTGAAAGTTTTAGAAAAGATAAATGCAAAGAATGGAATTATTGTTGAGGACCACCTCACTTCCTTCTAAGTCTATATTGAAAATTTTCTATAGATAAAGATGATGTCTTTTCTATAATTTTGCTCATGTTTTGAAATGAGAGGTAAGGAAACTGTTCAACAATATACCCAATTACTCTATAATATAATGGGGTTAGTTTATTGAAAAAATATTGAAGAAATGGGTAGTAAATAAGGATGCCAAATACTATTAAAAAAATTTCAATATCTTAAAGAAGAAAATTGATCAAACTATCCCAGTGTTTACCAAGATATTTTGTAAGCTATACCATAAAATCCATTAGGTAGTAAAGCCTTATGAAGCAATTTCTATGGTAGCTTATGTTGCAAGTATTGAGGTTAATTTTTCTTTCCCTTTGAGAAAAAGGATGTCACTTGACATAGAGGCTATATCTAATGATGTTAAAGGCCCAAAGAGTGATACTGTTGGCCTAAGGGAATCACTAAAAACTATAGAATGCCTCAGTAATACAAGCAAATATGTGGATTGTATAACGAGGGAAAGGGGACATGACGTTTACACATAAATTAAATATCAAATAACCCTTATGGAGGTGACAAAGATCCTCAAATCCATCAATAATGTTATCAATAAACTCAAGTAGTTGTAGGTAGCCCATTATTTTCGGGGAACTCGACTTAAGGCTCAAAATATCCTATTAGAGGCTAGCCATAATTTAGAAGGCCTCTACATGTCTTGTTAAGAAAGAAAATTAAATAAGATGTAGATATACCATATTCCTCTAGGGTATAAGATAATATTATTTCCCCTTAATCTTTTCATGAAGAAAATTTGATCTAAGAGGAGAAGAGCTAGCTAACCATCTTATGGACTTCGATCAAGTATAATGATTTTTTTTTCTTCATTCTATGGATGATTATTAATGACATCAAAAATAAATTTACGAGTGGTCTTTTTAAAACACCCACGAAAAGTCATCTTAATTGAAATTTTAGAGGCAGTTGTTAAAAAATTACCTCCAAAAGTTCAATTTTTGTGACTCTTTTATTGGGGGTTCAAAACCTGCCCGTAAATCAGTAAAAAAAATTTTAGAGATGGTTTTGGAAAGACCTCCACAAGCCTAAACCACCCCTAAAGGTATTTTTTTCATGGAGTATCCACTTTGGTTTTGTAATGTTTGAGGATGTGCAAGTCAAGCTTAGCATGTGTAAAACTTGCTTCGATACCAAAAATTGATGTGACAATTCACACCGAGTCCTTTTCTTTTTGTTCAAGCAAAATTATGAAAAAATGAAAACAATACAATTTCTTGGTATACTATGTTAATACAACACTTGTAAGCTAATTACAAAGAACCAATTCCAAGTAAAGACACCACCACAAAGAAATTCTAGGTAGATGTTTAGTTTAAATAATCAAATCATTATAACAATCCAACATGCAATCTAATTGGTGAAACCTCACTTCACTTCTTGTATAGATGGTGTAGGGGCATATTTTATACCTTATGTTGTCAAACTTCAAATTTTGCAAATACTAATGAGCCAATGACCACCAATGATCATGTATAAGATATAGGGGAAATATAGGCTCCCTTCAAAGAGGAAACACAATCTACATGCACTAATAATTACACAATGATCTATCCACGGTTGTTGATAAACTATGATATACCCAACACGATTTTTTATTGGAATTTGGGGCACCCTGACCAATCTCACGTTTAGTGAAAGAGATATCATTATGACACCTTTTTTGGGGTTTCTCTATAGTGAGTATCCCATTAATGGTCATCTTCTTACCCTTGATAACTTCTTTCCAAGCCTTTGACATAGCTATATATATATATATATATATATATATATATATATATATATATATATATATATATATATATATATATATATTAAATTTTCTACCTACAAATAAGGGTTTGCTAGGGAACAATGAAAGCCCTCCCTCCACATAACCCTTATCATCCATATAGAAAATCTTAAGAGGGCACAACTTGTATTTAAACTAAATTATTTTCTTCATGACTTGGCCAAATCAAAAGACTCATAAGGATTTAATTAGGTATCTCAAGGAGGCAAGACCACCAAACCACCAATAATTTGTAGCTGATCATTGATATCAATGATCTCAATACAATACTTGGGAAACCAATTAAGTTTCACTTGGTAGTCAAATTTCCAGCATAGAGGAATTCAATAACTGGAATTTAGTGGTCACAGGGGTAGTGGATTTCTAGAAAAGCACAACAAAAATCACACACAAAAAAATATTTCATTAAATTAATTACTAGCCCATTCACACAAACAATTCATTCTCCAGTGGCTTATATTTTTTATATGTGCCATGATGAAAATGATTTGAATCTAAAAAGATTGTTAAATTTTGGCTACTTCTCAAATATCTAATGAGTCACCTTTTGAATATCCACTCCACAGTTGGCAAGGAAATTTTTTGCAATTAAAATGAAATGGAGGGAATTTTTTTGTAACTAAAATAACATGGAGTTTGATGTTGGGAGACGATTAAATAATATTTTATTCCCACAAAACATGCGAGGTAGAGTGGAAAATTTTGGTGATAAATGGTCAAAATTTCACTTATTCATTAATTTTCCATGCTTTTTCCTAAAAAATGTTGAGAAAAGGGAAAGAATTGGCGCATACTTTTTATTAATATAATTTCATCAATTTATTTTTTAAAATTTTTATTTCAATTAAATTTTATATAGTTTTTTACTCTAAAACTTACTAAACTTACATAATCAGTGGTGATATTCACACACACACACACACACACACACGGGCGCGCACGCGCGTAAAAAAGAGTCCCTCTTGGTCTTTGACAAATGACACTTTGTAATAATAAATGGAGGTGAAATATTTATGGTTTGTGAGCTTGAGAGAATGATAATTGCATTGTATTTCTCTAATGGGAGATCCAATTGTGAATATTTCACATCAAGGCTTATATAGGTATACAAAAAGCTTAAGGAAGAGTAGAAATTTTTGATAAGGTTGTTTTCCTCTCCATTATTTATGATCATGAGATAGTTCCCTCTCCATATGCATTCTACGCATAACTACTAATGTTTTCTCTAAGATAGAGTAGGAATGTTGAATCATTTTCATTCCGTTATAGATTTTCCTCCAAACCTTTCAAATGAACAAGTTTAATTTCTAAATCTAAGGTATTGTAGGAAATTTCAATCATTTTCATTCCCCTACAACTTTTCCTCCAAGAATTTCAAGAAAAAAAATTTGGATTGATTTTTTTATGGCTAGAAAGTTGTGAATCAAAACTAGTTTTGAAGTTTCTACAACCATAAAAAATAGATAGATTTGGACACCAAATGCCATTAAAACATTTACGGTTATATATAATTCAAATATCTACAAGTGAAAATATTGTTATGATAATTTCAATTAAACGAAGGCAAGATATTCGCCATGTAAAGAGAGTAGCACAAACAACCAATTTATTGGAAATATGTTACTTATCCAATCAAATCTATGACAAACATCCACGTAAACAATAAGAGTCTTACTTGCATATTATCCCAAGCATAAAGCTCATACATCTCAACCATAAACCAAAGAAAATTCCATGTATACAAAGAAGCAATCAATCCTCCTCCAACGAGTCACACATGTGAGCATAGAAACCCTCATAAATGCCTCCAAATATGTAGAAAGTACACCACCCTAGGTGAGTTACTCCATGATCCATAAATAAGTGATCCATATTGTATCATTATATTTTTTTTATCCATATCGATACTTTCATGGTGGAAAAAATGGAGGAACCATCTCACAAGACCATTTTATACAGTAGAACCCAGTATTTTGAGGAATTAAATGATTTTTTGGGGGGTAAAACTTAGTTACTTTAGCATCTCACCTTTATTTCATATTCTACACACATAGACATTTCCAAATAAATAAGAATCATGTCCATCAGAGTCTGTATGCAAAGTTATGCCACTTAGAAGTTGACCTTCCCATTTTCACCACCATATATCAAGAGGATGCCACGTCAACCCCAATTATTCATGAAAAAGGGGATACCCATGTGATTATGATGAAGAAGTCTCTACAATATTCCATATTATAACTCTATATAAGATTTTAGGTAGTCAAACCTAACCACTAGTAAACTGTTGAGTTGTGTTACAACTGGGTCACTAAGAGGAAAAGGGGTTCCATTCTTGCAAGTGCGTTTGTTCCATAGATGAGAAAAAATAGCCAAGAAGGATAATATATAGAGCACATAGAGATGATTTGTGCATTGTAGTACCCGTTGGGCCACTAGCCATACTTCTTTATACTCGCATCCATTTTTAACTCAGAGAAAGAGGGAAGAGTGACATCACCTTTCAGCTGGTTTTCTACCGAAAGGGATTCCCATGTCATATCTTATGTCAAATCATGGTTTGTGAGTTTTTATTTCACTGTTCTCTATTTTTTGCATAATTTTAATTAATAATAATTTACAGATCTAGAAATTTGAAGAGTATTAATAAAACCCTAATTGTGTAGATTTTATATTTTTACATATAGTTTTATCAAATATGTTGTCACAAACTTTCTAGTGGAATATCCATGGAATTTTATGGATCATATTGGTATTAAAGAAAATTTATTTAGGTATATTGTGGATATTTGCAGGGGATCTAGATCGACTAGGGAAAAATTCATAAAACCCTAATCATGGCCAACAGATCAGTGAATGATCCTCGTGATCTTGTAGAGGAGAGTTTTTCGTGACTAAAAGAACAAGATACAGATATAAGACATAATATGAATCTCATCATGTTGGACCTAAGAAATCAACCTAGTTCAATTGTCATGAATCATTCATAGTCCCTGTTCAAAATGGAAGAAAAGGTAAATATCAAGTTGTACCAATGTGAGATCAATGCTATGAAGCTAATTCACTGATTGTAGCAATTATAGGTTTATTTCAATGTCCATCATGTTATGGAAGAACACAATATTTCGTTTATGTAGCTAAAATTAGAGGGCCATGCCCTTACTTGATGGGAAAGACACATGGAGGCCCTGGGGTTGGAGGGATAAACTCCATTGACTAAGTGGGAGGACTGGAAAACTATCATAACACAATTTTACCCTAATGGTTATGTAGAGGATCAGTGGATCCAATGGCATCACTTCACGTAAAAGCAAGGAAAAAGTGTATGGGAGTACACCATAGAGTTAAGAATGATGGCCATAATGTTGGGTATCTCCCCAAATAACCCAGATTTACTCCTCAAGTATCTATGGGGTCTAAATATCCATCTAATAAAGAAATAGATGTTGTTCAGACCTAGATCGGTGGATGAGGCTTGTGTTCAAGAATAATACCTAGAGAACATAAGCCTAAAGAAAGGAAAATCAAGTGGATCCAATGAAAATATACCAACAACCACTGCAACCATTGTAAAAATGATTGTCATACAAAGAAGAGTTGGAAGTTACATCCAGAGCTTAACCTGAAGAACAAAAATAAAGGTAATAAGAAGAATAACCTCATGGCCATTGATTCGATCAACTAAGTTGAAAGCATCTTGGAAATGGATGAGAACATTGTATGTACATCAATGCAGAAGGAGATAAATTTGAGTAGTCTTCAACAATAAGAATAGAAATAAATGAAAAAAATCTTCCACATAAATATAAAGGTTAAGAAGGAAAATATTGATGCTCTATTTAACTCAATATCATAGGTGAATCTCATTGAAATAGAGTTGGTCAAAAAATAGAGATTGGAAGTTCATGATCATCCAAGCCCACATCCATTGGGATGGGTAAATAAAGATGCATAGTTAAAGGTAACAAAACAATACAAAATTAGATTTTTTTATTAGTGTTGATTTGATTGATGAAACAGAAGTAGATGTGGTTCCCCTTGATGTATGTGGAGTGGTGTTTGAAAGTCCCTGTATGTACATGCAATATGAAATATTTGTGCAGCGAACCAACCAGTACTAGCTTGTTAAGGATGGAAAATCATTTACCATCAACACACATAAAGGTAATTCAAAATTTTCCCTGGTAAATGCAAACCAAGCGAAGAAATTGATCAGTTCTATCAAGAAGTATGTTTTATTTTTTTAAAGAGAAAATCGGTATATACAAGAGTGTGAAAGAGACAAGGCATCCTTAGAACGATGTACTGAGAAACAAAAAAAGAAATTGGAAGAGTTGTTAAAAGCGTATAGGGATGTGTTCATGAAGCCTAAAGGGTTGCCACCCAAGAGCGAAGTGAAGCATGAGATCTAGTTATTGCCAGACTCCCCAATTCCAAATATTGGGTTGTAAAGGTAGTCTGTTATAGAAGCAAGTGAGGTGAAGAAAAAATTGCAACAACTACTGGAACATGGTTTCATTTTACCGAGCACATTAACATGCGAGCCACCCATCACTATTGTGCCAGAGAAGGATGGGACATGACATTTGTGAATTGATTATATGACATTGAGAAAAATCATGCTCAAGAATAGGTACCTCCTTCCTAGGATAGATGATCCGCTAGATCACCTGCAACAAGTCATGAATTTCACTAAGTTGGACTTAAAGTATAGATATCACCAGGTTCAAGTCAAAGAAGAAGATACTAGAAAAATGTCTTCAAAACTAGGCAAGGTTTATATGAGTGGTTAGTCATGCCATTCAGCCTATGCAATGCACCAGCTATATTTATGAGGTTAATGAATGATATATTGTGCTCATTTATATATTCATTTGTTATTTCCTATTTGTATACATTATACTAGTATACATTTCTACTTAGGAGGAGCACATCTCACATTTGACGCGGGTGTTAGAGACATTAAAAAAGCACCAAATGCTAGCAAATATGAAGAAGTGTGAGTTTTCAGAAAAAATATTTGGTTTGTTTGGGGTATGTGCTAGGTAGAGGATATTTGAAGATAGATATTTCTGAGATGAATGTCTTCAAGAAAAGGTCAGTGCCTACTAATGTTTCTGAGGTTATAATTTTTGTTGGGGAATCACAATACTTGAGGGAGTTCATAGATTATTTTTCAGTGGTATTAGTGCCACTCCATGCCATAACAACAAGTGATAAGAGTTTCCAGTGGAGAAAGGGTTAGCAAAGGGCCTTTGAGGAGATAAAGACGAATATTAGTCAAGCACTAGTTCTAGCATTTTGAAACTTATATTAGCCCTTTAAAGTGGATAGAAATGTGTGTGGGTATGTTATGGGAGTAGCCTTGATGCAGGGATGAAGGATTGTATGGTACCATTTTAAATTATTTCATGGGGAAGTTATAAGTTGTGAAGAAGTGGAAGAAATATCTTATGGGAAAGGAGGAAATGATCCACACATATCACCAGCCACTATATTACCTACAAGCCCATAGTAAGCTATAGCAGGCTAATAATTATAAGTGGATGGGTTTTCTATATTAGTTTCATTTATTTATTAAATACAAGAAGGGAAACACAAACAAGTTGGCCAACATGCTTTCAAGGCCACTCACATCAAAGATCATAGCTTTGGGAACTCTGATGCAAATAGATCCATTCAATCATGATGCATATTCAAAGGATGAGGACTTCAAGGAGGTGTTTCAACAGTTGCAGATTTAGAGTCGTGACAACAACACCATTTCTACCATCTCCAAAATGGGTTAATCTACAAGCTAGATAAGCTATGTGTTCCTAAACATGAGTGATTGCAGATGATTAAAGAGGATCACACCTCCAAGGTTGTAGGGAACTTTGGTGTAGGGAATAAAGTGGCCAACTTGTAGAGTAATGTGTATTGGCCCAAGATGCAAGAACATATAGCTAGGTCCATAAAATCCTAGTTACAGGAAAGAGGGTGTATATTATCCCTTACATATACCCACTCATCCTTGGGAAAACATTTACATTGATTTTGGATGGAGGTTTACCAACAACGAGGAAGGGACATGAATACCTTTTCATGGTAGTTGATAGATTCAACAAGATGCGTGTTTTGATGCCCTGTGAGAATTCCATTAGTGGGCAAGAAGCAACAAAATTATTGTTTGGACGAGTTTGGGTTCACTTTTTTATACCAAGGAGTATTGTCTTAGACAGGGAAACAAGATTTTTGAGTGCATTTTTGAATAAATTGTGGTAGAAGTTGAAAAATAAGTTAAAAAGGTCTACAATATTCCATCCACGTACAAATGGGTAGAAACAAAATGATACTTTGGTGTAGCTTTTGTGGGGTTATAATCAGAAGCATTCAAAGACCTAGGATGAAAATATGGTATATATACAACAGTCCTATAATAGAGTAGTCCACACATCTACGGGTAAGTCCCCATTTGAAACTTGTTTGGATATTTGTCACCTTTACCTTTGGATATTGCATATGGGAAGTAAGGAGGAGTGAGTGAGGATATTACAAGGGATTCCTTGAGGGTAGAAAAATTTGTAGCTAATATTAGGAAGATCCATATGCAAGTACAAGAGACACTATAGTAGTCACAAGAAAAATATAAGGCCATGCATGATCAACACAAAACATAGAAATAATTCAAGTTAGGAGACAAAGTATTGATATTGTTAGGAGAGACTATACGGTCCTCATAAGAAATTCAAGGCCCTGCGATATGGTCCCTTTGAGATACTAGAAAATGTGGGTGATAATTACTATCGACTCAAACTACCACCATACATGTGCATTTACTCAGTTGTGAATGTAGACAATTTGAAACGTTATGTGGCTTCCATGCTAAATTAGGAAGAGGAACAAGTCCTACCTTCGATGGACGATTTTGTACCAAATGCTAAGGAAGAGTTGACAAAATACAAAAATTTGTAGAATAGGTCCAGGACGATGAGACAGAAGCAACATGACCTTTGGTATATTGGGTTGAAAGGAAAAATTCCATGCAAAACTAAATGGTACACCCGAGAGAAGGTGGAGGAAAACTTTCCTCATCTCATTTAGTAGAAACTTTTGGGGACCAAAAGCATCCAAAAATTGGGAGGTGTGATATGAATTGGATCATTATATTTATTTTAATCCATATCAATGCTTTCAGAGTGGTAAAAGTGTAGGAATCAACTCACAAGACCATTTTTACCAATGAGACATAGTTTGACAAATTGGGGTCTAAAACCTTTCGAGAGCATTTTGAGGCGTCAAAATTTTTTTGGGGGGGTAAAACTTTTTGATTTAGTGTCACACCTTTTTTCATATTCTACACAATGATACCTTTCCAATGGCACAAGAATCGTGTCAATCAGAAACTGTATGAAAAAAGTATGCCACTCACAAGTTGACCTTCTTGTTTTCACCTCCATAACTCGAGAGGATGCCATGTCAGCCCCCATTATTTATGGAAAAGGGGCTATCCACGTGATTATGATGAATAATACCCTAGAATATTCCATATTGTAAATTTGGTTAAGAGTTGAGGTATTCAAACCTAACCACTAGTAGGTTATTGGGTTGTGTTATAACCAGGCCACTAGGAGGAAAAGTGGTTTTATTATTTCAAGTACATTTTTTCCATATATGAGCAAAAATAGCCAAGAAGAGTAGGAGATAGAGAACACATAGACATTTTTTTCACTGTATTATCCCATGGGCCATAGGACATACTTCTTTGTACTCACAACCATTTTCTATTCAGAGAAAGAGTGCAAATAAACCTCACCTTCTAGCTAGGTTTTCTGCCGAATGGTTTTCCTAGGTCATATCTTGTGTCAAATTGTGGTTTGTGATATTTTATTTCAATATTCTCAATTTTCTACATAATTTTAATTTTCATGCATACAAAATTAATATTAATATACATATCTATAAATATAAAGAGAAATAAAACCCTAATAATGTAGATTTCAATTTTTCAATTATAGTTTTATCATATCTATTGTGAATAACTATCCAGTGGAATATCCATGGAATTTGGTGGATAAATAAGCCATAATATAACATCAAACCATCAAGAAAGGTTAAATATCTCAAGCAACGTGTCTCCAACCCATGCATGTGGATAAAATAAGATGTAATACATCTGTGTGTGGTGGCTAACTTAATACAATGTTCTAATAACTCCATAGACTTAATTATTTCACTCCTTCACATAAATTGGCCATAGCGTGACATAAGTAAACTAAGAGTAGACATTAAACCCTTAGGCAACGAGCATTCCCTAGATCCTAAAGTAGGTTCTTAAATGATGAAGTGAAAATACAAGGGGAAAATGTGACTTCATGATTTAACCATCGCAAACATGTGATCAAGTGTGACTATGGGTATATATATTCATATGTTTTCCAAAGAGGGAGTGACAACATGAGTTACCATTCACTGGCCATTATTTTCCATTCTTTTCCTTTTTCTTATATATAAGACTTAGGGAATGAGGCTTTAATTAGCTTTTCAAAACTCATAGATATAACATTTACATGAATTTTCACTTCAACCTTATATTTTAGGCTTAGATACATTATTCTAGTGTATATTTAATGATTTTGGCTTTCGCATTTTCCTTTTCTTTCATAAAAAAACATCACAATGATAAAAAAAGGAAATAATTTGCGACAAATCTATGAATACTTAATCATAAAGGTGCCATGTGATGAAAATTAATGAATATTCTATGGAATGACATGGGATAAAATTTGACTAAGGGTAATAAGGGGCACAATAAGATCATTGTGTTAAAGAAATGCACCCTCCAAAAGTTAAATTCTCATGAGTTTTTTTTTTTTTTTTTTTTCGGTGGGGGGTGTCAAAAAAACTCCATGAAAATTATATTTAGGGGTAGTCATTTAACTCCCCCCTCCCAAAAAAAAATTTCAATTTTCATGAATTTTGTGGGGGGGGAGAGGGGTTAAAAAAATTGTCATGAAAAATAGATTTAGGAGAATTCATTAAAAAACCCCACCAAAAGTACTGAGAAAACAATTTTAGAGGCGGTTATCAGAACCCCACACCCCACCCCACCCCCCCCCCCCCCCCCCCCCCCTTTCCCACAAAAAAAAGGTTCAATTTTCATGACTTTTGGGGAGGGTGGGGGTTGTCAAAAAACTATCATGGAAAATAATTTTGAGGTAGTACCCCACCCCCAAAAGTTAAATATCATGCATTTCGGGGGGGTGGGGGGTGTGGTTATAAAGAACCCACTATGAAAAATATATTTAAGTGAAATAATTTAAACCCCCCCACCCCCCACCCTAACCCCACAAAAAAAGTTCAATTTTCATGACTTTTGGGAGGGAGTTCAAAAACCCCCCCTAAATCCCTAAAAAAAATTACATACGGTTTTGGCAAGATTTTCACGAGCCTAAACCACCCCTAAGGGTATCTTTTTTAATAGTGACCCCATCTACACAGCTAAAGGAGCCCTTTCCTCTCTCTCGTAGGCTCATCCCCTTTGCTCTTCTAAGAAAACTAGTGCCTCCCATAATTGCAGACCAAATTCTTCAATCACAACCAAGGTACACATCAAAATAGTATTAGACAATAAAATCATAAACGTATGTAATGATAAAAATCATAACAAAGACACTAAACATATCTATGGAACCCTACGTATCTCCTGGGGGGATATGATCTTTAGATCATGCCAGAAATCCATCTCCCTTCTATGGATAATGAAGGATGATTCTAGGCATTGACCACCACGATTTCTCCACCTTGGCAATCCATTACCTCTCAATTTATCCTCCACTCTCCTGAATCATAAACCCTCTCCAGCACCTCATCATTATCCATGTGTGAGGGGTTACCTACCTACATCTATGGGTACACCAAAAACACCTACTTAAAGAAAAAATTGTAGAGTAGAGAAGCAAACATGAACTTATGTTACTGTCCTCACATGCAATGTGTCATCTACAACACCAAGCTCTCCCATATCAAATGGGTCCATGAAAAGTAAGCACCTTAGACTATCTACTCTAATATTTCCATATAATCCCATGTCATCCAATCGGTGACATTCCCCTCATACATCCTAACTATGAGAGCCACCACAAATCAAATCCCCACATCATGGATGTGATTGATATGCATAACCACACCTCACACAACACTAGCCCCTTCCTCTAGCAATTTTGGAAGGCCCTCCCCTTTATCATAAACCTACTATGAGTTAGCTTTCTTAGGCCTGATTTCTCCATGGCTATAGCCCCATTAGTAAATATATATCCACCTCCATGTATACCTACACTATCTCCCCCCTGACTTGAAAAGCCCCCTCGTGAGATTGCCAAAACATGAAAAAAATATCAGGAGCTCCTCCTAGGAGTGAATCAAGGGGCACTCAAAGACCTTGAGCAATCCCCATCAATCCAAAAAAAAAATCTCTTGTAGGTTCTCACAACCTATCTAATTTCATTGTAATCCATTTCCCTCCAATGCGCTAGACTCATGGATACCTACACAACACCAATTCCATGTCAACATTTTTTGAAAAGAAAAAAAACCATCCCATGCATGCAACTATTCGTTACAAAGTCATGCACATGATTGTTGATTAATTTTTGTGAACATTCACATGACTAGTTTATCCAAAGTCATGTGGATATTCACATGGCTAGTTTATGACCAATCATGTGCATTCACACGAATGGTTGATTAATGGTCATTTACTTCCACACAACTACACCATTTACAATTTCACAAACAATTGTGTGACTATACCTTCTCCTTCTATGCAAGTGTTCACAACCTCCGTAGAGCCATACGTCAAAATTCATGTGACACCCACCAAGGTGACTGTGTGGATTTGGATATCCTTCATGTGTTTACATTATTTTCCATTTTTAAAATCAATGTTTTTTCTTTGAGTTGTTGGTTTCATGTGTGCAAGACTTCATCCTTCTCCTAACTCTCTAAGGCACATTAAATAGCAGTAGTATCTACCCTCATAGGTATGTACTTCAAACCGAGGTTTTACATACTCCCCTTGAGCAACTTAAATTTACCATTTCACACCCATCGAGCCATCCTTAAGTCTGCCTCCCTTATCCTACTGAGCAATCTTCCATAACCCTATCTTCAACCATATGGATGTAGCCAGTCAGTGGTTTCCCCACCCACATGGATTTCCCCACTTAGTAGCATCATTTTCATTACTAGAATCCATGTTGCTATAGATCACACATATCGTAAGCTTGTTTATTTACATCAATTGAGAATTAACTCCATGCTTCTTTCTCATCAAATTCCTAGCCCACCTCTTCAAGCTCTTAATTTTTAATTTTATTGGTTTTACTTAATGCACCAACACATTTTCATTTATCCAACTCTCATTTCCCCACGATTTGTAGACTATCTACATAACAAATTCCATTTTCCACCCACATAAAAACCATCCAATGGGTCCCCATCCCCCAAAAAACTTCCCCTCTTGTCCCATGAGGAAAGACATTTCTTCAATGGGGCACTTGTCTTCATGTTTTAATATTCAACCCATATTTTTTGTTCATTCAAAAACTATACAAAGATATTTTGGAACAATTTTTTTTCCATCCCATCAATTTTCCATTTTCTTTTTTAACATCAATTATCATCACCCTTGGTCAAATAATTTACATTCAACATTGTTTGTGTCTTCTTGGTATCCCACAATGGCTACCATTCATGTAACCCAATCTAGTCATGTGATTCATTATGGCCTATGTCCTTCCAATTCCAATACTTATCATCGAAGCATCAAAATGTCAAGTCTCAGTTCTAGTTGTCCTCCTAACTATAGATTCTTGTGTGTCCCATTTCTTTTAGATGTTTCCCTCTACTAAGCTTTCATTCATAATCCATGCAAGGAAAGTCCTTAGTTTCCACTTTGCCTCTATTGACCTCATCTACCGGGACCAAGTTTCACTCCATCATAGTTTGGTATATAGCTCACATATGATTTAATTTCCAAGGGTCCTCTTCCCTTAGCCATGAGCCCTTCCTTCTCATTAATTCCATCTCACACATTCCAAGAATTAAGTGGTATCATGCTTCTCATATTCTTCCCATTGATGAACCTTAGATGAAACAAAGAGAGCCACAATTTCTCTTTTCTTCCATTGACATGTCTCTTTTCTTCCATTGGCCTGTCCATTGTATGAATTTCATAAATGATGACATTAGGGTGGGTCTTACCTTATGATAGTTTCTAGTTTTAGTTTTATTCAAATATCCCTGTACTTCATCAACATTTATTAGCCATTCATTTGAACATTCCCATTCATGTCAAGATCTTGGGGACATTTTCTTCAAAACCATTTTCTACTCTCACCAATTCCCTTGTGGATGATGTAAATTTCTTATTCAACATACAATAGCTACCGTGCATTTATGTATCTCAAACAATATCATTCAACACCTTGTCTCCCATTCTAATCATATTTCTTCATCATGATTATAAGCATGGAATATTCCTGCCTTATTTGTACATTGTAAATAGCTCTTTTAAAGATGGGTGTTTTGTAGGTGATCTATTTTCCATTCTCTATAGGAATTCCCTCTCTTTCTCTCTCTCCCTCCCCCTCTCTTTCTCTCTATCTCATAACATCATTTATGTAGTAAACAGTCTAAAGAACTATAATGTATTTTAGCTATATGTATGATCTTAACCTCAGACATTAGTGGGAAACTACTATCACCCAAAAATATCTCACAACTTTATAGGTGATTATAGGAAAATGTTGTGAAACCACCAAAGATAAAATTTATTTATGAAAATTAATAAAGAAGCAAAAATCAATTAAAAAAAACTTTATAAAGTGGTCTTTTCCTATATGTGCAAAGTCAGCATTCAATTTTTACATTATTCATGTGATTGTCTCTTCAACAAGTATGCAAATATGTGGAAAGGGATAATTTGTTAATGAACGACACGAGAAATCATGAAAATATTATCAATGGGAAAGTACCAAGTTCAATTTATCCCTATTTAGAGCTATAGGACATTTAATGACAAGTTCTTTGGAAACTAAAGGTTATTATAATGTCCATATAAAACATGGTAACCCCACAAAGGATCTGAACTCCATTCATGCCATGAACGAATTCCAGGAAGGCATTGTAAAAGCTTATAATTTTTTTTTTCATGTTTGCATTGTTGTTAATGCATCATGAGAGACCATCATTACCATGCACCCACCCATAAGGCCTAGCCATATGTCAAAGGATTTTATTATGTTGAAGGAATTTTTAAAATAATTTTTAAAATAATCTCTTCAAGATTAAATGGTATGCTCTCAAAATATATCTTACCAAAATAGTTTGTCATTTATGGAAGGAAAACAAACTCACAAGGCCATAGGGGTTTCTCAAGGAAACTTGGTTAAAAAGAGGAACCTAAAGGCCATGAGGACCTCTCTAACACTTTCGACAAAGTAAGTTGGCCATTTTTCCATCTCATTCTCATCCACTTGGGGTCCAATATTCACTTTGTGGCTTGAAATATGTGTTACATAACCTTGATTTCCTTTGTTGTCTTAATTAATGGAGAAGACTCCCCTTTTTGAACTCTTGAATGTGGTATTCGATAAGTGTTCCCACTATCACTTTATCCTCATCTTACTAGTTGAATAAGGCCTTAGTAGGGCTCACAGTGAAGCGTCGGTTAAAGGATCATACAAAGGAATTTTGATTGGAAATTATTTCCTTAATTCTCATTTACTATTTATTAACAACAATTGATATTACTATCCCTAATGGTTGAAAATAGATGGTAGAAAAACTCAAAGAGATCTTAATATTATTTTGTGCAACCACAAGCATGATGATAAACTTAGTTAAATCAATGGTATCATGTTGGGGGTCTCTCTGAAGTTGACAAAATTTAAATAAATAAAATTATCACCTTCATAGCAAATAGCTTGGATGTAGGTTTTAAATATCTTGGATGTCATTTAAAATCCAATCTCTATCTAATGTACAGTTGACGATGTCTCTTAGGAATATTGAGAAAAAATCAAATACCTACTATACCAAATGGCTTTCATATGAAGGGTGCTTATTGATAAATTTTGTTTTAGAGGTCATTCCATTTTATTATATGCCCCTCACTTGGATACTAGAGTGAATCCTAAAATAGAATAGAGAATATTAACATCATTTCATCTAGTTAGGGACTTGGGAGAAGAAAGGGATGGCCTTAGTCTTAGAGGAAATATTTTCTATACCAAAATCTCAACTTGGCTAAAGCTTAAAAAAAAATTTATTCATCTCAAAACCATTAATGGCCAAAAATGTATGGCACTTATTATAGGGAATAGGCATTTAGCTGAATATATTAAACATAAATACATGCCCTTCTCTTCCATAGAGGATTAGATACATCCTCTAAACAAAAAGACCCTAAATTTCTTAACAATATGGAAAGCACCATCTAGCCTTCCTCCATAATAAGAAACTAGATAAAAGGTTAGCAAAGGAGACAATGTATTGATTAGAAGTAGGTATTCTCATAGCTTATAAACATCCCTTGTTCAAGATCATAGAGCCAAAGGTTTTCTCACCCTTCACCACATCACTCATGGGAAATCCATGAAAAGTCATGACCAACAATGGATCTCATGGAGAGATATAGAACTCAGAGAATAATATGATGATACTTGGAAATATTGCATTAGTTATCTCGAGCACTATTATATTTTCCTAAATGATGATGATGATGAAATCCTATGGTATCTAAACCCCTTTGGCGGTTATCATCCCAAAGCCTTTGGCTATGGGAAATAATCACCAATAACCACTCTAACAGTGGAAATATATTTGGAAGTCCAAATTCCCTCCAAAATCCAAAAATGTTATGTGGCTTCTTGTCAATGATAGGCTCTCACCTAGAAAATTTTACCAAAAAAGTATTTGAAGCCCCAATATATGTTATATCTATGAGACAATTCTTGAATTAATGTTCTATCTAAATTTACTTCCTATCTGTTTTCAAAATATTCCTGGAAATAAATAGAAGGCTTAATTGACCTTTGTAACTCTTGGACATGGGACACCATATAAGAAGCCTTAATGTAATTGGTACAAGGAAAGGGCACAAAAACCTTGAAACAAATTCTCCTCACCTTGTTATGAGGGATTTCGTTAGCTAAATATGTTAAACTATTCAAAGAAAGGGGCATCATAAAACTATCATGTGCTACTAAAAGTCTTACTATAAGTAGTGCTTTTTCTCAACTTTTATCCACTTGTAGTACAATTGTCACTTTGTGGCTTGGATAATCGGTTTCATAACCTTGATTTCATTTGTTGTCTTAATTAGTGGAGCAGACTCTCTTTTCTTCATTCCTAAATGAGGTATTCAGTAGGATTTCCCACTATCTCCTCTCCTCATCTTACTAGTTCTAGAAGGCCTTAGTAGAATTCATAGGGTATCCTCAACAAATGGATTATTCAAAGGAATTCACATTGGTAATTCTTGCCTTTTTTCTCATTCATTTTTTATATAAAAAAAAAAAAAAAAAAAAAAAAAAATCTTATTATCTGTGACATTTCAAAATGGACAATTGAAATATTCAAAGAGATCTTAGATCTCTTTTGCACAAACATGGGCATGATGATAAACTTGGTCAAATCAATGGAATCATTTTTGGGTCTCTAAGAAGTCGACAAAATTTGGGTGTTAATGAAATTTTCATCTTCTTAGCTTCTACTTTAGATGTAGGTTTCAAATATATTGGATTTCATTTAAAATAAAAATCTTTATCTAAAGGGTAGTTGGGAATGACCCATAGCAAGATTGAGAAAAAATTATACACTTACCATACCAAATGGATTTCCTGCGAAGGGTGCCTAGTATAGGAAAAAATTATTTTAGAGGCCATTCCAATTTATTAGATGTCCTTGTTTGGATACCAAAGATAATCCTAGAACAAAATATACAACTTTGATATAATTTCATCTAGTTAGGGGCTCAGAAAGAAGGACAGAAATGGCCCTAGTTTCTTGGGAACAATTTTCTATACCAAAATATCAACATGGAAAAGCTTTAAAAAAATTGTTCATCTTCTAGAAATCCTTTGCTGCCAAAAGTGTATAGATACTCTTTTAAGGAATAGGCCTTTTGGCCCAAACTTCTTGATAATATGGATAGCACCATCTCAGGGAATTTGTTGATATGGAAGGTTGGAAAAGGAGACAATGTCTTGATTAGATCAATCCTTGGATTATAAGTAGGGACTTTCATGGATTTTCAATTTCCCTCATTTTAAAATCTTAGAGACAAAGATTATTTCACCCTTCATCACATCACTCGTGGGCATGTCATGAACAATAGATGCTAACATTGGATCTCGTGGAGAGACCTATAACTTAGTGAAGATTATTATGAGACTTAGAAATATTGCATTGGCTATCTCAAGTTATGCAATATTATCATGAATGACAAGGAGGATGAAATCCTATGGCCTCTAAACTCCTTTGAGGGATATCAGCCCAAATTATTTGGGTATAGAAGACAATGACCAACCATCACTTTAGTGACGAAAATCTATATGGGCATTCAAATTCCTTATGAAAGATTTTTTTTTTTATATGGCTTCTCCTCAATAATAGGCTCTCATGTAGGAAATTTTACAAAAAGTAAGATTTGAATGCATCTTGAATCAAATTTCCTTCTAATTTTATTTCCTATCCCTTTCAAAATAGTCTTGGAAATAAATAGGAGGATTAATAAACCTTTGCAAATCCTATAAAAGTGACACCATAGAAGAAGCCTTAATGTAATGGATACAAAACCAGAACACAAAAACCTTCAAGGTGCTTCTTCTCACTTTGTCATGAGACATTTGGTTGGCCAAAATTGTTGAACTATTCAAAGGAAGGGACAACCTACTACTTTTGTGTGTTAATAAAAGTCTTAATACAATCAATGCTTTTCCTCATTTTTCAATAATCATTTCCAACTCTTGGGTTCTAATGCCACTTATATATGAATATTTTTTGTTGGAATTCTTTGATGGGTCCTCTCAAGGTGATCCTTACCGAGGAGGAGTTGAGAGAACTGTTTTTCTTTCCTCTTTCCATACTATTTCTTTCAGAGTTGGATTGCTATTACCATGGAAAACTGTGCATTGAACTTATGGCTCTCAAACAAATTTTCATTTGAACTCTTGGAAAGAAGATCACTCAACTTCAATTTTTTTATAATTCCCTTTTAATTATTAAATGGATGAAAGGAGATTGTATGCTAATAATTTCTTATAAATCCTTTATTTGGGAACATCTAGAATTTATAATGAACTTTCTCTAATATCCCATTTGTCCATGTTTAAAGAGACAAAAACATTAAAGTTTACACATTGTCCAAGCAATAATTGGCACCACAAGGAGGAAATTGGAAGCTCTTTTAATTTAATGAGTGACAACTTTCTTCTCATTTTCATGAATCCTTGATTTAACTTCTTCATTGTTTCTTAGATAAATGACTATTTAAACTTGATGATAAAAAAATTAGGTATATATATCAAATTTGGTATCTCTTCAAAATATAACAACTTTCTTATATGAATGTATTCTTAAATGTAACTTTTGAAAATGGATATATATAGCTTTTCATATAAAATCTTATTAAAGTACTTAAACTTGTTGAAAAAAGTTTAAGTATATGTATCAAATTTGGTATCTCTTCAAAATATAACAACTTTCTTATATAAATATATTTTGAAAATGTGATTTTTTGAAAATGGATATATATCTTTCCATATAAAATCTTATGGAAGTACTTTGAAATATATATTAGTATTATTTTTTTATAATGTTTTGGATTTTAAAATTTGAGGTTAAAAATTTTGTTATGCATTTTTGAGTTAATTGTTTAAGATATTTGTTTCACTAATATACTAGACATAATCAACCATATTAACTAATTTATATTATAGAATTTATAAAATATAAAGCAGGTTTAATAATTTATTATTTTTAATAACACATAATATCATAATTTTTTTGGTTAATCTGACTCACTCAGAATTGAACATTGAATTTCTTACTTTACACATGATTGAAACAAGTCAATCACTAATTAAATTACACCAAATAAACACATAACATTATAATTTAAGTCAGCTAATTACATTTAATTTAAATTTTTAAATAACACACCATACAAAACTCATAAAACTTGAACTAACATTTAAAAAAATAACACAATATAGGCAGTTCATTATTTAAATACTTACAGCATCTGGAAGTTATAACCATCTTCTACAACCATCCAAACACATATTTTCGATATAAGGTGGATCATCCTTATTTGTCCATGCAGAACTCAAACTGAAATATGTTTCAGATGGATCCACTATTCCCATCTTCAATGGGGTTTAGAGTTGCATTTTTCATTTCCTTGGAGGCTTCCACGAAGCACTTGCACAGCATATGTGCATCGACATAATCCTTGTGTGCATGAACTTGCAGCACGACAGAACCCATATAACTCACAATGAAGACTCCAAGTGCCTGCATTAACAAATACCAGTGTCATATGAAGTCCACAAAGAGACTTTGATTCATCCAAGAAAAAGTCTGGTGGGAAGAGTTGAAGTGGCCTTCTTACTCACTTGAGGTAGACCTGATACGAAGAAGGTAAAGTTGTTAACTGGATTTCCGGCCATTGCTATCTTCTCCATCGGGCCAATCATATTTGACATAGTAATCGTTGTATTGGCAAATGTATTGTATAGACATCTAGAAAGCGCCTGTATCAAACTGAGAATTAGGATTCTGCAATGTTTAATTCATTTGAAGGGTGCAGTCAATTCTTCCATGTTTTGATTTTTCTTTCCAATAATCAGATTTAACATAATTTCACTGGTCATTTAAATGTATTTTTAAGGGATTAATATAATTTGGGTGAGATTAGAATTTTTTATTATACTTCAGGAAAACTATTTAGCTTTAAAAATCTGTAAATTTCCATATTTCACAACCACCAACAAATCATTAAAAAAACAAAACATGAAAAAATAAATAAATTACCACCCTTTGATTTTAAAATTTTCATAACCAAACCAGTAAACATACCTGTGACCCTCTCATCCTTGCTAGCCATTTACCCAGTCTAGAATTGATATATGTTGCCAGAGAGATTTTATTTCGGTCTATGATCCGCTTTGTCCTTTTCAGAAACTCCACAGGATTCTCCAGCTTTCCCATCATAGGTACCAGCAAAGTTAAAAAGCCAACGTGATTTCCCCATGGTACTTGACCTTTTGGTTTCAACATCTCCTCTACATTCTACAAAGTTTTACAATTTTGAAAATGTGAAATTTTCAACTTCTCTGTATTCTATCAAAATTTTGAAATTTGCAATTGAATCAAGTTCAATACAATAAAAATAAATAAAAAATAAAAGTTTAATGCAGTAATGCAGAACCTGTAGTCCAGGCAATGATCTCAAATTCATCATACATATTGCTGTGAGTCTCGAATTCTTCATTTGTTTGATTACAGCGTCCTTGGGTTGCTCCAGTCTCTTTTCATAAGCATCTTGTAAACTATGTTCTCCAACTGAAATTAAGTGATTCATAAACCATTAAAATTTGTTTTTTATTAATAAAATTTAAATAAATTAAAAATAAAGTATGGTAGATAATTAATTTAGTTATATAAGTTAAATGGTTAATAATTCTTACAAAATAAAAACAAGAATAATAATTATTACAATAGTATTGAAAAAAATTCAAATTTTAAAATAGATAATTATTTATGGATAAAAATTGACTCATAAAAATTGATATTCTATTAATTAAGTGGCTCTCCACTTGATATGTCTGGAGGGTGCCCAAGCACTCCACACAATGCGCTCATTATTCAGTTAGAAGAACCTCGTATATATAGGCTTGCACATTAATAGGGCGTTTTCAACTACTCCCTAGATAATAGGATCTCACACCTAATCTTAGAGTGTCAATCCTATCCTTATCACAATAAACAACTAAGTCTAGCTTTCACCATTAATTCTAACACTCCCCTTTAATGGAGAAAGAGTACTGAAATAATAGCATATGCGCCTTAATGGAGAAAGGGTGCTGAAATAATAGCATATGCATGCTGGTCTAGTCTCAACTAGGCTTATAATAATACATAGAAACTTGGTAACATAGGTTTTCATTTTAGTCTTCTTGCTTGAGAGTCCATGCTTGTTCATTCCTAGGCAAGGCTTCATCTTTACTTTTCTTATTCTCCTCCTTTTTACGTTTTCTTCCCCAAAGACGAAACACTTGAACTCTAATCCTCCTCGATCTAGATTGTAGGATGTCATTCTTTATATCTTGATTGCTAGTAATTGATAACACTTTAGAGGGTACAAGCTTGATAGGAGAATTTTTCCTCTCACTATTTCCGATGTCAAACATTTGAATGGCATCCATGTTGTCTTCAACATTCATTGATGCAAATTCTATGTTGACTTCATAAAGACATGGTGTTTCAAGCCATGCTTCAAGAAACTTTAATTTCTTTTCAAATTTTGTTGCTTCTTCCTTGTTGTTGTTGCTAACATCTGCACACTCAGAAACATACATGAGATCACCATAATTTAAATTCTTTTCAGTTTTGTCTTCTTCTGCCAAGTCTTTGCAATCAACTTCATGTGACTCATCCAATTGATCTTTAATAATATGTTCCTCTTTACTTCCTTCGTCGAGAACGACTAGTGGGTGTTCTTGATCTTCAACAATATGTTCTTCTTTACATCCTTCCTAACGACTAGTGAGTCTTCAATCTCACATTGTAACAGAGCATATTGTATCTCTTGATAATCGTGGTCACTAATAAAACCACCAAGCCACATGAAAAAAATATCATGAGTGTCAAATATGTTTAAAAGTGTATCCATATTGGAAAAGTCCATCTTATCTAGCTTAGAGATTTCTTTCTGACTCCACTTGGTCCTCTCAAGAGCTCCAACAACCCCCTTATCATGTAGGCAAAAAACTTCTCCCTTTGGCGACTCTTCAACTATAGAACCTTGTAGTGCAAACTGTGGCTTCTATGCCACACAACCAAATCAGAAGCAAATCACCAATGCAACCTGAATCTAAAGCACTTGCACCAAGTTTCAAGATCGAGATTTCAAATTGCCTCTCCATGCAGATCGCCTTTTGATCTGTAGACTCTCCAGAAACTGTGACTTCAACTTTCTGAATGTGCTCACCTCCTCTGATCCAAGCGTTGGAGATTTCAATCTTCCATGTGTGCCCTAATGTTGTCTTGTGATCTTCCTCGAGATCACAAGACAAGTCAGAAGCACCTCTCATCGTGCACCGATCTACTCTCATATCTACTCCCAGCCACCGATCGAGTGTCTTGGGATTCAGTTCCTCACAGGCTGCGTTCCCCTCGCAATCCACCAGCGATCCTCTGGCAATTCCTTAATGGCACAGACTCTTCTTTCATCGGCGCCCCACTGTAACTCAGATGTTGCGCTGGCCACGCCGGGCATAGATCTCCGCAAGTTATGGACTGATCGACACGCTCCTCTCCCACAGGTCCACGCTTTTCGGCGTGTTCCTTCCTCGCGGGTACGCTCTTATCGGTGCCTCTGTACCATCAGAAATCGCGTTGGTCACGCAGATTCAATATACGCCAGCCGCAGCTTCCACCTGAAAGTCGGTTCAGGTAATGAACAAAATAAGGAAGATTCCGCCGCCACGCATATTCCAAGCCTTCTGAAGGATGAGTACAAAATATGGAAGAAAAATATGTCGTTTCTTTACGATCCGATGCGCCCTCGAATGACCTTCACTCCTGTATAGTGGCTCTCAGACCACGAAGAACCCTCTGGGAAAGGTTATTCCGTTCAGAAAATGATACTCAATTCCCTTGGTCAAAATCTTCCTATCAGATCTACTCAATGGGAGTGATTCCTGGCAAATATTTCTTTTGCAGAAATGTCATGGCTTCTTGACGTTGTTGAAATAAGGATTGCAAGAAGTGACGGAATTTGTTGAACGAGGGGGATGTCTCAACAGATCACCTCTCCATGAATCTCCTCAGTCTACAAGGACTTAGTCTCACAATAGACATGATATTATGATGATCCAGTGCTCTGATACCATGATAAAAACTGATCGAGTGCTCTCATACTATGATAAAAATTGATATTCCATTAATTAAGTGGCTATTTAAGTGAAATAAGTGGAGAGTGCCGAAGCACTCCACACAATACGCTCACGCTCACTATTCAATCAGAAGAACCTCGTACATATAAGCTTGCACACTAACATGGTGGTTTCAACTACTCCCTAGATAGTAGGATCTCACACCTAATTTTAGAGTGCCAATCATATTCTTATCACAACAAACAACAAGTCTAGCTTTCTCTATTAATTCTAACATCTATAAGAATATAAAATCTTTAATAACAAAATAATACAACACAATTAATTTAATAAATTTGATAACAACACATTAAAAAAAATTGAATATTAAACCTATATAATAAAAAACAAAACATAAAACAAAAACTAACACCCTCTTAACCTTAAAATTTAAAACTGTTTTTCATTAATTTCTTTTTTAAAATCTATATTCTATGTGTCAAAATAGATATAGCTAAAGTGATAGAAGAAGTCACTTTTATCCTAGGAGAAGTCACTATTATCCTTCCGACCATGTTCGAGTCTCACCTATATTGACATGGTAGTTTCTTGCAAGCCACTTCTAATTAAAAAAAATATATAGAAAATCCTATGAACATAACAAGGTAGTTCCATAAGACTGAATACAGTATTAAAGATCAGCCATGGGTGGGTTGGCTAACATACCTGCCGATAGTCTAATCTGCAAGTAGCGTTGAATGCCGTAGAAAATTATTCCCGTTATCACATCATTTATTGTCTGCAATGCAAGTCAAAACTCTGTAAATATACATATCAATTACAGTTAAAACAATATGAATTAGTGCTCCGAGCATATTGTGATCACATACTCCTCCTACAGAACTCTTAATTTGTTTGATATCCTCCAGCAGAAACGTAGCAGAAGAAAGAGCAACGGGCATGTGTTCGACTCCAGGAGGTCCTCGAATAGGCAGCTGGCTATCATCAAGCCAACCTATCAATCTCAGTGCACTGCTTGTCAAATCAACCAATGAGTACCACACTAGCAACATCATATACCATAGTTTCTGAAAAAAGTTAGCTACTGCAATGCCGGCCCAACTGGGTTTAACACGACGCTTGTGCGTAGTAGGAAAGGTTGGTGGGAGCTCAGGATTGTCAACTCTCCTGGCAATAGAAAAGAGGGTGGCCATCAAAGAAACCCCGTCCCCCAGGGAATGATGGAACCTAATAACCATGGTGGCTCTGGCCTTGCTCGTTTTGTAATTCAAAAAGTGGATTTCCCACAGAGGGCGTGACTGATCGAGGGCGGTGATGGACAATTTAGAGATATATTCATCAACCCAGGCGTCGTATGACTCTTGGCCAGGGGGCAACTCTGCAATAAATGTGATGTCATCGGTGTTCACTTTTGTTTTCTTCCATCGCCATGATCCTCGATCATCCTCCTTCTGCAACAAAAAAAAAAAACTTAAAGCTCTATAACAGATAACTGTTCAATAACAATATAACAGATTACTGTTCTATTTAAAGCTCTGAAACACACAAAACCGTAAAGGAATTATATCCTCCAAATAATGAGAATGGCAAGATGAGATAATCACCATTACGCAGGAGTACAGCGGGTTCGTCGACATGATCGTCTCAGCAACAGCATTCATGTACTTAGGGATGTCTGTAACGGACTCCTGTAATTCGAAGATAACGTGTACACACAAAGAAAAGAGTGGGCTATTTAAACAGTGGCTTACTGGGCTTACTGGTTGTCCTTCCTCTTCTATTTCTTGGCCACATTTGGGCACATTCATTTGCAGCTTGAGGTCCATTATCTGAATTTTATCAGTCCACATGCAAAGAACAGAATGACAGGATGGAGCTACTAAAAAACCTTGCCACCTCTATATACATTGCATTGTCTCTGTGTCCCTGCAGTCGGTAGCAGGTTGCCAACGACCATTACACTACCATTTATTGTAAAGGGGGCAAAATTAAGAGAGTTGGTGAGCTCAAACCGGCTAACAATAGGCTTCCTTTACATTACCATTTATTGTCCAGTGGTGAAGATCAAAAGGGTGAGTTAAAACCTACCGACAATATAACAAAATACTAAGTACCCATTGCAATCATGACTGGTGATCCATGAGCTAAAAGCTCCAATTGAATGTAGTTGGCAACATAAATGTGGTGAAGACCAAAAGCGTGCGTTAAAACCAACTTGGTGAAGATCAAAAGGGTGCGTTAAAACTAACTGACAATACTAACTGACAATATCACAATACTGAGTACCCATTGCAATATTGCAAGTTACCGGTGATCCATGAGCTAAGTGATTGAATTGAAAGTAGTTGGCAACATAAATGTCCTCGTCACCCTAGGTTGCCTGTAATCACCAAAGAAGTCTAGTAGCATGCATCAGTTCCTCTATGCGAGGACTTTCCTTTTGCCTCCTTAGATGTGTAGTGTTTTTCGAATTTAAGTCTCTTAAAATCCGTGACCCACACTGCAGTCCTAGCTAAACTTTAGTGCAAGTGACTTTTGAACTGGTTTCTAAAACAATTAAGAATATTTTATATATATACTTCATTGATAGCTACTATTCTGTGAGCACTACTATTCTGTACCATGTGAATATTAATTTTTTTTAATTTGGGAGCGGTTTTTTTCACTTCTTTCAGTATAACAATAAATTATCAAAAAGTTATGTAAACATATATTTTAATCAATTAAATAGTCTAATCAATTAAATTAAATTAATTATATATATATATATATAATTTTTACATAATTAACTTTTAATTATTAATAATATTTCTATTTAAGGTAGAGGAATGGTAAGTGCCTAACACAGAGTCTATTTTGATGGCTATTACTATAACTCTTAGGTGATTCAGGTTGGCCCCAACAAGTGACCATTGGTAAACTCGGGGGATTTGAACTTGGAATCTCATGCATGGTAGATAAAGTGGCCATTGGTAAATTAAGAGTGTTTGAACTTGCAATCTTTCTTTCCATGAATATCACCAATTATACTGCCAAAGCTGAATTATTAATAATATTAAATATACAAAACAAAAAATATTAAATATTTAAAATAAATTCCTTTTAATTTAAATATTTTTAAGTATTAAATAAATTTGTTCAAGTACTACTAAAAACATTTTTTACATTTTATAAATTAACATAACCTATGTGAAGCAGTAAGATCAGTCATTGCCTTGATAGTGAGGACTTTGGTCTTAAAGGTTTTGGGTTCAAGCCTTAGTGGGTCAAAGGAAAAAATCAAATATATGTCCACCTAAAACAAAACAAATATTTATCCCCAAAGGGTGTTGCTTGTTGGCCCTTGCTCCTTGCTTGTGGCGATGCGATTGCATCTAAAAAGTACCAGAAAGAGGAAAAAAAGCTCCAACATTACTAATTCCACATATATATATGAATATACTAAAATGTATATCATAATATTATTCATTTATATAAAATTTTATTGATTTTATAACTATATTTAATAATTTAAATTTAAAATAAATTTATATTAATAATTTTAATATATATTTTTTATTTTTATATTTACACCGAAGGTGTTTACTAATTTCACTGTTTACCATAGTCGACCTTTTTATTTTTTTGATGTTAATTCAAGTAAACAACTGTCACATATTTTATAATAAATATTTAAAAAATATATAAAATCCCAAAAATAGTCACTCTTTTTAAAATTAGCAATGTATTACATATTTACATAGACAAATTCTTTCATTTTCCATTTAAAAAGCTTTTTAAGCCTTTGAAAGCAAAAATGAAATTAGAAAATGGTAAACTTTCTTATTAGAAAATTAGAAAATGGTAAGTTTTAACCATTTATGTTATAAATATTGTTGTGATACAGTACTTCCTGAAGATGACTAGCTTTCTCCATGTTGTTATTTTGTACAGATCTCAACTAGTCATGGCTTCCCCAACACCGAGATCTCAACCACTGTAGCATAGATGGTGACCTAGTTTTACTTGTCGGAGATTCATGGATTTTCCAAGAAATCCCCATTGTGCTAAAACAGGTGAGCAATGTTAGAAGACATTAATTGACTTAGGATGCTTGCGTGTGGTTTTTGTAAGGATAACACTTTGAACGTCATTTAAATTTATTTTATTTTGTATTGTAGACGTAGGATGATTTTCCTAAGTTATTAATTACAAGTTATGTTACAACCATACAAATTCTACGGATTATAATAATAATAGTAGTAGAGAGAGTACTGATTCTCCTAGATCTAAAAAAAAAAATAGTAGAGAGAGATTGAAGTCTTTGGATCGTGTCAAAGTATTATTGAAAGAAATTAGAGAGAAAAAAATTGACATTATACATCCTAAAAAACTATTTTCTTTGTGAAAATAATACCTTTCATTTACTATTTTTTAAATTTGTTTTGAATTAAAAACCACGCTTGTTATTTCTTTTCAAAACTTATATTCCTTTCTAAACTTGAATTTAAAATACTCTTCTAATTTAAAGTCTTATGTATATAAAATTCTTCATAATAAATATAACCATATTTAAAAAATATATAAAATCCCAAAAATAGTCACTCATTTTAAAATTAGCAATGCACTACATATTTACACAGAGAAATTCTTTCCTTTTCCATTTAAAAAGCTTTTTAGGCCTTTGAAAGCAAAAATTAAATTAGAAAATGGTAAACTTTCTTATTCCATTATGATTTTCCATTTTTTTTTGTGTTTTCTTAATTTCTATTTCCCATTTTCTAAGCTTTTCAAGTCTTTGAAACGAAAAATGAAATTAGAAAATGGTAAACTTTCTTATTCCAAAACCATTTTTCATTTTCTTTTCTATTTTTTTACTTTCCCTTTCCCATTTTCTAAGCTTTTTTCCCTTTCCCATTTTCTAAGTTTTTAAATTATTTGGAAGCAAAAATGAAATTAGAAAATGGTAAAATTTCTTATTCCATTATGATTTTTCATTTTCTTTTCTATTTTTTTACTTTTCCTTTCTCATTTTCTAAGCTTTTTTAAAGCAAAATTGAAATTAAAAAATGGTAATTTTTCTTATTCCATTATAATTTTCCATTTCCTTTTGTATTTTCTTACCTTTTATGTGTAAATATTTCCATTAATATCATCTATTATTAAATATTTCTAACCCTCTCACGGATCACTAAATGAATGTTTTTTTGTATTTTATTAATTTCTGGCCATATGATGAAATAATATTAAATTAAAACAAGATTGTACATGCAGTCATTTGAAATTATTATATAATATTTATCACTATGTTATTATCATCACAGTTGCAAGTTGGCATTATATATATATATATATATATATATATATATATATATATATATATATATATAATTTAAGTTTTGTAATTTTTTTTATATAAATTTTATATACTAGCAATTGCACCATATGTTGCAAAAGAAATGCCATAAGGAAATAGCATAGGAAAGAGTAGCGTAGAAGAAATAAGTTGTTGTCGAGAAGGAGTCATCGTGAAGGAATGAAAGGCAAATTTTGGTTACATGGAAGTAGGTCGTCGAGGTTTCAAAGATATTGATTATAAGAGTTATCAACCAGAAAATTTTGTTATAGATATTGAAATAGGCAATTGTGGGTGAAAACATATATGTAAACCAACATAATGAAATAATTTGTTGCAGAGAAGGATCCATCGTGAAGGAATGAAAGGCAAATTTTGCTTCCATGGAAGCAGGTAGTGGAGGTTTCAAAGATATTGATTATAAGAGTTATCAACCAGAAAATTTTGTTATAGATATTGAAATAGGAAATTGTGGGTGAAAACATATATGTAAACCAACATAATCTGTTCACATATATAAAAATTTTGTTATAGATATTGAAATAGGAAATTGGGGTGAAAATATTTTGGTGATTAATAATCCTCTGAAACAAGCATGAAATGAACATGTAACTAAAATAAGATATTTTAAATACATTCAAGTACAATATATCTAGTATAGATGTAAATAAAGAGAATTTTTGTTAACAGAAATAGAGTTTACTCCAACTTCATCTACATATCCCAGCGCCAATTGCATGCTTGTGTGAAATTATGTATGAAGAACAATAGTCTTGGTATACAAGAAAGTGAATGCCATTTTAATATGGAGATATTTTTGGAAGGAGATATTGTTATTCATGTTATGGTTTATTTTCTTAACTCCAAACTTGGTTTAGTCTTTCTCTATATACACAAGAAAAAAAAATATGAAGTAATTTCACAAATTTAAGTTATAGTTTGTATTTTATAATTACAAATTTAGTTTCTCATTAAAATATTTTACACACATATATTCATTCAAATAAATTATATTGTGAATATGTTTTATCTTATTATCTGATTACAAAATTATTGTACTCCCTACTAAATAAAACAACTTTATTAATAAAGAATTGAATGTCAAATTGAAAGATTACTCAAGCAATAACTACTATAATATATAGAACTGATTTTTTGACGTATAAATTATTTGTTTTATATGTCATTCAATTTCCATTACCTATTATCTTCAAATCCCATGGGGAGGTATTGAACATGGGAGCCAACTTTAGTTAAATAACCATTCACATTGTCAACTTAGACAAAAATAAATAAATAAATAAATAAATAAATAAAATTATAGTTCAATTATTGGGCATTAGAAATTCCAAAGAGGTGAAGGTAAATGAGTTAGTATCAAGAAATATGGCCCTGGAAAAATTGCAAAATATCAATCTCAATATGGCATTAAAAAATTAGGATTTAATAACATGAGAATGATGAACTTGCATGTTGGGCTAATATATGCAGGAAACCTTATCAATATAGACTTTTGTATAATGTGAGAAACACTATGAAAGAGTTTTGGTATTGGAATTTCCATGTGTCACCAAATGAGAAGAATACCATGAGACACTGTATATCTAGAGGGGGGTATTGAGATCATTTCCCCTTTCAGTGACTGTAATTATTAAAGAAAATTTCTTACTACATAATATGTATAACTTGTATATATAATTATCAAAAAAAAAAAATTGTGCTGAATCTTATGACAGTGAGGAAAATATAAACAGTTCATTCATACAACTACCACATACTATCAATAGGCAAAAGGGTTTTCCTGTGAAGCAATCTATGCATCATAGTATAACTGTATATACAACATTTTTTTTTGTTAATTCCGTAGGACCTGACTTTTTCTATTATATAGAGCAAGTTGCTAAATATATACAACAAAAAGTTTGCGCCTCAACCTTCCCGAAGGAAACCAAGTCTGTTGGCCATCTTAGAAAGTTAAAAGCTAACCAAAATCGGTACTGTTTTAGTCTATCAGTAGCAGCAAGTACTACTCGGCTATGTCCATAATATCTACATATGAAGCAACAGCTATAAGTTTGATTGACAAAAAACATACAAAAACTAGAAAACCAAACAATGCCTATCCATCTGAAGAATCCACTGGTGCTGGGTCTTTAGCTGAGGACCCAGGCATCTCCACCCACTGCGTCGCTTGCAACTGCTCCTCAATTCGTTCAATTCTGGCATTCTGCTGCTTTTGAGTCTTTGTCATTGAGCTCATATCTTGCTTGATGTGATGAAGGTCAAAGAGGATGGAAGTATGAGCTTCATGTTCCTTCATGCTCATCAGGGCTTTGGTGAGAACACACTTAAACTTCCAATACATCTTAACATATTGCTGAAAAAGAGAGATCCTTCCCCTAGTACTACCAGGGTCAGTGAGGAAATCCATCATATGTTGCTGCTGTTGAACCTCTACCTCATCATTAGAACTCTGCTTCTCCCATCCCTGTATCTTTTGTTGAATATGCGGAGGAACTGTATATACAACAACTTATCAAAATGATATAAAAATATTTCATAAGCAATGCAACTGCTACGTGAATTACTCACAATCCTTACTGATATACTCCAAGTTCTTCCACAATACTAAGAAAGTGTCTAAAGAATCCATCATCACTCAATCACCATATAGGTAACACCTGGGGGGAAATGTGTTAGAACTGTATATACAATAACTTATACAAAGGATATGAAAATATGTTATAAGCAATGCAACTGCTACATGAACTACTCATAGTCCTTAATGATATAATCAAAGTTCTTCCACAATCTAATAGGATCCATTTCAGCTAGGAACTCCAATAAATCACTGTTTGAATTATAACTTGTGACATCCCTAGCCATTTTCTTTCACTGTGGATCAGGTTACAAACTAATAACTTGTAAAATCCCTAGCCATTTTCTTTGATTGTGGATCAGGTTATAAACTAGAATACACTCTCTCTTCAGAATACTCTACAATATATATTGGATTGAGGGAAATGTTATGATAAAACATGTACAAAAAACCCTTTAGGGTTGTCTCAACTTACTCTATTGTTAATCACATAGTGTCAATTTGGTAATCTGCAGTAAGGACTGAGTGGGTTTTTTCTTTTGTAACTTTTGTTTGGAATTGAAAAATAAAAAGATTATAAAAGATAAAATTATTTAGTGAAAAACTTTGTTTAAAGTTTCAGAATAAAAAGTTGATTAAGTTTGACATCTTATAATGTGAGAAATTTGGATGGTTTGTAGACAATATGGATGTCATAACAAATATCTATTTTAAATTTTTTAGTGTCTCTCGCCACCATGCATCTAATATGATCCATTTCAAATTAGAACTTCAATATCTATTTTGAATTTTTTAGTGACTCTGGCCACCATGCATCTAATAGGATTCATTTCAGCTAATAACTTCAATAAATCACTATGTGAATGATAACTTGTGACATCCCTAGCCATTTCCTTTGATTGTGGATCAGGTTACAAACTAATAACTTGTGAAATCCCTAGCCATTTTTATATTTAGACGTATGAAAATTTAGATACATTTTATTCAGTAAAATTTTAAAATAATAATGGTTATAAACAATTAAAAATAATTTTATTAAATAGTTACATATTTTCACTCTAAAAGAGGTTTGCATATCAAGACATTTGATCCCTCTTGGCTCTTGGTAGATCCAGAGAGTTAAGATTGATCTCGGCCATCTTAATTTCCCCCTTTAAATAAACTATATTCCACATGAATACCATGGGTCAATACCATGGCTTGTTTTTATAGTTTATTGTTATTTTATTTTATTACCTAACTTCAATTTAAGTTATTAAAAAGAAAAAACAAATACTCCATAGTTAAGATTGATCGAGGCCATCTTAATTTCCCCCTTTAAATAAATTATATTCCACATGAATACCATGGGTTGTTTTTATAGTTTATTGTTATTTTATTTTATTACCTAAATTCAATTTAACTTATTAAAAATAAAAAAACAAATACTATAAAAAAACATATATAAAACTATTTACAACATTTTAACTTAAAAGTCACCAAAACCTAAATTCAATCTAACTTATTTAAAAAAAAAAAAACTGACATTATAAAAATATATATATATAACTATTTACTTGTGGATCTAATGGCCTAAAACATTTCAATCGTCTAACATTTGATCCAATGCCTCAGACATGGACACAGTGGCAGCTAGGGGAGTTGTTTTCAAATAAGAATGCCTTACGGCATAAATATATTATTTTAAAATTTAAAATTTGAAAAAAAAAATTGGTGTACTTTAAAATTTTAAATTTGAAGAGTTTTTGTTGCCCTGCAGTTTGATTTGGTAAAATTATTTAACAATAAATTTTTAAAATAAAAAATGGTAAAATTTCTTATTCCATTATGATTTTCCATTTTTTTTTTTTGTATTTTCTTACTTTCTCTTTCCCATTTTCTAAGCTTTTCAAGTCCTTGAGAGGAAAAATGAAATTAGAAAATGGTAAACTTTCTTATTCCAATACCATTTTATCTGTAAATATTTTATGTGGTTACATTTTATGTTTTTATTTATTGGATTGTTTATTTTGTAAAATTGTAAACAGACGTATTCATGTCCTCACAATCACATGTTGTTCTAGCCAATTTCCAATATTTACATGATTAGCACATGGCTTTTAGCCTTTTGATATTGCATTAGCGGGATTATGTGCAGGTCCCACATGGTTGTGGTTAAAATTTACGTTAGCAGATTTTTGGGGTGTTGCACTCCTAATCCTTTAATTTGGGACGTGCTCAATTGACATATTTTGGTGATAATTCATTCAAGATGTTGTATGCATAACCACAAGACAAAATTGCTACTTCAAGCACAAAAATGAAAGACAAATCTTTCCAAATCTTGACGAGATGAACTACTTTAGGTGTATCTTTGCACCTTTATGGAAAACTGCTAGTTAGATAAATACTAAACAAGCGTTATGGATGACTCACTCACTCAATTCTCTAGACATGTTGGTAGTCACACAACAATACTCCAAATAAAGTTAGCTCACAATGAAGACTATAACTCAACTTTGGATAAGAATGGTAGACTGGGCCTCAACAAGCACATTCCCCTGCACTATGATGTTGAATCATTTGTTAATTATGATGAAAACAACTAAGTTAATGTTGATGGGAATGGAGCTTGCTCCTCCACCCTGGCTCCCATCGACAATCTTGATATCAGTAACTGCCTTGGCTCTTCTCTTTGCCATTATGATTATCCTATGATTATCCTCGCCATTTTTCTTGCATGGTCCCCCTTTCAATTCTCTCTAGCCTAGTTCCATTATTTGCTCTTAGCCCTATAACACCACGAACCAACTCTCATTTTTTTCAGTGGAAACGAAAAAACCAACTGTCATGGCAAAGCAGGTGCCCAGAGAACCGAGACCTAACTTAATGCAACCGTTGCTATGGTGAGATTTTAATGCTTTGTTTCACTAGGTATTTAGAAGCGAATTCAATCAGTTGAGGAGTAAGTGAAGGCAAAGTGAACCTCTTGGAAGGATTATGTAGCCACCCAACATATTATCAGGGTGTTTATAGAGCATGAAAAATATTGAGCCGATCTCAATCTACCCACCACTCTCGAAAGCAAAAGCATATGCAAAACTTCTTAACAACTTTCAAAACAACGGCATTGATCTCTTTGAGGTTCAAGACAATCCAATGGATCCCTCCTTAATTCCAACTTTCAATTATGAATCACTATCCACGGTTTGTTTTTATTATATTTAAATATTCTATGCAATTATGTTTCTTAGAAATTGAAGGATTTGGTTTTCTTATTAACAAACTCTAGTACAATTTTTTAATTCTCAAATGGTCTAAACTCAATTATCAAGTTTCACAATATCTCTATGTTGAATTTTTTTTTTGCTTTGGGTTTCCTTTTAATCAATATAAGGCACTTCAAGGTAGAGTAATGTTATAAATTATATATATATATATATATAACAATTCAAAATTTATATTAAAATTTTAACTATATATAAATCACATTAATCAATTATATATATATATATATATATATATATAATATTTTTTTAACTTAAATTTTTATTTTATTTTCTCATGGGCTGTAAAGGTCACCAATAAGTAGTTGGTGATACTGTGTTGGTATAAAGGTCACTGGTACTTTATGGGCAAGGGTTGGTGTGGCTAGGGCAGGGTGATTTGACCACTTAGATGCTCCTAAGTCTCACTTATTCAAGCCACAAGTTATGCGTGTCAATCATCTCAAAACTCACATAACCTATTAAAAAGAAAAAAGAAAAAAAAGAACTCTATTTATATATTTATGTAGCATTAATCAATTTTAACTATTCAATCATAAATTGAATATAGTAATAGGGAGATGTTGTAGGGATACTATAAGCATTTAAATATCAACTTAATAAAAAAATTAAAACATAATAAAAAAAAAGACTTATTTGAAATAATCATTTTTTATAGCCACCACTAAATTAATAGTAAAGAGTTAAAAATATTAATGAAACAGAGTTTAAATTAATATTTATTTTGTTCATAGCCTATGGTGGTTCAATTGGCAAGATTGTCACGATATTAAGTAATATATAAACTGTGTGATTTCAAATTCTTGTAATAATTTACCAAAAATACATTTATTTTATTCATAATTATCAAAATTAAATTATTATAACCACTAGTTTCGAAACTAATAAAACTCTTTATGACTATCAACTTAATTTATAATAAATAAATAAAATTTATTATTCAATACGTTTTTAGATGTGGTGAATTAATTATTAAATATTATATTTGTATTCATAAAATTTATTTAAAATTAGTTAAATTATTTATAATCATAAATTTATTAAAAAATTAAAATTAATAAAATTATTTATAACTATAAATTTAATTTACATTTGAACTCATACTATCTAAATTTTAGATGATGTAAATTAATTATTTGAATATTATGTACATTTTAACTCATACTAAGTAAATTTTCGATGATGTAAATTAATTATTTGAATATTATGTAGGTAATCATGAACTTTACTTAAAAGTAATTAAATTATATATAGTCATTAGAGGTGATGGATTTTATTAAGTTATGGGTCAAGTTATTATCACCTTGAACTAAATTTATATTGAATGAGTTTATATCGAAGTGGTGGAATTATTGAATGAGTTTATATAGAGGTGGTGGAATTTGTTAGGAAGTTATATTTATGAGAAAGTAGGTAAAATTAAATATTTAATAACTATAGAATAACTATGAAAATGTATAACATTGATATCTTTTCACATGTGAAGTTTGCATCTGGATAAATAATTCTTTGGTTCATATTATTCTGCAGATATGCAGTTGGTATATTTATAACTATAATCACTCTGACATTGATATATTTTCATGGGTAAAGTTTTCATATGCAGTGAAGTCTACTTTTCCAATCCAATCCAAGTTTTCATCTGCGGTGAAGTCTATTCTTTCAATCCAAGTTTTCTACAGTTTTCTGGTTTGCACTTCACTTTGACATTGACATTGAGATTTCAACTCTTATGGTTTTGTAGTGAAGCTCAGATTTGAGATAGATGTTGTTTTTTTCTTTTTCTTTTTTTATTTAATAATTTAATGTCAACTCTTATGGTTTTGTAGTGCATATATCACTTAGGCATTGATATATTTTCATAGATTAATTCTGCAATGAAGCTCAGATTTGAGATAGATGTGTTTTGTTTTTTTTAATTGAAAAGTTAAGTTTATTATTCATTACATTATGTGGATACATGTCCAATTTGTATTTATATATATAAATTTAATAAATCTATTAAAAAAATCATAAAAGAGTTGTTACAAAAATAAATATCCGAATGTACTATGCAATTTATATTTATCCCAAAGTGAGGCTGTAATCTAAGCGAACGAAAAGAACTAGGATTTGTTTTACGACTTTATAACTATTATATGCTGTCAATTCTCAGCTGTGATTGACTGACCAAGTTGTTATCTACCATTCTCTAGTTGAGTTCAAGCTAAACAGTTTTCTAATTGGCTTTGTTTTTCGGCTTTATCATAGCATTAGGTTATATTACATTATAATATTATGATTTATAATAAATTAAACTTAATATATATTAATTTAGGTTGGTAAATTTTAATATAATATTAATACTTTAGGTTGGAGAAATAGTTTTAATATTGATATTATTAGTTTTAATATAATATAATAATATATACTTAAATATTAATTAAGTATAGAGAAATATTTATATTATATAATCTTATATTACATTAAAATAAAATGTTATATAATAGTTAATGTAATATTTAGTAATATTGTGTTTTATATTATATTGTATTATATAATATTGAATATTATTAAGAAGTAAGGCTTCTATTAAAGGTAAAAGAATTTGGATTTGAAAAATGATTAAAGTGTTAAAAACAAGATACCAAGAACTCTTGAACTTTCATATGCAAAGACCTAATTAGAGTTTAGGTTACTTTGACATTAATATATTATTTTTTTATTAAAATAGATGTCTTGATTAAGTGTATATGTTAGTTTTTAATCCTTTTTTATTGTTCACACTAAATGCATTGCTTTTAATATATTCACAAACTAACTACTCATGACTTGCATTGATTTATGTGTTACAATAATCATCAAACTACATCCAAATTAAATAGAAATGAACAAGAAAGAATCTAGATCCATTTTAATCATCAAACAAAATCGATCTTAAATAAAAATGAACAATAAAGAACAAGTTGACAGAGAAAGACATGAGAAATGACAACTAAGGAGTGTTAACAACAAATGGATAAAAAAAGAGCAATTAAACAAAAATTGTAAAAAAAATGACAATTGATAACAACAAGAACAAATGAAAAAAACTTGAATGAAAAAATCATATCAAATAGAAGAGAAAATCGATAAAGAAGGAAACAACAAATGACAACAATATTTTGAAGAATTTGATCCCTCTATGCACATGATAGATCAAGAATTAAAATGGATCTACTTTAGTTACAATCACAAACAACCACATCAAAACTTTAGATCATCATAAAAAGGAGTTTATAGTAATGAGTTGATTTGTTAAGTAGGAGAGCTCAAAAGAAAACTTAGATCCTATTAGTATGATTTGTGGGCTACTAAAGAATAGAAAAAATGTCTCGAGTTTAACACTCTTACACCAATTAATATGTTCCATTGATGGCAATATATTAAATCATATAATAAGAAATAAATATAATAATATTGGACAAACTAGAACCTCTAAATAGAAATGAAAACCTACCAAAATTATTTAAATTAAAATATACAATAAAAATTGTTTAATAACAAACATAACTCTCTAAAATGATTTTTTGGAAAAGAACTATGTTTGCGAATTTAGTTTGTTCAATGTTTCAAATGGACACTCCACCCATCATGGAGGGCATAAAAGCTTTGAGATGATATGAATGGGTCTAGAGAGGAATAAATAAAATGAGAGAAAATTATCCATTATTAAAAAATAAATTAATTATTAAATAGAATAGGGAGGAAATTAGTCATTATAGTAGGAAAATATTAAAGATATGAAGACAAGTCCTAAAATTATGATATTAAGGAGATTAAAAAAAACTCTTAATTTAATTTAAAAATAAGAATTAGAGAATAATAGTGAATTTGAAATATTTTAACACACTTGAAAATTTTAAATTGACATTATAGAACTTAGAATTTTTTCTTTTTTCCATTTCTTTTTTTTGGTGGGGGTGAAGGGGGGATCTAACTAAGATTATAGTAATAAAAACAAGAGTTAAAAGGAACTGATTAACAATTGAAAATAAAGAGAAAGTTAACTAGGTTCGAATGAAGGGGGCAAACAAAAAAGTGACAAACATACCAAAGGAATTATTAGGAGAGGTGATGGATAAAAGGCTTCCAAGACTAGCTTAACCTATGACCATATTCTTGTTGATGGAGCTGGAGGCTGCCAACAGTAAGGGGGTCTCCCTGATTTGAAGTCACAATTAGTCCTCACATTGTTTGGAGTCGGAGCCCCATACGAAATGTCGTCCCGACTGTCATTATGATGATTTTAAGGATATGCCTTGGCTGAAATTTAGAAAAAAAAAGAGTTCATAAACATAACTTTTGCGGTCATCAAGTGAATAAGCTTTGTGAGACACCAATTTAATATATAGAAGGAGCTTCCAGAGAAGAGAAATAAAGGGAGCCTCTAGTAGAAAATTAATAGTACTATTATAAAAGAGACACATGCGAGCAAGCAAGACTCATTAGTTAACCTAAAAAGTAGTTTACAAGATAACAATGATCATTAAGGAAAATAAAATGAAAATTCAACAAGATATATACCAAAGAAACAAAATAGTTCATTTACTTTAATATGTATAAACATAAACATATACTGCAAACATTAAAATAATATTCTTACAGTATCCATGCTACATGCATGAAAGTGCACTGGCTCTTAGAGATTTTTATGATTAAGCGAACGTTCCATGTACATAGTTACAATGATAAAACACTAGCCCCAATAGTGGAACATGAAGCTACCATGACTTGCTTCTCCAATTTAGAATGATCCTCAATCCTATGCTAGACTAGAGAAGCCAAGGCTCACTCTCCGAAATTCCAAGCCCTTTACTTGAGTTATGAGGGTTTATTTATAACAAGTGAGGTGACATTTCACCTTCCCTTGTGACTCTTGATCACCCTCATGACTCTTGAGCTTCTATTTGTCTTTTAGCTCCTCTTTAACCTTTGAATTGTTGAAATATGTGACTAGGTTAGGTATTAATAATGACATCTGTAAATCATGATTTTGTGTAATTAATGAAAAGAAGAAAAATAAAATTATTTTGTTATGCTTGAAGCATGGGTTTAATCACGGGTTTCATGCTCAAGGAATTTATTTTGTAGATCAAGCTCCCATTGTGAGCTATTAGGATTGGTCATTAAGTCGTAAAGTTTAGTGAGTCAGTGACATGTATTAAAGACCTATTTGGGCATGTTACATATTGTAAAAAGAGAATTTTTTTGGGTCATCAATGAGAGGAAATTTTAGACTAAAAGTGGTCTCCTAAGGAAAAATAATAAAATAATAGATAAAACAATAAAATAAGAGTTATGAATTTTGGAGGGAAAATAAGAAAATTGCTTTTGTTAGTTGTATTTTTTGTTTATACCCTTATAGGTTACTCAAATTTCAAGTGTAGACACTCATTGGATGTGGAATTAAATTCCACATCCAACAAGTACCCATTATGTATACTTTTGAGAAGACCCACGTTGATAGAAATTGAAGATACATTAAAAAATCGTGTTCAACACGCTTTTTAATGTATCTTCAATTTTTATCAGTGTGGGTCTTCTCAAAAGAAAGCATAATGAGTACTTGTTGGATATAAAATTTAATTATGCATCCAACGAGTGTCTACCCTTGAAATTTGACTAAACCTATCATGAGATAAGCCAAAAATACAATTAAAAAAAAAAGTTTTTCTTCTTTTCCCTCCAAAATATTTACATGTACCTCTTTTTAAATTTAAAGGATTTTGATTGGTTTACACATTATGACATGAAAATTATATGAAAATTTCATGGGCACTTTTAGGCTAAAATTCCTTGCAATGAACCCTCCAATACCTTGTCGCAAACACTCCTTCAAGTTAGCCCTCAAAAGAAGATGAAAATCATTGTAGAAGAGTATGTTGGGCTACTGACTTGCAAAAGTAGTCTTATTTCATGGGAATATCACTATATATAGTGAGGACTTGGCCTCACTTGAGACATCATTTGATCAACAATCTGAAGTAGAGAAAGAAGTATGAAAAACACTAGGGAAGAAGCTCATCATCAAGTGAAGAAAGGAAGAAATGAAACTGAATTAGTTTTGATTTGTTTGGGAAAAATATCATTCACACGTGTGAGGTGAATTGGTGCCAACTGCTACAAAAGGATTAGAGGTCATCATAGTCTACTTAGAAGACCGAATTAAGGAATAAAACACGTCAAGAATACAAGTCGAATTTAAGAAGAAGAACACTCCATCCAGGAAAAGGGAATCAAGGACAAACATTGGTGGTGGTCCCTCACATGTGCTACAACTAGGGTTTCTTAATAGGCTGAGAGTTACAAGTTTGAGCCAATAGGCCAAAAAATGAGGGTAGCCAAGATTTAAGGTGAAGCAAGCAGTTTGACATGTCGATCATATTCTATGAGTTGCAGGATGCTATTTGTGGATGGTTGGTCAAGTTGGAAAAATAGATGGACTTCTATTTTTAGACATATTGGGAGGAATCTATTTTTGGATTGCCAGTCTAAAAATAGATATGTCGAATATTATTAGCTCTTAATAATATTTGGACTCTAAACATTATCTTATTCTCTTGGAGCACTTCAGTTAAGTGCATAGATGTGGCACAGGAGTTGACATAAGGAATTATGCTATTCTTGAGGGTTTAGTGGAGCTATTGCATGGAAGACTTCAGTTAGAACTCATATGACAGAGTTTGGTGGAGTTGTAGAAGTATTTGGTGGAGTTGTGTTCAGTTTAACTTAGTTAGACACAGTTGAGCTAGTTGTATCTAGTCTAACTGATTGATACACTAGTGAGAGTGGTGTGAATTAATTAATAATTAATTCACTAAATATTAACTCATTAATCAGCTGAATAATACATGATTAACTCGGTGCATGGAGGACGATTTCGGTGGAGACTAGTGGAGAGATAGGTGAAAGGGCAAGATGACTATCAGTTGTGACTATAGTGATGCATTGATTGCATCCAACACTGAGTAGAGATGCCAATGAGCATTGCGTAAGCAAGGCTAGACCAATTCGAGCTCATTCAGAGCCATTATTCAGCAGGGATTGCGCAATAGAGGCAAGCTAGCAGGTGGTAGAGATAGGTGCATGGATTTGCTCAATCGGACTTGATTAATGTGTAGCGATTGTATTGTACTGAGAGCTTGATATGATCAGCTTTGTATGAGGATTGTTACATGATCTCTATGACATATATTATATACATATAGTTGGGGTTTTTAGCTTCAGGCTTTCCCGTTAAAACACTGTGTTCATATGTGTGAATTTTTATGGTTTCAATGTGTGCATGCAATTGATCATATGTGTGAATTTTTATGGTTTCAATGTGTGCATGCAATTGATTTAATTTCTGCATGTGATGATCAATGGTGGAATAGATTCTGTATTGTGCATGAAGTTAAAATAGTGTGTGATCAGGAGAATCTTGGATATATAACACATTAGTTATATAATTTCTACAATTATGATTTTCCATTTTTTCTTGTATTTTCTTACTTTCTCTTTCCTATTTTCTAAGCTTTTCAAGTCTTTGAAAGGAAAAATGAAATTAGAAAATGGTAAGTTTTAACCATTTATGTTATAAATATTGTTGTGATACAGTACTTCCTGAAGATGACTAGCTTTCTCCATGTTGTTATTTTGTACAGATCTCAACTAGTCATGGCTTCCCCAACACCGAGATCTCAACCACTGTAGCATAGATGGTGACCTAGTTTTACTTGTCGGAGATTCATGGATTTTCCAAGAAATCCCCATTGTGCTAAAACAGGTGAGCAATGTTAGAAGACATTAATTGACTTAGGATGCTTGCGTGTGGTTTTTGTAAGGATAACACTTTGAACGTCATTTAAATTTATTTTATTTTGTATTGTAGACGTAGGATGATTTTCCTAAGTTATTAATTACAAGTTATGTTACAACCATACAAATTCTACGGATTATAATAATAATAGTAGTAGAGAGAGTACTGATTCTCCTAGATCTAAAAAAAAAAATAGTAGAGAGAGATTGAAGTCTTTGGATCGTGTCAAAGTATTATTGAAAGAAATTAGAGAGAAAAAAATTGACATTATACATCCTAAAAAACTATTTTCTTTGTGAAAATAATACCTTTCATTTACTATTTTTTAAATTTGTTTTGAATTAAAAACCACGCTTGTTATTTCTTTTCAAAACTTATATTCCTTTCTAAACTTGAATTTAAAATACTCTTCTAATTTAAAGTCTTATGTATATAAAATTCTTCATAATAAATATAACCATATTTAAAAAATATATAAAATCCCAAAAATAGTCACTCATTTTAAAATTAGCAATGCACTACATATTTACACAGAGAAATTCTTTCCTTTTCCATTTAAAAAGCTTTTTAGGCCTTTGAAAGCAAAAATTAAATTAGAAAATGGTAAACTTTCTTATTCCATTATGATTTTCCATTTTTTTTTGTGTTTTCTTAATTTCTATTTCCCATTTTCTAAGCTTTTCAAGTCTTTGAAACGAAAAATGAAATTAGAAAATGGTAAACTTTCTTATTCCAAAACCATTTTTCATTTTCTTTTCTATTTTTTTACTTTCCCTTTCCCATTTTCTAAGCTTTTTTCCCTTTCCCATTTTCTAAGTTTTTAAATTATTTGGAAGCAAAAATGAAATTAGAAAATGGTAAAATTTCTTATTCCATTATGATTTTTCATTTTCTTTTCTATTTTTTTACTTTTCCTTTCTCATTTTCTAAGCTTTTTTAAAGCAAAATTGAAATTAAAAAATGGTAATTTTTCTTATTCCATTATAATTTTCCATTTCCTTTTGTATTTTCTTACCTTTTATGTGTAAATATTTCCATTAATATCATCTATTATTAAATATTTCTAACCCTCTCACGGATCACTAGATTCGTTTTCATATACGATTCTTCATTTCAAAATGAATGTTTTTTGTATTTTATTAATTTCTTGCCATATGATGAAATAATATTAAATTAAAACGAGATTTTCACATTGATTCGCACTTGAAATTATTATATAATCTTTATCACTATGTTATTATCATCACAGTTGCAAGTTGGCATTATATATATATATATATATATATATATATATATATATATATAATTTAAGTTTTGTAATTTTTTCTCTTTCCCATTTTCTAAGCTTTTCAAGTCTTTGAGAGGAAAAATGAAATTAGAAAATGGTAAACTTTCTTATTCCAATACCATTTTATCTGTAAATATTTTATGTGGTTACATTTTATGTTTTTATTTATTGGATTGTTTATTTTGTAAAATTGTAAACAGACGTATTCATGTCCTCACAATCACATGTTGTTCTAGCCAATTTCCAATATTTACATGATTAGCACATGGCTTTTAGCCTTTTGATATTGCATTAGCGGGATTATGTGCAGGTCCCACATGGTTGTGGTTAAAATTTACGTTAGCAGATTTTTGGGGTGTTGCACTCCTAATCCTTTAATTTGGGACGTGCTCAATTGACATATTTTGGTGATAATTCATTCAAGATGTTGTATGCATAACCACAAGACAAAATTGCTACTTCAAGCACAAAAATGAAAGACAAATCTTTCCAAATCTTGACGAGATGAACTACTTTAGGTGTATCTTTGCACCTTTATGGAAAACTGCTAGTTAGATAAATACTAAACAAGCGTTATGGATGACTCACTCACTCAATTCTCTAGACATGTTGGTAGTCACACAACAATACTCCAAATAAAGTTAGCTCACAATGAAGACTATAACTCAACTTTGGATAAGAATGGTAGACTGGGCCTCAACAAGCACATTCCCCTGCACTATGATGTTGAATCATTTGTTAATTATGATGAAAACAACTAAGTTAATGTTGATGGGAATGGAGCTTGCTCCTCCACCCTGGCTCCCATCGACAATCTTGATATCAGTAACTGCCTTGGCTCTTCTCTTTGCCATTATGATTATCCTATGATTATCCTCGCCATTTTTCTTGCATGGTCCCCCTTTCAATTCTCTCTAGCCTAGTTCCATTATTTGCTCTTAGCCCTATAACACCACGAACCAACTCTCATTTTTTTCAGTGGAAACGAAAAAACCAACTGTCATGGCAAAGCAGGTGCCCAGAGAACCGAGACCCAACTTAATGCAACCGTTGCTATGGTGAGATTTTAATGCTTTGTTTCACTAGGTATTTAGAAGCGAATTCAATCAATTGAGGAGTAAGTGAAGGCAAAGTGAACCTCTTGGAAGGATTATGTAGCCACCCAACATATTATCAGGGTGTTTATAGAGCATGAAAAATATTGAGCCGATCTCAATCTACCCACCACTCTCGAAAGCAAAAGCATATGCAAAACTTCTTAACAACTTTCAAAACAACGGCATTGATCTCTTTGAGGTTCAAGACAATCCAATGGATCCCTCCTTAATTCCAACTTTCAATTATGAATCACTATCCACGGTTTGTTTTTATTATATTTAAATATTCTATGCAATTATGTTTCTTAGAAATTGAAGGATTTGGTTTTCTTATTAACAAACTCTAGTACAATTTTTTAATTCTCAAATGGTCTAAACTCAATTATCAAGTTTCACAATATCTCTATGTTGAATTTTTTTTTTGCTTTGGGTTTCCTTTTAATCAATATAAGGCACTTCAAGGTAGAGTAATGTTATAAATTATATATATATATATATATAACAATTCAAAATTTATATTAAAATTTTAACTATATATAAATCACATTAATCAATTATATATATATATATATATATATATATAATATTTTTTTAACTTAAATTTTTATTTTATTTTCTTATGGGCCATAGAGTATACGGTGGCACTGTGTTGGTGTAAAGGTCACCAATAAGCAGTTGGTGATACTGTGTTGGTATAAAGGTCACCAGTATTTTATGGGCAAGGGTTGGTGTGGCTAAGGCAGGGTGATTTGACCACTTATATGCTCCTAAGTCTCACTTATTCAAGCAACAAGTTATGGGTGTCA